>RCFS01000043.1:0-259264 GCA_004296355.1 Lepiota venenata
TCGAAGGTCTGAAAAGGATGTTAGCGTGTAAAAATCAGCGTCAAGGATGCTCACTTTGATAGCATCGGGAGTAGAGGTATCATGTTCGGCAACATGAACGGTGTTCCCCTCCACAGGCGTCACCCATGCCGTCTTCCCTCGGTGAGGGCCACTGAGGACCTCTACAAAACACCCCGCCCTGATGTACTTTCGTACATCTCGCCAATGAACCTCGACATTTCCCTTATCAGACGCCAACTTTACTTCAGCGGATTGAGGGCGTACGGCTACGATAGCGCCACGCTTGTTCATAGAGAGGATTTCGACGTTCTCATCTTGTTCAAACATCCATTCTGACGGGCAAGGGAATCTCGTAGCGTCAATTGCTGGATGGCCGGAGTCGCGCAGGAGTTCAAATAGGGAGGTGGCAGGGTGAGCGCAGGAGTTTGAGATGGAACGAATGCTGTAGTTCTTCCGTATGAGACCGTGTTCGAAAGTATCACCCATGAAAGTATAGCTATCGTTGCTTAGCTTCTTGGGCGCGGTATTGTAGCACATCTGGACACGGCATGCATTGAATAATGCCGGTATTGGACGATGTTTGGATCGCTTTTCTTTCGCAGACACAGTCGTAGCGGGTGCTGGACGAGACTCGGGTCGTTTCCTTTTTGCAGGTACGGTCGCAGTGAGCTGGGAGGGGTTCAATCGAGGAACCAGGAGTACGCTCGCAAGTCCTTCGCTCCCTACTTCGACTACATAACCGACATCTCCCTTGTACGCCCCCACACATACTCGAACCCAATTTCCAGCTGCTATTCCGGAGGGCTTTCGCATGGTAAGCAATGCGACTCGATCTTCCTCACTAACATGCTCGTAAACGAAACCTCCGCGTGTACGAATAACGCCCGGTGAGAGTCGAAGAAGGCGGGCCAAGTATTGGTTCATTGTCGCCTCAAGGTAAACCCAGCGAGGAATGGAACTTCGAGTGAAGACCGACCTCAGCTCATGTCGTGACTTTGTCATGTCGAGTAGGAAAACGAGCAATGGGTCCTCTAAGCCGACCTAAGGAATAATGAATAATCGGTGTAATGAATGGCTAGCATGTCTTACCTTGCATTGAACGCGCCACATTGGCCAGCTGTTCAGTCCTGGGGTGGCCAGTAGGAGATTTGCAGAGGCAGCTACTTGTCTAACGAGATCCCCGTCTCCAGGTGCGATGGTCGGAGGATTGTGGGGGTTGGCTGGTTGGATCTGAGCCGGAGTGGGTACATATCATGCCTCTATACGTGCTATTACATCGGTTGCCGGGTTATTTGCATCGGGAGGGGGGATCTGGGCGGCAGATGCGGTGCTCGAGGCTGCGGGGTGTTGTTCAGGATGTTCTTCGACTTCGGCATCGTCAATAAAACCTTGAAAGGATACGGTAGCCAGTAAGAAGGAGATGAGAAGAGATTAGAGTGAAACATACCTGAATCGTCCTGTTCTTCTTCACCCGAGGACTCGGCGCTGTCCTCCTGTGCCTCGAGGTCGAAGAAACCGCGTAATTCGTCGGGAACCTGGATTGACGGCGTCATTAGCATGGGATACCGAATGCGTGGGTTCGTGCTATGAGTCAAGCAGAATGGACGTATCTCGAGTAGCTGCTTGGCGCAGAGACGAGCCTGCAACGCCCCTTAGAGGGAATTTCTTTCTCTCATTTCGTTCATTCGTCTTTCTAAGGAGCATTGATGGGCATCCCAACAATAAACAGCGTCTACGAGACGTACATTGTACTTATCTACGCTAGTAGTAAGCAGAAATACTTACCATGGGGCGGTGGTGATGGTAGCGGTTCAAATAAGTAAGGTGGGAAGTATGACGGGGGGTCACTAATGAGGGCCCGTTAACTGAGAACTCGGGGGGTGCCGGTTATGGTGGTAGTCCGACATCGGCCACATGATGTTGACGGCGACACAGCGTGGATGGCGTGCACATGTCCCGAGGGACCAGCGACAACCCCACGCTGATGTCAACGTCGAGTATGGAGTACATCGACGACATCAAGGGCAGCGAGTGCTGAGGCGGTATCGACAGGGGCGGGGTATAGTGGTATGATGGAGAGGGAGAAAGTGTGAGAAAACTGATGGGGGCAGGTTGATATGGCGCGTGACGAAGATTGGGGCGACGGCTATTCGGGAAAGCAAGGTTGCCGGTGCCTGGATACTGCTATCATAAAAAGCGGCACCAGATCTCTAGTGCCACGGGTACTGGAGATGTAGGTCCAAACAATGTGTGCTCACCGGATCCACCACTCCTCGACTAGCTCGACCATCCAACCATGACCACCTCGCCCACACCTGAAGCTATTCGGAGTTCTTCACTTCTGACATCTGCGTCACCTCCCACTGCTTTGCCATCCCTCACCTGGATGCCATCGAGCCCGTCTCTTGCGCCTTTGGCACTGGCAACTTCAGCGCCGACTCGACCACCAAATGTCGAACCAACCTGGCTCTATAGTACCGACGGCACTAGGCCCCTGGTGCCGTCTCGCACTGATGGATTTGATGGATCTGATGAATCCGGTAGGTCCTGACTCTCGTGCTCGAGCTCCTGCTGTTTGGTGGGTGAATCAGTCCTAGGACTCAAATATCTGTGGTGCTTGTCCTTTGTGTTGTAGGAGAATTAGCTACCTCCCATAGTAAGCAAGCGAAGGGCGTATGAGAGAGGACTGCCAGCCTGGGCCCACGTTAGGGGCAGTGGTTACACCGTCAAGTGTATGCTCCAATTTCAGACGCTTATGCACTGCGGGCCCTCATCGTAGCCTGATTTTCTATGACATTCGACCTATAGATTGTAAGCCGGTCGTTCATTGTGTACAAAACACGTACCATGATACATGATTGGCTGGAGTGGAGATAGGAAGTGGTGACCTGTAGTGCATTTGTCATGGACGAGGCAGGATGTGTGAGGAAGTGGTGACAAGAATTGTGTTGTTGTGGAGCTAGGACGTGTGGGGTGGGCATTGGCAGCCCTGTGAAAGTGTCATCAGAACAGAAACAGAGAAACGCGGGAGGGGATTGAGGCATATACATGAGCAACCTCGACTAGAACATAATGGTGGCCTATATCGCACTCGTCGTAGACGAGGCAGCACGGGCGAGGTGGTGACACGTGTTTGCACTCGTCATGGACGAGGCAGGGTGTGCAAGGTGGTGACCCATGTTTGTGCTGATCGTGGACGAGGCAGCGTACGCGAGGTGGTGACCTGTACTGCACTCGTCGTGGACGAGGCAGCATGCGTGAGGTGGTGACCACTGACCCGTGTTCACACTCGTCGTGGACGAGGTGAAATGTGCAAGGAAATAGTGACCTTTATTGGACTCGCTGTGGGCGGGGCAGCATGCACATGGTGACCCGTGTTTGTACTCATCGCAGACAGCTTAACCGAGTGAGATGATGAGAGGGTGTGTGAGGGAGCGGTGGCTTGTGCTTGGTGTAACAGTGTTCGTCGTGGACAAGGCTGGGTATATAGGAAAGCAGCGATTTGTGCATTGCATTTGTCGTGGACGAGAGGGCGTATGAGGGAGCAGTGGTTTGTGCTTGGTGTTCGTCGTGGATAGGGCTGAGTGTGTGAGAAAGCAGTAAATTGTGCTTTGCATTCGTCGTGGACGAGAGGGTGTGTGAGGGAGCGGCAGTTTGTGCTGAGCGGTTGTCGTGGACGAGGCCGAGTGTATGAGAAAGCAGGGATTTGTGCTTTGCATTCATCATGGACGAGAGAGTGTGTGTGGGACCGGTACTTTGTGTTTGGCATTTGTTGTGGACAAGGTTGAGCGTGTGAGAAAACGGTGATCTGTGCTTTGCATTCGTCGTGGACGAGAGGATGTGTGAGGGAGCGGCACTCTGTGCTTTGCATTTGTCGTGGACGGGAGGGTGTGTGGGGAGCGGTAGTTTGTGCTTGGCATTCGTCGTGGACGAGGTTGAGTGTGAGAAAATGGCAATTTGTGCTTCACATTCGTCGTGGACGAGGTTGAGTGTGAGAAAATGGCAATTTGTGCTTCACATTCGTCGTGGACGAGGTTGAGTGTGAGAAAATGGCAATTTGTGCTTCACATTCGTCGTGGACGAGGTTGAGTGTGAGAAAATGGCAATTTGTGCTTCACATTCGTCGTGGACGAGGTTGAGTGTGAGAAAATGGCAATTTGTGCTTTACATTCGTCGTGGACAAGGCTGGGCGCATAATCGGAGAGCTGTTTGAATATTCGCTTCACGGCAATGATACCTGCTGCACCTGTAAGAGCAGCAAGATCAGCACCAGTGTAGCCTGGAGTTGCTTTCGCTAGCGCAATGAAATCAAAATCGCCCGAGAGGTGGAGTTTAGCGCAGAGAACGCGAAGGATCCTGTGGCGGGCAAATAAATAAATTGACGAGCTAAATGAGCTGACAATTTGAAGGACATACTTTGCCCGAGCCTCGTCGTTAGGGACATACTAATCCCATGGTCAAACCGACAAGCTCGACGGAGCGCCACGCCGAGGGCGTCCGGGCAGTTAGTGGCACCTGTTACGCTAACAGGCTTGTTGTCATTTTTCTTCCATGACATCTATGAAGGGAAGTAAATTTTTTAGAAGCGGGAAGATGTTTTAGCTCACCATCCATACAAGTCAGAGATTGTGCCACAATCCGCCTCTCCACCTCCCGCTGTGCACTTTCACGTTTTGGTGTGATCGCGTCGATCTCATCGATAAAGAGTAGACAAGGCGCAATCCGCTGTTCCACTGGTCAACATAGAAAATCGCAGCATGAGATGATCAAAGTTTCGCTACCTTAGCTTCCTCAAAGGTATCTCGAAGCGTCTTTTCAGGTTCCCCTGACATACCTGACATGATGGAGGGTACCGAGATGCTGATGAACGGTATACCGAGTTCCTGAGATACCTCCTAAGTATTCTTGTTACAAGAACATCATTTTGCACTCACTCTGGCCATGTCATTCGCCAACAGCGTCTTTTCGCAGCCAGGAGGTCCGTGTAGTAAGACTCCTTGTGGAGCCTGAATGCCAGTGTGTAGGTGAACCTCGGGGTGACACAGGGGCATCGCTACGAGCTCGAGCATTTTTTTCAATACATGCCTCCACTCCGCCGAGGTCAGATAGTCGTGCGGTAGGGGCCACATATTCCTTGGCTGTAAAACCTGCAGCAGAGCTCGATGAGAGTTTTGTGCGCGTGGTGGTGCCCTCTGCAGTCCTAGTTGGCTGGGTTTTGTGTTTGCCAGACTGCGGATCCGGGGGTTGAGAATCGACAATGGAAGGGGTTGAGGGCAAGGCCTCCGGAGGAAATTTCACGATTGGAGTAGAAATAGGTGCAATGGGAGGCGAGGAGTCCTCTGTCAGAGGAGTGGATGCTGAAGAGAGATCGGGGGATGGGAGAGCGTTGAGGTCGATTTTTGTGCGCCTGTGGGCAGACCAGAGGCCCTGCATTGAATGGTTCAAGGCATTTGATCCCTGTCTGTACTTCCATAAGACCTCACAGAACAGCCAGCAGACGTGCGTACCAATGTGTCCATCATCATCCGGGGGCGGGTGGGGGACGTGCTCATGGGTTGTGCTGTGCCGGCTTGGCCTTTGCACGTGAGAGCATCGAACTCCTGAAAGCCTATTCAAAATCCTTTCAATCATGAAATCGTAAGACAGTGGACAAGGGGGAAACATACCATCGCACGGACGTTCCCATTCCTCCACTGAGTGAACAAGACATCACATCCCAGTACCGCCCTAGCCTCCTTTCCGTCTCATAGCTTCTCTTTTTCCTCAGTCAAGTCTTCATCGTTGTCGCCAGGGTACTTCAACACACCCCCACCAGCCCCGCGAATACTGACTTCAACTGCCTCTCTCGAGCTGTATAGATTCAACGTCCAGCCGAGCAAGGTCTTCTTGCCACTCCAGGCATCTCGGAGTTATGTTGTTAGCGCCGTCCTGGCCTTATCTCGACGAGCGACAATCTCAGGTCTGGAAAGTACGCGCGTAAGAGAATATCCACGGTTCATAACAAGGGGGGAGATCACTGCCGAGTTGAAGTTTGGTAGACCTCGCTAATAGGCTGGATCCAGGTCTGAACTGCAATATGAGCTGGGTATTCCAAAGGAAGAGAGACAGGCAACATTAATACTGCAACTCCCCTGCATCCATAGTGGCCCATCACAATGACGTGTCCGATCTGTAAAGCGCCACTGCCCTCTTTGGTCGATTTCGATAGACGAGAGTAGGAAATGAGGACAGAAGGGTCGCTGTTGAACATAAGGTTCAGTGCGTCACTACGGTCAACGTCCTGATAGAGCGAGACCGGCAGTTAGGTATCAAAAAAAGAAGAGAAGGAGAGAGTGTACGCTGCAGCATCTTCCGGTGCCTCCTCATTTGGATTAACAACATACTTTTTCTTCTCAGTTCCACCTTTGCGGTTAGGAGATGAGCATACGAAAGGGTACCAGCTCTCGATGACATTGCGCATACAATCAACGGCCCACGAAGGTACAGGGTGTTTCATGTTGAGTGAGGCTTTGAGCTCGGCACGGAGGGCCTTGTTTATGCATTTGCCCACCTCCGCGGCATTGAATATTCTTGTCAGTGATGATGGCAGTGACCTCGATTGTTGCGTGTAGGTCTGCTACTGCTGTGAGTAGCTCCAAGCTGCTGACGGATGTTAGAGGGGAAGCTGTAACGGGTGGTGTTGCTGACCGAGCATGGTTACCACTGAAGAGAGATGCGAATGGATTTGGGATGCGAGAGGAAGGTGGTGTTGAGTGTGGTGAGATATTGGAAGGACCAGTGGCAGCTAGACGGGCGCCTGGGCACAGTGGCAAGGGTGACTTGACGGCTGCGGGCATTCGTGGTGGGAGAGGAAGAGTGGTACCTGAAGCCGTCACCTTGACAGAGGGTGTGTTTGATTGTAACGTGCTAGAGATTGGGAGAGGGAGAGGAGGGGGTTTGGGCAGACTGGTCATGCAAGTCGTGAGATCCAAGAGATCTTGGAAGAGTCTGGAGGATGGTTGGAGGGTGGAGCGGAAAGTGAATTTACCACTGTCCTTGGAATCTATGAGTAGAGTATTGGTAGGCACAAGAGCCAATTGCGTACCCATCAAGAGCGCCTCGTAGGACAAAAAGGGTGACAACGGGTGTGCTCTTTTGCAAGAGTTCATCAAACAAAGCGACATGATATTTCAGAAAGTCCGGTGCGAGGTTGTCGCAAGACGAAACCGGCTCAGCAGGAAGTAGTAGCGTAGCCTGTGGGACTGGTAAACAGGCAGTTCTACTCCAGGAGTATCAAGCACACAAAACGCACCTTGCCAGTGGTGATCGCACTCCAGATTTCAGACTGCTGCTCGCCTGCGCCGCCCTCCAGCACCAGTTTCCCTAGGATAGCCCATCCAATACTATTCGTGTGTAGACTAACATTCTGAGCGCTGGCTGCGGAGAGTAGTGGATGGGCCTTGGGGATGACCGTCTGCTGCACCCATGCAGCCTGTGCACGTTCAACGGATGTGACCGGGAATTTGTTTCCTCCGCTTGACATGGTTTTACAGTAAGGCTGCAGGCGAGTTTGAATATATTGTATTTGTGATACAGGGAGCGGGTTAGCTTGGACTGGGTTGGAGGGCGGGAGAGATGTGACGTGGACGGAACTGGTAGAGGGTAAGAGGGGCTTGGCGGGAAGATGTACGGGGAGCGGTGCAGATTCCGCCGGCGTACCAAAATCTCTGTGCGATGGCGTGTCAGCTTCGCTGAAGATGTATTTCGAGAGTGTCTAATTGATTGACAACGAGAGATTAGAGGCGTCTCATGGCCAGAGAAAGGTACATACTTGTGTTGATGGTATTTCGCTGATTGCGGACAAAATGGCGCCCAGAAATGAGGATCGCTAGCGCCGAGATAGCTCTATCGCAGCCGTTAGCAATGCGGAGGATGGATGAAAGATGATCACTCACCGTATGTTGATGCCCGAATATTGATGGGCAGAATATGTCAAACTGGCATCGGCCACATGGCATTGATGGCGACACAGCATGGATGGCGTGCACATGTCCCGAGGGACCAGCGACAACCCCACGCTGATATCAACGTCGAGTACGAAGTACATCGACGACATCAACGGCAGCGAGCGCTCACCCAGTGTCAAAGGGGCGGGGTATGGTGATACGATGGAGAGAGAGAAAGCGTGAGAAAGTTGATGGGGGCACCTTGGTATCGCGCGTGACAAGGATTGGGGCGACGGCTATACGGGAAGGCAAGGTTGCCGGTGCTTGGATACTATACATGCTTGAGGAGCGGGAGTAGCTCACTGATGCATCACGTGTCGGGCACCAGGAATGGTACCCCGATGCAAAATATTATTCTACATAGACTTGCGTTCACGGACAGACTGGTCCCTCTTTGATAAGTCCTCCCATCCATCTGGTAGACTTCCTAGGGGCAGGTGGCCGATCGAGACACCCACTGGAATCTTCGAAACTGGGGTGGTTGGGCACTTCACATCGGTACCCTTGACAGGTCCGCAGCAGCCAACTCACTTGGATCGGAGTCGTCCTCGAAGAATTCGACATCACGGGAGGCAATGAGTTCATTGTTCTTCTAACATTTTCTCCGGTATCCTTTATCTTTCATCTGTCTACCATCTCAGCAATCACGCCGTAGCCGTCCTTGACTCCATTTTACCCTACCAACTCCCTCCTCCGGTACATGGGCCCAGCCCAACGACCCGAAGACATGCGAATGAGGCTCTCTGTTCCCACCCGGTTTGCACCTGGCGAGGTTTTGAAGGACTATTTCCTTTAACCTGGAGGTGAGCGTGATGCTTTATATATGCGCGGTGTAATACATGAAAGCAAATTCATCAGCGACCTCCGAACTCGTCGTGAACCCCCCCGATTATCAAAGTCAACCCCAAATGGCGGCCATCGACAGCGTTGGTCATAAAGCACCTATGGCGAGGTTTGCTGGTCCTCCCACCACTTTCTTCCTGCTTGACGTGGACGTGGCCCATCTAGTCACAACTGTGTTTGTCATTATGCTTAAGTTTTATCTTGCTCATGCCCTTCCTAGCCACTCACCCGGGGTCTTCTTCCTCTTCCCTGAACGCAACGCAACGATTGTGCGCAATTTATAATGGCAAGCTCAATATCCACCAACCGTAAGGTAAGTGCATCTCCTTTGTCCTGATTGACAACATCCCAAATGCTGGAATGAGGGAGGAAAAGGATGAGGAGGTGGACGATGTAAACCATTCCACCCGCTTTGGTGGTGCGACGGTAGAGGATTAAGTAGGACTCTACATGGTCAGGCATGAGGTATGTCCACCCTACTTGATTCCATGGACTTTGTCTTACTGAATGTGTCATCATCACATATCACAAAAAGGCGTTCTTAGGAGCCAGATCAGGGGAGACTACATACTTCCAATGCCCGTTCACAGACTCCACTACACGACCTCCTCATCTCTGCTGTCCTGCCCGCCCTCGCCACATAGAGCCTCCCAGCACATTTATCCGGTCCTCTCTGGTCCTGTTCCCTCTCTTACATAGCCGGCAAAAAACTCCACCCCGTCCACCCCGTCCACCCCCCAGTTCTCCAACCTCTCTCATCCCCCTTCACTCACTCACAATTCCACCAAACGCCTTCTATTTATGTCCTGCTCCGACCACCCATCCCCAACCCCCGCATTCATCCTACCCTTATCCTCCCTCATTACCTTGGCTTCTTCAATCGACCCCCCACTGCATGTACTTAGCGTAAATTGGTCTTATCGCTAGTGCTGCACTGCCCGGGGAGGTCAGCCCCTCCTCGACTCGAACCTTTCGCGACTGCAAGCAACTAGGTCAGGACTTCATACGTCCAAGCTCCTGTAAGTGTTTTTCTGCTACCAGATAAATGTTTCTAATTCGTGGTGGTAAAATAGGACCTTTTCTCCACTCCAGTGCTCTTCGCGAAGGAGCTGGCTCGCCATGAATAGGATTGTGTCCTTTGGGCTGGTACCCAATATCCGAGGTTGAGATCGGAGTATCGATAAGTCAAAAGCCATCGTGACTACGTACTACTTAGAGGGGGAGGGAGCCAGGGCAGACGGATACAGGGATGACCATGAAGACGGTTGGTCAGGGATTTTAGCCTAGGTACATTTCTCTATAAACCGCTCTTGCCAGTATTTTACAGTCGTACGGTCCCACCCATGCATGGCATCTCCTACCGATCGGTAGGGACCAGAGTAGCAGCTAGCTACTGCTCTGGTGACACTACTACCTGTCTCCTGGCAGGCCCGTAATGCACACACCCGTACCCACTTCTGCAGCCCTGATCTGCCTCGTCCACGACGAAGCAGTGTCTACTCTAGTGTTATCTTATCGATCGGCACCAGAGTAGCCACTACCTACGGCCCTGGCAGTACTACTGCCTATCTCTTGCCAACTGTTATTCACCTGGCATCTTCATTCGTCTAAGACCTCCGCCTCAACAATCCCCCCATTATGTTGATGTCGGACTCTCGTTCACCTCTCGCGCCGGTCTTACACCACCACATGAAGGACCAGGGCATGCAATGATGTGCCTCAAAAATAAGGCCTGACACTCCAGAATGGCAGTAGCCAGACCGGTGCACACTCAAACTCGCCCACACCCGCCCAACTCCCATCATCAGCATCAACCCCCTCAGGAGCCTCGATTACAACAGGGTCAGGCGCTGCCATCACCGACAACACTGCTCAGTCCCAAATCACTCAGTCCATATTCACACACTCGAGCGCATCCCCACACGCAACTACGACTATGACCACCAATCTATCTTCTCCCATGCTATCTGGTCTCTCTCCAATCAAATCTCACCACCCACCTCATTCAAGTTCCTTCACTCTGTTCCGCGTCCCTCTAAATGTGCCTCTACCCATATCGCTGTACACGCTTAACCTCTATGCCGCCCCTGAAACATCCTAATCAACCATTGCACCGACTGTCGACTGTGTTCTCTTATTCCCTGAAGAATCTTTCCCGGCCATCGCAGCTGTGAGCCTGTGATACGAGCTACGAAATGACACAATATTTCTAAGCCACACCCACGCTCACCTTAGTGTTCAGAACGCTTGTCTCCCTGTCTTTGGCCTTCCCTCCTTCCCCACTGCACATTCAATCTGCTGTACCTTGTCTTTCCCTACCCCAGGAGGCTACGACATATAACCCTATGCCAGCACCCTTTGCTGGCAAAACACCCGACCATGCCTCCTGTCCCTCTATTCCACCACACGATCAACCCTCCCACCTCAGGACCGGCTCTCTGCCAAGTTGTCCACGACGAGTGTAAACATGGCTCACCACAGATCACCACCTCATGCATGCTGCCGTGTCCACGATAAGTGCAAATACGGGTCACCACCCTGCACACCTGCCTCGTCCACGACTAGTGCAAATACAAGTCACCACCTTGCACATTCTGCGTTGTCCACGACGAGTGCAAACACGGGCCACCACCTCGTGCACGCTGCCTCGTCTACGACGAGTGGAATACAGGTCACTAAACCCTTGCAGTCCATGGCGAGTGCAATACACCATTTCTTTGCGCATGCTGCCTCGTCCACGACAAATGCAATACAAGTCATCATTTCCTAGCACACTGTACCTGTGGCACTGAAGGTCTGGTGCCATTTTTTATGATGGCAAGGGCTGGCTGATTGATCTCATCCACGACGAAGGGGTGCCTACTCTAGTGTTCGTACAATAGGGCTTGCCGACCACTGTGAATCTGTGGCCAACCTCGTCCATGACGAAACTGTGTCCATTCGAGCGTCGGTATCATAGGGCTCGTTGGCCACTGTGATCAGCCTCCCTTTCTGTACCTCGACCGCCTACTACCGCCCCCGGCCCGCTTTACCCATCGCCACGATCTCACACGTGGGGTACATCAGCGAGCCCCCGCCATCATTCTCACACTTTCCCACTTACACCCCAACCACGACAACGACTCATGGTAAGCCCTTCTGCCTTCCAGTAGCATAGATATATACAATATCAATGTCGTAGACAAGACATAATAAGTCGGGATGCGTATGTGCGCTCCCTAGGGAGAGGAAACGAATGAAGTGAGAGAGAACGCTGTGTACAGAGGCGTTGCGGGCTCGTCCCTGTGCCAAGTGGGCAATCGAGCTGCTACCGTCCTACTTGACTCATAGGACGAGCCCTTGACATTGGTGATGGGTGCTGACAATGCCGCCTTTTCAGATTCCCGACGAGCTACGCGGCTTCTTCGATCTCGAGGCACAAGAGAATGGTAGCGATGCCTCGGATGCAGGAGAGGAGGAAGATTCAGGTCCGTGATCCTACGTTCTCTCCTCATCGTCCTCTCTACTGACTACCGAGCTTTTCTGCAGGCTTCATCGATGATGCCAAACTCGACGATCGTCCGGAGCATCACCCCGGGGCCTCCAATCCCCTGCCTACCGCCCAGCACTCCCCACCCGACTCCACCAACCCTAAGTTGCTGAATACATCATTATCCCCATCCCAACTGTTCTCGACCTCTTCCTTGACCCTACCACTGCCGCGGCATTCTTTCTGATGAGCAGGGCACCCGGCGGGCCCCTGGGACGGGTACAGCACATATTTGACACGGTCATGCCCGACCAACTCACGGTCTTTGCAGATACATTGCGGGACTAACCCTCTCCCCCTCCTCCGCCATGCTGGCTCTCGGTGCTCGCATTCTCTCCTGCGAGTCATCACTCTCCAGCCCATGTCTTTCTTCAAACGGCACCACCATGCCTCCACCAGCATCGACACCGACGAGGACAATGATGACACCATTGACCCCGAGCTTCGTTTGCGCACCGTCCGCACTGCCGCCTCTGCCATTGCCGAGTCAATACGCTCGGAACAGCGTGCAGAGAGGTGAAAGACCATGCACAGGAAGCGTTCCAGATTCTTTCGCAGGCAGCATAAGAAGAGGCCAGAGTCGGTATTCTCTGCGGAAACGACCGCCGCCGCAGCGCCTTCAAAGGAGATCCCAGGGGCGAGGAGAAACGTTTATATCAATCATCCACTGCCACCCACGGAGCTGGCTAGTGACAGAGAACCCAGAGTGCGTTATATGAGGAACAAAGTTCGGACGACCAGTGTGTATTCTTTCTTTTTCCCATACTTGCTCACGGCGGGGTTTTTGTGAGATAGAATATACCATTTTGACGTTTATTCCCAAAAACTTGTATGAGCAATTTCGATGGGTCGCCAATTTGTTCTTCTTGTCCCTGGTGATTCTCCAGCGTACGTTTTTCCTACTATTCGCACTCTCTCTTCTCTCCCATCTCATCCTCTTTTTTTCAAAGTATTTCCCGTATTCGGAGCTGCCACTGGCTCAATAGCCATGCTTCCTCTCATCTTCATTCTCACAGTCACGTCCTGGCCATCCCGGAGCCTACTCCCGACCGGGCCACTGTCTACCTTGCACCCAACATGAGTCATGTACATGTTGAATTCACCCGAGACAATTGTCCCTGAGGTCTGGTCGGTCCCCTCTCCCCGAACCTACCCACCTGTGCTCTCCGCAAACCTGCCCGCGCAGGCGCTCTCCATCTCCCTCTGTCTTCGTCCACTCCCGCCCTTCTCCTTCCGCTACATCCTCCCTCTACTTCCACTGCACCCTCACCTTCCACTAACAACCCACCCCGACGAAATCGAGGAACTGGTCACTACTTCCTCGCGCACCCAGCCTTGTCCACAACAAAATCAGGTAACTGGTTATCACCTCCCCACACACTCAGTCTCGCCCACGACAAAATCAAGGAACTGGTCGCCACTTCCTCACACATCCAGCCCCGTCCACGACAAAATCAAGAAACTGGTGACCGCTTCCCCACTCACTCAGCCCTGTCCACAATAAAATCGAGAAACCGGTCACCACTTCCTCGCGCACTCAGCCTCGTCCACGACAAAATCAGGCAACTGGTCATCACCTCCCCACGCACTCAGCCTCGTCTATGACGAAATCAAGTAATAGGTCACCACTTCCTCGCATACTCAATCTCGTCCACGACGAAATCGAGTGGCGGGCCACCGCTTCCCCACTCACTCAGCCCTGTCCATGACAAAATCGAGAGACTGATCGCCACTTCCTCACACACTCAGCCTCATCCACGACGAAATCAAGCAACAGGTCACGCTTTCTCATGTATCCAGTCCCATCCAAGCTGAATGCAAAGCGATGTGTGGGAACAGCGACAGCTTTATTGAAGATGAAAAGGAATCAGAAGAGGAAGAGGATAATGACGATGAAGAGGATATCCCGGTGATAACTACCAGTCACTGTGCCACTCGCAATAGGAGTTGTCAACTGGATGGCCTTGAGTTATCCAGTTCTGACCGCATTTGCGCTCTATGCCTCTCGCTCTCTTCGCCTACGAATGGTGCATGAGAAACTTGGTCACCATGTTACGCCATGCATACTAGAATCCCCCCTCCTTGAGCACCATGCCGGAGTGCACATGTGGAAAGACGGTGTATTTTTCGAGACTGATTATCAGATTATACCATTTGACAAAACAAATCTTGCAGCCATGTGTGGCTGACAGTTGGGATGAACCGTGCGTGAACTTAGCCAACTTTGATCCGCTGAGACTGCAGGGAGGTCAACAAATGGTAAATATGGTATTTCGGAGAAGTACATAGCCAATGTGCAGCGACGAGAACGGTATTGCAGCCTGACAAGGGTAGAAGGGGCTGAGCTGGCGTGGAGAGTGTGAGGGCATCTGTGGCTGCCTGTTGTTCACACCACCCCGCATACAGTTGGCAGCTATGGCGCTGATGGTACCGATCCATCTCCTTTCCCTTCTTGTCGAGACAATGCACCTGCACCCCCTTCATTCATGGTCACGCTATGCCGCCTTTGTATTGAGCTCTTTTGCAATGGTCAATGGCAGGGAATGTGTATTGGAGTTGAAGAAAAATAAGGAATCTTCTTGTGAGCTACGTTCATCTGACGGTCAGAGTTCTGTTCTGGATTGCCATACAACATGGGTAGCACTCACCTTTCTAAAAAGTCTGCCTATAACCCTTAGTCTCTGTCCCCTGTCTCCTGTCTCCTGTCTGTCCCCTGTCCTCTGTCCCCTATCTCCTATCCCCTGTCCTCTGTCCCCTGTCCCCTGTCCCCTATCCCCTGTCTTCTGTCCCCTGTCCCCGTCCCCTGTCCCCTGTCCCCTGTCCCCTGTCCCCTACCTTAAAAACCCTAGTCAATCTCCTAATATCCTTCTGATAACCCACAAGTATCTCGCAGTAGATGCCTCGGACTGCCAAGTTAATGCCTTCTATGCACGCTTGGATCGATCCGACGGATCGCTTTGCGGTAAGTACTATCTTATCGCGTGATTGTGTGGTACAGCATACTAATACTATGTTTCCACCCTAACCCAAACCGAACCGTACAAACTCTAACGTTTGCATAATCGGGTAACGTATTGGGAGGGTACGTACTGCACGTGACCCAATCACGTGAAAGTCCTATAAGGTAGTATGCGCCCACGGGTAATGTCGTGACCGTGGAAAAGTTTCTTGCTGACTAAGCAAGCCTATGATCGATGGGAACCACGTTAGTGGATGCCGTCGCACGTGTGCGTCACGTGTCCGTGTGAATTCTCGGTGATCTCGGTGACTGTTAATTTTGGATATTCCCACGAGTGGGCGCTATCCCGGCCCGAGTGAGCGTCTTTGCCAGGTAGGTTTGAATGTTAGGCGCGCGCCTAGTCTCTGGCGCTTAAATAAGTTTAAACGCGAATATACTTTAGCGTTTTTAAGTTGACCCGGTAGGGTCGCCGCTTATGTTAGCAACAACTATTATTAGAAACTTTTTATAGCCTTTACATAGTAAGGCCGATCCGTTGAATTAAATTACATAATAGTAATTTAGATATCGCTAAGATTAGAACTCTTATCGATGATCGATAGGATAGCATAGTATACGTATAAGGGTACCTGATGAGCCATATATAAGGCGAAACGGGTAGGTGTTGTGGTTCCCCCACAACCCCGTTGTACCCCCTCGCCCCTGGACGCTCACGCTCGCTTTGCTCGCATTCGCGCCCCCCCTAACCCTTATCTCAATTAAATGAACGAGTGTTGGTTTGTTGAGATCAGTCAATATTATGTAAGCCCTCCCGCTCCCGGCCAACTTTGCAAGTCACTTTTCTCCCAAACGGGTCTGCCAATCTCTTAGATATTTTGGGGAATGAATGAGTGCTATGATAGCTTTCAAATGGCTGGATAAGATTTGGAAAAATTTGGTACAAGATTATAGAATTAATTGTATAAACCCGTGTATAATCCATTGGTTGACGGAAGCCTTAGGGAAAGAAGGTATGGTGAGCTTGGGCGCGTGTGTGGGTAGGTGGAGCTACCACCGACCTCCTTCACCGGTGCCTCCGAGGTGTTCAACGAGGTCAAAGCCGATGTCGTGCAGAACACCAGGAAGGGTCTGAACTTGAACTTGTGATAGTTTGCTTTGGTATGCTTTTTGGGTTGAGGTAAATAGTAGAGACAGAGAGAGGCAGGACGGGTGTACCTCGGACATTCACTTTGCCTTGGGTAGGACTCCCAGGCCTGGGGTTCAAGAACGAGATGACCACCCGAGTGGAGGACGGCGTGTATTTTTCGGAAGAAAGCGATGAGGCCGTCGTCGCCTTGGTTGAGGTGAATCCATTTGGTGATGGAGAATCTGAGGGATGCAGCTATTAGCTTGAAATCACGGGAGAAAAACACGTGTAATGTGCGTACGCGAGAACGACGTCGTAGCCTGTTTTATCCTCTGGAATGTCGTCTTTGGTCCAATCCGCACAGCGAAAGGTGAGATTGTGGGGAAAGACGTGTCTGTCGTGAGCAGGTGCGGCGGCGGGAGGGATGGGGAGGGGCGCGAGTTCGTGGGGGAGAGAGGCCGGGAAGTAGTCGGGTTGGAGGGTAGTGGTGTCTGGGGACTGGCGAGACCATGCGGTGAGGCGGTGGTGCCATGCTTGTTGGACGAGGGTGGGGTCGATGTCGACGTTGGTGATGGATTTTGGGTGGAGGCGCTGGGCGATGGCGGTGGTGATGCGGCCATTATTTGCGCCGATGTCGAGGACAGCAGCGGTGTTGGTGAAGATGTGTGTGGGGAGGGCAGCGAGGCGGGTGAGGGAGTTGGGGTGTTTGGCAGAGTAGTAGTCTGCGTAGTTGCCGTGTTGAGTCATTGCGTCCTTTTTCAACCTCACAAAAGCTGCAGCCACTCTTTTTATCTCTCGTTGCACCATGGCTACTTCCGCCACCCTCAGCAACAACCTCAATATTGCTCCCATCGCGGCTCTCGACCACGCAGTGGCCAACTCGCCTGCTGCCTGGAAGGACCACAATCGAATGGTATCCGTAGGTTTTGATTCCAAAGCGGATTAAACGCGCCGCTTTTTACTACCTGCGTATGATGGGTCATAGTCTTGGCTTGTGAAGTCGTAAACCTCAATGGCTCCATGTTGACCGGCGTAGTCGTGATGGCAGCAGCAGTGGTAGTGGTAGCCAGGTGATGCCCCTAACCCTCATGACAATGCCTGATCCAGCGATGATGTAGACAACTGACGGACCTTGCACACAGATAACAAAACCAGACAAAAGAGCCCCTTCCGCACTCACGAAAGACTGGTCGAACCCTTTGTTTCCATAAACGCCCCATACCCCCCCATCCAACCCACTCTGCTGACTATCAACCGACTCGGAAGGACTCGTCAAACCTGTTATACTCGACGATGCCGATGATGCCGACGACGACGCCACTTTTTCGCCTTGACCTTTTCCCCGATTCCCCAACTTGAACATATGAACCGTATCGTGGGCGGAGCTGACCGCCAATGGTGTCCCGACGGAATTAAAATTCATCAAATAAACCTTGGCCTCCCTCGGCCCCCTCCGGAACTGGTATAGCTTCTCCGCGCCTGGAACACTCCACACCCTTATCATAGTACCCTTCTCAGACAAAGTCGCAAGGAGTTTACCGATCGAATTGATAGCGAGGAACGAGATGGGTGCCTTATGTGCTTGAATCACATTGGCAACCGTGAGCGAGCGTGTGGAGAATAAGAGAACATCGCTGGATTGGTGTGCCTGGCCGCTACCGCTCCCACCACCACCAACACCACTACTACTACTACCGCCTGTAGCACCCATACCCGCGGAACCGGCGGTCAGATCCGAAGAAAGTGTGCTGTTGGACGAGGCGGCGCTGGTGGTGGTTGTACGTGGGAGGGTAGAACCGGGCAAGGGGACAGGCGAGGGTTAGGCAAGATGCGAGTTGTACGCCGACAGCGATAGGGCACATATAGCTGACTTGGTGTTTCAGGAGGGGGGAGAGAGCAGGGATGGAATGAGAGGGGGCCACTAACCTTCGGGATTGGGAGTTGTCTCGATGACATGTGATAGCCTCATATTTGAAATGTCATAGATGTAAATCTTAGTCTCCAGAACGATGACCAGGGCCTTTCGGTTCAACTTGACGGCGAGGATCGAGGAGGGGAAGAGCAACTCACATATCATTGATTATCGCTACAACAGGCGTCAGGGTGCCCCTGCGAGAACGGGAAAAGAGAAGAAAATAACAGCAGACCTCGGTATTCACGATTGGAGTTTGCGGGGACTGGACTAGGGGTGGTCAGCGGCGCCAATAAGGGCAATGAGGGAAGTGCAGAAGAGCATCTCGACAATTCTACATGCACCATCATCTGTTTAAAGGATAATGAGTCAAAGCGTAACACAAGGGGGCAGGTGGCAAGGAACTGACTCATAGGCTCAGCAGTTGGTGCACCAGGGCACCGACCAGAAGCTCGAACACTGGGTAGACGATGTAGTTCGTTTGTTTTCCGTACGACTCGAAGTTCGACAAGTTGGCCCTTCCCAACGCCGAAGAGCTCAGCCAGAGTGTTGCTGGCGATTCGGATAGGTCAGAAAAGAAACCATAACCCGGTATTTTTACAATTACACACCCTGCGTTGAGTTCTGCTAAGATCTGCGCGTTGTTGGGTTTGTTATAAATCATGAGGTCGCCGTCTCCAACCTGAAACCCATCGTGCCAGAATGTGATCCAGCGAACGGCAGCTTCCTCTTTTCAAGGGCGCGTTGACAGGTATAAATGTGCCGCTAAAGATGGCGGAGAGAACGGACCGTTCTCAGCAGGGGCGCCTGGATCCGCTATGCATGACAACAACTTTCCGGTTCAGTATGAATGGAACCAAAAAGTACATGGTAGTGGAATTAGCTGCTCCTAGTTTCTTAGTGGTTGATATTTTCTTGGCATTGACCATGTTGATGTCCTTTGAGGTCTGTTGGTCTCAAAGAGGTTGTTGTAACGAGTTGGCGTGGGAATTCTGCGTTATGCCAGGCTCGATCTAAAACACACGGCTATAACGCCTATATCGATGCCCACTAACTTTGATGAGCAGAACGCCCTCTTCGAGAAACAGGACCACAGCCGAGTCCCGCCCCAGCTTGTGAGAGCAAGCCAGAGACTAGAGTTCCCGCCATCGTATGTCATTGTCGGGGTCTATCGGCTTCTCACAGATAAACTCCTCTTGAAACCTACCTGGGACAAGTGCAAACACGCTGTGAGACGGGGCGCCATCGTTGGAAGCATTTGGGTCGGCCCTTTCATGAGATATCTCTCGGTTCCCGCTTGAAACATAGTACCCAGGCATTCTTGACTTTCAATATTCAGAGAAGCTTCATTGGAACTTTCCTCAGAAAGTACGTGTTTCACCCCCTTTATGAGTTCATTCACTCAGTGTGTCTAGCTCGCCAAAGGTCGTGGGTCTTACAAATGACACTATATTAGGCTACACAGTGCCCTTCAACATTCACACATGTACCGTCTCAGTCCACAGCTACCCACAGAACTGACGCAGCCTCTAGATGCCGCCATCCTCCTCGTTGGTTCCCAGGTGACAAATATCCTGCGCTTCTTCCTCGCACGAAATATCGCCATAGCAAAAGATCGTGCATGGGCACAGACTGTCGAGTCGCGTGGCAAAGGACCCGACTTCTGGCAACCATACGTTGAGGAATGGGACAATCCGCCATATATTGATATGACGAAGACACCGATAAGCAATGTGTTGGAAGGCTGGTTCGGACGGTACGTTGTCAAGCAAGGTGTGTTCCTGGAAGTCGTGGTTTTTGTGGCGCCAATATTGACTATTCTTGTAGTCCTCCTGCTGCCGTTCAGCTTCTATCCGCTCATAGGGCTGATGATCTCCGCCTGGCTCAAAGCCCTTGGAACATCTCGTCAGCTGCATAGACGCGTACGCTTGCTTATACATCCCCCAAATAGCCAGTTTTCATGGCCACGTAGTACTTTGAAGCAAAGAAAATGACTCCTCATCAAATTGCCGTCTTTATGGAAGAAAGAAAGTGGGATTACAGGGGTGCGAACTTCTTGTGCAGGTCACATAGAACAGTATTGACCTTCATACGATACATAGCATTTGGATTCACCGCTGCACTCTTTGAAAGCCTTCCCATCATTGGTTTGATCTTCACGATCTCCAACCGCATCGGTGCTGCAATGTGGGCTCACGGTACGTGAACCTAACAAGTCCTCTGACAATGCTTCGCCCTCATTTTATGAACGGCTCATAGATCTCGAGAAGCATCAACATCACGCTGCAAGCAAACAACAAAGGCAGCGAACCGACCCAGCCACCTAGGCTCAGTGCATCGATAGACTCCTACCCGCATTAGCTTCGTGGACCCTTCTCGTATCACATTATAAAAATCTGCAGAAATACTATTGTTCTATTTCACAGCCTAAAACTCACAAGCGCATGGATGACCCAACACATTGTGAAAACAGGAACACGCCTAACATGTACTCATAGAGAGCCGTGGCTGGTAACCACGGGAATTACCTGCGATCCTAGTCGCATTATCCCAAATTTACACACACTCTCCCTCAGATCTCACCCTCTGCCCAACCTTTGTGTGACTCCATCGCCGGCGCAATTTCGCTTTCAGTCCATTGTACCTCATCACACAGACCTTCGCAAAACATGTACTCAAATGAAGCAGATATACACTGCAGCAGTCATGTGAGCGTTGCAGTCCGCATATACGTCGATATGACAATGGTCGCAGTATCCTTGGTTTCTGAGTACATGGCGGAGAATGCTATGAAGAATGCAGCTATGTTGGGATCATAAAATCACTCTTTCGGCAGAATTTACTAATCATACACCCACTCACTTGGACATTAGCAGCGCGTATGGCAGACCATACAGAACCGCAAATGCCTTGAGGCCAACGGCGGAGTGAATCCTTCTTAGAGCAAATCTATGCTAAAAAAAAGTATGCATAGAGAGTTGACGTGGACGATTTGGAGGCACTAAAGAATGGCTGATATCGAAGGAGCATGCGGTTGGGGACAGGCGAGGGCAGTGAGATGGGAGATATATTGACGATTATGGAGATTTTATAGGACATATGCAAAAACCTCATTGAACCAGCCAAACGCGGACATCTCACGCTCTACAGTATTCCGAAAAAAAAATCAAGAGCTGCGAAGCTTGAGGGTCCTCCACTTGTAGAATGTCAGCCATGTTGGCGATTGAAATTGTTCTGCCTCTGGAATTCCGAATAGGTCGCATGGAAGGTGGGGGGACAAAAGCAAGGCCAGTTAGAAAGCCTCGAGAAAGGGATTCGAGAAAACAAGTGCGGACATTGTGCAAAGGGAAAATCGACCCAAGGGCCCCTCGCACAACCTGACATCTATGACATGGCAACCATTTGGGCGTTTGACAATGATCCGCCTTTGGTGAGGACTACACGGTGTGTAGAGTGAGTGACGAATCGGGACCATAAGAAAGTATTTAGCGAGACAAATCGAATGGTGCACGTAAACACATCTAAACGATGGAGTCGCCCATTGCCCTTTTCCGCCCGCTCCAAAGTTTCGAGGATAACCGCATTCTTGTGGGACTGCCCGTCCCTTTATGGCGACATCAATGCGCACGGTGTTCTGCCACACGATCCACTCAACTCTATCTAATCGTACTCGATTGTACGTCCTCTGGGAACCGCCTGAATAAGACGGGGAGAGTCGAAAACTAGGGTTCATACCATCGGGCACCTATCTAGGCAGTCGAATGATGCCTTGAACAGTTTGAATCCAAGGAAAGCAGAATCTCATGCCGGTGACCGCAAGTCACGGACATACGACCTGAGGTTGCCCGCATCAAACGTGGAGTGTTGGTAAGGATGGGCCAGTGTGTGACAGGCGTGCTAGCAGAGACGACAGCAGAGGGTGCGCGGGAAGGCATGAGAGCTTGCGAATGCGGGAACTATGAAGATATTGATGGAACACGATGACACCGGCATCGTGGAGGTTGGGAAGCATAACAGGTTTTCGTCCGACAGCGGGGAGTGTAGGTCGTAAGTGTTGGGTCGGGTGGGATATGGGAAGAGAAGGCCTGGTGTCAAGGGGCTGTTGGCCACCCGATAGACGAGATATCCACTCGAAAAGTGGGATAGTTATCTGATTTTAAATCCTAATCGTGCTGCATGCTCTTCGCTTTGATTGGTTGTCGCACTCGAGAGGGAGCATGATCGAGGCGGTGATATCGACGGACGAGCGGTTTGCAAGAACCGGGCGCTAAACGCTCTATGAGACGCAAGGTGTGAGGATGTCCAAGGTGGAGGCATACTTTGCAGTTTAAAAACAACTCCAGTTCACCAATTTTGAACAGGATGAACTGACGCTGACAGCCATGGCACGATTGGACCTGAGTTAGGCAAGTAGCATGTAGCCAGTGGGTAGCTGAGGGACGCTTATGTGGAGGGTTGGTGGATAGCTGAGCGTGGGAACATATCTTGTCTCTCTTACACAACAACATAGCCAACTGAAAAACGCCTTCCTCCGTCCACAAACCCAGTATCCTGGCCAGCGAACTTCGCTGTTCAATAATTCGGTTTACAACGCTCCACCAGCTCCGTTACCCACGCTTCACGCCAACCCCTTCCCAAAGTTCCCAAGGCTACTAGTTCCAGTCGAGCAGGGGCGCACTTGTGGGAGAGGAGTTGTTCTGCTATGCAGATCCGTTGATGCGCTGAGCACTGCCGAAGATCGGCTCCTCGACATTCGGACGTGGCCGCGCATGCTCCACCTGGCTGCGTGCTCAACGGAGGTGATGACAACATGTTCGAGAAGATGGAAACCCAGCTGTAGTAATTAATCCAAGCACTTCGCAATTTAGGATTCCCCGGGAGGATCGCCTTGGGCATTCTTCTTGCAGAACCCTGCCCCTGCCCTACCCCTTCATCTCTTCGCGTACCTTAATTCCTCGATGAGACGGATCGGCCGCAAGAGGGCGGATCAAAGTTGTCCTTATTGGGGCAGATGCCAACGTCGCTCGACCGGCTGAATCACCGCCAGGGTGCCAAAACCGCAACTGCGCTGCCTCCGCATTACATGATCACTCTGCGCCACCTGTCAACGAACATACCTCAAACAGTAAGCCATATCCCACCCATCTGTTGGATCACTAGGGATTTAATCTTATTCTCTTCCGCTCCAACTGTACCAGTGCTAACCAGAACTTTCGGAAGACCAATCAAAAGGCAAGAATTCAGGCAATCCCCCCAATTCCTTCAGAAGAAATAACGCATCAACCAACCTGGCGATAGGGCGAAAGGGTTCGAGAGAGCTAACAGTTCAGAAACTTCTGCTTTGATTCGTTCCATGTGGTTTGACCCTCTTTTTTGGTCTGACAGCGGGTAGTTCCTTGGGCCCGGTAAGGGGTTGCAACATTGATCTCCCTCAAAAATCCACTGCTTACGTTTCAGGCTATTGGTTCAATTGTCGTATATGTATCGACCCATGACGTCTCCAGCCCCATCCTTTCCTCATCGATTCGACAATGTGGCACCTCTCAGCGGCATCGTTGGTCCCGTTCTTTTTGCTCACTGCAGTCTCTTCAACCCCGCTCCAGCCCCCTAGCTGCCGAATATTGCCTTCCGATGCAGCCTGGCCAAGTACTGCCGTATGGAATACATTTAACAACACCCTCGGCGGTCGGTTGATCAGGACGGTTCCCCTGGCCAACGTATGCCACCAACCTACGTTCAACGCTACCCAATGCAAGCAGATCCAAGACAATTGGCATCGTGCAGCCCTTCAGTTCGTCGTCATCCCCGTCCGCTCATAGCCATTGAACTCAGAGCCGTTCTCCAGCGAAACGAGCCCTACCTCGATCATGGACCCTGTCCCCCTCAACAAGAGCTGTGATCCATTCACAGACGTTCAGACTCCATGTATCATCGGCGCCTACCCACAGTATGCGGTAAACGTCTCCGAGCCTCAGCACGTTATTAGCACCCTCCAGTTTGTAAAAGCCCATAATATTCGCTTTGTTATCAAGAACACTGGCCACGAGTTAGTCGCATTATTCTCTCCCTTTTTCTATCTCACATATTTCGACAGCTACATGGAACGATCCACTGGTACTGGTGCGGTGTCTGTATGGATGCACAACCTGCGCGAAATCGATTTCATCGAGAACTTCAAATCTCCCAAGTACAACGGCCCCGCATTCAAAGCCAGTGCTGGTGTCCTCGGTGGAGAGATTTTGACCGCAGCTAACCAGAAGGGGCTCATAGTCGTCGTCGGAGAGGCTCCAGTAAGGCACTATGCTCTATCCTTTGCATATAACACTGACGAACCACCGCCAGACGACAGGCTTTGTCGGAGGCTACATTCAGGGTGGTGGGCACTCCATATTCAGCTCAAAATATGGTCTCGCCGCAGACCAAACACTATCATTCGAAGTCATTACGCCTCGGGGAGATTTCGTCACCGCGTCGCCAACTGAAAATGCGGACTTGTATTGGGCTTTGAGTGGTGGGGTATGTACATTGACCTGGGATTGCGTGCATCTTTGACACCTCTGACTCCCTTGTATAGGGCGCTGGAACTTATGGAGTCGTGTTGTCCGTCACCGTGAAAGCTTACCCAGACAGTCCCGTTACGACGGGGACCATTCAATTCAGTGCTCAAGGGATCTCACAAGACGCCTACTGGGATATGATCTCAGTCTACATGTCTCTTACCTCCTCCTTCCCATCTGTCCCCATCTTCACATTCGGCATCTTCTCCAACACCAGCTTCCTCTTACCCTTGTTTGCCCTCAACCGCAGCACGGACGATGTCGCCACCGCCCTCAGACCTTTGACCACAGCACTCGATCAACGAAATATCACGTACCAGTCGTCGTCAAAGACATTTCCAACATTCTTGGAGGCTTTTTCTAGTATGGCTTTGTTCCAGGATACAGATGTTGGGGTTTTCCAGATTGGTGGCAGGCTATTGCCGGTGTCGTTATGGAACGATAACAGCACCGTAACCAAGCTAGTGAATACGATGCGCCAGGCCGCAGGCGCCGGTGCCGGGATCTTGGATGTGACAGTACGACCTTCAAAACAGATTGCCGGAAACCCCAACAACGCGGTTCTACCTGGGTGGCGGGACGCTCTACACACATTCTTTGTTACGTTGTGAGTTTTGTTCCGTTGGATCCGCTCGATAAAGTTTTTGATCTTCGGCTTTTACAGGCCTATCGGCGACAAGCAGAGCACGGCCTCGATCCTGCAAGATCAGCTTACCATCGCTAATACACTCCTTGAACCATTTAGACAGCTGAGCCCGACATCCGGCGCGTACATGAACGAGGTGATTGCAGACTTCGTCATCTCGCTTGTCCCCCACTCATGTGATTCTCTAACCCCCCATCTCCTATTCTAGGCCGCCTTCAAAGAACCCAACTTCCAGACTACCTTTTACGGTACCAACTATCGCCGTTTGCTAGCCATTAAGGACAAATATGATCCGGACCAGATTTTGTATGGAGCTATTAATGTAGGCGGTGATAGATGGAGAGAAGTCGCGGGTGGAAGGTTGTGTAGGGTTAATTAACGAGGACCAGAGTCATTTAGACAGTTTATACTATGTCACTAATATTTGTAATGGACAAATACATTCTTTTTCTTCGATGCCTATTAACGGCAGTAGATCTTGAAAACCTGAGCGTATATCTTCAAACGTTAGGATCAAGTGATACGGACTATATGCATGAAAGTCGAAAGACCAATGCAAGCAACAAGTTACACACCATCGAATTGCTTTATCGTATATCACTATGACCACCAATGCTACACTTGTCTCTGTGATAACCAATACTCTATCATAACCCATACCTTTCGGGGCTCAAAAATCCATAGCGCCTGGTAACCAGCGTTATGACCATGTATGGCAGTTCGACATTCCATCATTATGTCTCCTCAGAATCGAGTCAAAATTCTTGAGAAAGGGCTTAACAAGCTTGAAAAATCACCTCATTTCGCAAAACTCTCCTTCAGAGCAAACTTCTCTATGCCAGAAGTTGGAGCGTACTATTCCTGACTATTTCACTCAATCTTAATTTAAATCTGTCACATTTACCTTCGACATAAGCTTAGAGACCTCGAACAGTTCAGGAGTATTTACAATACTTTAGTCGATTTTTTGGATCATTTTCATAACCCATGTTCTGTCATAACCCATAGTCCCAGCCTTCTCGGAACTGCTAGGATTATCACAGAGACGACCGTAATAATTATTACTATTAAGGTACCTCCTCCTAACCGCCTTACGCATTGACATATTAACCGGTAGGAAACGCGCGGAATGGGTACCTTATCAAGGATTGAAGACTGCACAGAGCAAAACGAGGCACAAACTAGTACTGCTTTGTGCATAGGAAGAAATTGCATTGTGTCACCCAGCGTGGCGCTGGTGCGATAATACCTGGGTTCATAACTTTGGAGTCCTGCCACAGTTAAACATTTCCAACGTCCCCTGTTCCGAGTATTTTTAGACCCGGTCTTAACAATGCGGTAAAAGTAATGTGGCAGTTGACTTGGCCATCAGATATGCTATGCTTCTCGGCCGTGAGCGGTCCAGAGCGGATCCCTCGCTTGGTGGGGTATGTACCCCGTATCAATACGTCATCATTCATGTCTACTAACTCATCATTGATCCGTGGTGGATGATAGAATATGTCGGCGTTTGAATGTATCTAATCGTTACAAACCTAGGAATCAATCTATGGTCTAGTTCGGGATCCAGACCTCGCGATTAGCCGTGAAATAATCTATCAGACGCCTATGTCCCATTTCTTTAACCTCTGCATTGTAGTAATTGACTTCTTTTCCAAGAGCGATGTCTTGGTCCATCCAAAGCATCGTCTTTGCATAGTCGTCGGGTAAGCCGAAACCTTTCCAGAAGGCGATAGATTCTTCATCCGTCAGTCGCTTGTGGACAATCTTTCTTCCGAGGACCTTGCTGAGGAGCTCAGCAGCCTAACAAGTCACCCAATTAACATCGAAATAAAGCACAGGGGTTTGACTTACTTCATCATACGTGAATAACTCCGGTCCAACGACGATATGATCAGTATTATGGCTTTTTTCATCGACCAAGGCCCTAAAGGCCACATCGGCGATATCATCGACCGACACCCAAGGAACCTTGCCATCCTTCGCTGCAGAGGCGATCATATTGTCTTCGCGGATAGTCTTGTAGTACATCATGGCGAAATTTTCTGTGAAAATCGATTATCAGGCATTTACTTGTGCGGCATATCTTCAGTAAGATGCGTACGGAAAAACCACGATGGTCGAAGGACAGCATAGTCCACGCCACGATTGGCCAGGTATTCATGCACCAATCCAATTGGCGGAACGCCCGCCGGAGTGCAAGACCCACTTATGAGCACAAATCGCTTAACTCCCTTCGAAATGGCGAGCTCGACGAACTCCTTGACGATGTCCAACATATCATATACGTGTGGTCCTACAAGGTAGACACGGTCAATGTTGGGATCGGCTTTGAATGGGTTTTCGAAGGAAGACGGTTCAAGCCAGTTGAAGTAAACTCCATTGAATGGTGGGGGGATCTTTGAGCGTGCAGCAAGCAATACAGGATAGTTTGCGTCCTTCAGGAGGCGAGCGACGCGACCGCCGGTCTGTCCTGTACCACCAGTAACAAGGATAGTCATCGAATAATCTAGGAGAGGTTGGAGTGCAGAGTGTTGTGAGTGTCCCCGGAGATTGGCTCTAATCGCGCCAGTCCTTTTAAATTAGTGTATGAATTCTACAGTGAGCGCTCTTACACAGAGTTGTTCCCGTATCCGCCGCCCTAGCGAAACGTCATTGCCGATGTCGTCGGTCTTCCCCCCCTATGGAATCCTTCGTGATTAATAATATTTGGCTAGATAGAGCCATTAGCTTTGTTTGCGTCAACGGCTATGAGTATGTTATGCTCGTACGAAGTATACGTATGCCTTTCAAAACATGTCCCGAGATTGTCGTATTGACGATTGGACGATCCCAAGCCTATTTTTATCAACCCTTCCCCGGGTGTCTTGTAACCGCACATTTGATGGTGCCGGTTTTGATTGCTGCGGTTGCAACAAATTATTCAAACCACTGAGATCCTTACGATTGGGGAAAGCCATATGTATTTGATAGGTTCTCGTGTGTGCTAAGTATATCTTGTGGGGCGGGGAAGATCAGATTATTCGATGCCATCCGATGTCAGTTCGGATCAAAAATTAGATTCTCGACAATTTCGCCGCTTTGCCGCCTTGTATACCCCCTCATGGCTAAGGTCCCTCCGTTATTTCTATCATCCGTCCCCGTCGATGTGTCAACTTGCATCTTCAACTCCTATCGTATGGGACCCCAACTTGACATCCCTTGCACTCTATTCGGTCACCGGGAATATAGATACCGATCCACCTGGGCTGTGGTGTCATCATTTCGCCAAACGTATATACAGGCCACTTAGACAGAGAAAGATCCTAAGACCTCGGTTGTTCACATCCACCTCACAAACCTACCTTCATCCTCCTTCTCAGCATGCCCGCTCAAGTATGCATCTTCTCTTACAACGCCCCGCTAGCCGCTCATGATCCTGCCAACAGGTTATCCCAGGAGCCTCGTTGGACCAACGTGCCAACAAGCACCCGCAAGTCGAGAACTTGAGCGTCACGAGGCTCAATGATCACCGCCCGGCCTACACCCCACACTACCTCATGAGCTCTGTCCAGACCGTTGAAAAGGGAAAGCCCTATTCTTCTCTCATTCCCCGGCACAACAGTCATTTACATCCTCGAGGGTATGCGCTCGGCTTTTAAGGCATGATTCACACTCCTGATATACTACGTCCAACAGGTGAGCACACACTAGAAGATAAGGCAAAGCCCCCCGCCGGCGAAGACATCTTCAACGTTGTCAAAGGGGACATCATCAGCATTGACAAAGGAACACTTGTCACGTGGACTACTCCCTCGAAAGGAAAATGTAAGTTGCTCAAGATATGTGTGGTTCGGCTACTTATTCCTCGCTTCTTAAAATAGTCTTCAGCTTAGTCTGGGCCCCTACCACCTATCACCCAGAAGACTTGGTTATCACCGCCTGAATTAGTGTACTTCAAAATGTAACTAGCTTTATATAGACCCCCAAGTCTAAAGTTGCAGAATTTGCCTGCTTGAGTTGAATGAAGAGTTAACTGAGTGTCATCCGCCGTTGCACCAGTGTAAAGACAGGGTGAAGCAAAGCTCCTAACGATTATTAAGAAGTGCTGCCCCGCTACTTACACATGCATCGCGGCATTCCACCTCCCTCGGGGAACCCAAGAACCCCGGTTTTCCCGTCAGTTCCCACTTCATTTCTCGGATGCCACCCGGTCGTTCAGCTGGCCACCCGAGGCAATACTTTGTACAGTATATCTCAGCTCGAGCATGAAATATGCATAATTTCGGATCCTACCGTTGCAAGACACCAACCTACAACTTAATATTCAGCGTCAAAAGTCAGTACCCGAGATACGACAAGCCCCTTATTCGACAGGAAAGCTGGAGCTCGGATGTGTCCAAGAAACGCCGAAACGCTTGATAGATATTTACAGGGACGGATATTTGCTACAAGTTAGACGATCGTCTTTATTTGCTATCATCCCTCGGCGATCCCTTTGTTCACTGTGACCCTACACTAGAATGAACGCGAGCGATCGAACGGAAGGTTCAATGAGCTCCCAATGTAACGGCCACCAAAGATGACACTCCGAGCTTGAGAGGTCAACTAAAACCAGCCCATCCCTACAATTGCACAGTCTCAATCAAGGCACAGGGTTTGGGGTCTGTGTGGGGCGCCAATAGGGGATAATTCATCGGTGTGGAATTCAATAGGGGTTCCCCATCGGTCATTCCAAGTGTGGCGATTTGATAGTCACCCGAAGTGGAAGTATTCATGATGCATAGTTTTGATTCAGTATGCTACCTAAATCATACAGTCGAACATAATATTCTACTCAAACTATCCTTGAAATTTGGCACTCTGAATCAGAAACCGCTGACGTCTGCAACGATATCATCAGGCCAGTATTTAGTAGGGGACCAGATGACGCCGAAGGCTGTACACGACGGATGAGCGTGTTTTGAAAGATCCGTGGCATGGTGTAGACAACATACCTTTTCCTGAGACAGGTGCTGTCCATTTGAGGAGCGAGCCGTTTTCAACGTAGACAAAGTCACCAGCTGTGACATCGAAAGGCTTGTGGGGGTTGTTCCTATCCTGTACGGTATAATCACCTGTGGCAGGATGATTGAATGTTGTCAGAAGAGCCCCTCATCTTTTAGAACGGAACGCATACCCTCAACAATGTAAATGAAGGTCGGCCCAGGATAGGTACCACCGATGGGCATTCCCTCCCCGATGGTATGAACGCAGGGCATCAGGTAGTGGGTAGTGTCTGTAGGACGCTCCTCAATAATCCTGTTCAGTGACAAGTTATAAATGCCCTCGACGGTGCGACTGCGTCCTTCCAGTGAAGCAGGAGTGATGACCTGTCATAGCAGGAATTAAGTTAAATGTTTGATATCGACATGGGTCAAGACAGTACTTTGATACCCATAATATGAGACGCGTTCAAGCTTAGGAGGTGGGGATGGGTGTTGGATTGCCATAACTTTGCACTCAGGCTTTATCTCTTGTACTCCCGGCTATGAAATCACCCCCTCCACCGGCTATTCTGTCGCATTCGTCTTACACCAGGTCGCGAGCGCCTTGGAGATGTGAGATGCAAGTTTGTCGAGGATCTTGCGAATTCTCATCAGTTGATTCCGGCGACGTCGGAAATGTGGCGTCGGTCTTAGATCCAAAACCCTACAATGATTTGGAGAAGAGGGTTGCTTCTACGCGTTTCACGGATGCAATGGACATGCAACTCAAGTGCCATCTCACCCTAAACAGGCGCAAACAAGCCATTCCTCTTTGCCTCTAGACGTCCGGACCGCCTTACGGCCCTTACCCTGGCCTGCTGGGGTCGCCGGAGTGATGAAAGATCCGTTTGGCGAGGCTGACGCTTCCTTAGTTCGGAATATCCGATCGATCTATTATCTCTATCTCAACTCGCCCTCGAGCTTCAAGGTTTCACGAGGGTATAACTGGAGAGACAGTCACAACCAACTTCACCTGGATTTGTATCCTCGATGGCAGACTTCCAAACTCTGAAGAGCACGTTCAAAGGTGACCTCGTCACCCCCACAGACCCTGACTACGTCAAGGCGATTGCTCGGTGGGCAGCCAATGCGGAACGGCAGGCAAAAGTCGTGGCCTTCGTCAAGGACTCGGCTGATGTCGTATGTGCCATCAAGTACGCAACTTCCAACAAGCTACCCATTGCCATTCGTGGTGGTGGACATAGCCCAGCTGGTGCAGTCCTCGAGCGAGGGTGGCCTGGTGATCGATCTGTCGAGGTACCTCGGCACCGTCACCATTGACGTTGAGAAAAAGCTCGCGTATGCTGGCGGAGGCGCACTGTGGGCAACTGTTGACAAAGCAGCTATTGCACATGGCTTGGCCACAGTGGGTGGAACCGTTAATCACGTATGCTTCTCTCGTTTCTGCATTCAAGAATTCTCGCTAACGCCTGCTACAGACTGGTATTGGAGGGTGGGTTGTGGACCCACATCATATAGCTTCAAACTCACGAATCGTTCCAGCCTAACCCTTGGAGGAGGTTATGGATTCCTCACCTCTGAGCACGGCATGACCGTCGACAATCTTGTTCAAGTACGCTGGCTCGATTTGTCTTACATTCACTCAACCGTTCTGATCTACATACAGGCGAACCATAGTTACTGCTGACGGCTCAATCATTACTACTAATGAGAAGGAACACGCAGATCTGTTCTTCGGCATCAGGGGTGGAGGCTCAAACTTTGGCGTCGTCACGGAATTCGTCTACAAATTGCATCCCTCAACGCCGTACTGTATATGCCTGGAGTCCTTATCTACCCCCCAACCGCCTTGGAGAAGATCGTCTCAGTTACCGCAGAATGGTGGGCCAATGTGGGCGAGAAACAGGCCATGCTCCAGATCACGACAGTGGGACCTGATGGCAACGTATGTTTCTAAACCACACATTATCAACGAATACCAGCTGATGAAATACACTTCAATAGCCTTGCATCATTATAATCCCAGTTCTATAACGGCACAGAGGCTGAAGGGAGAGCCAACTTCAAAGCCTTCCTTGACATTGGTACGAATGTTCACCCACGATTCTACCGCGCGAACTAGTCTCATACTTCTCACAGGACCTGTTGTGGATTTAACGAAAGAAATACCCTATGAAGAACTGAATGCGCTTCAGGTAAATCACTGAATGCCTTTCCCCCATAAACTGCGTTCTAATTCGAAACTACTCACTAAGAACCCTTCTGCCGAGCATGGTTCATGCGTCTACCTGAAAGGCCTAGCCCATCGCGAACCACACTACACCTCAATTTCCAAGGCGTACGATAAGGCAGTTGAACTCACCAAATCTACAGGGCTCAATTGCAGTGTCATTTACGAGTACTTTCCCCTTGGGAAGGTTTGTTCCGTCCCCCCTGGTACCACAGCTTTCCGCCGCGATCCGACGCCGAGCGTGTTAATTGGTATCATTTGGAAAGAAAATAAACAAGGATCCACCGATCTTGCTCGTAGCTGCTCTCAACAGTTGGCCCAAATCTTGGCAGGAGCTCAACCGGAACTCACTGATTCTCAGAGCCAAGGCTACGGTAATTATGGTATGTGTAATTTTGACAGATTTCTACTACCAATCAACCGATACAATTCGTTTCATTCAGATGCCCAGGCTGTTACAGGCGAGAAGGACTGGGTTCCCGATAAAGCAAAACTCGTGTTCGCGGAGAACTATCCCAAGCTCCAGAAAATCAAGAAGCAGTATGATCCCGAAAACGTATTCAATAAATGGTTCCCTATCACGCCGGCTTAGAGTAATTGAATGTACTTTATGATGCGTTTTTGTGATCGTAATCTTATCAATAAACACCCGTTGCCTTCGGTCCGCTTGTTCTTACACGCATTCTTCATAAGAGCGAGGATTTGCTTCTAGTCATGACAGGAAATGAATATTCGGGATGAGATCGAAGTTTCCTTTAGAAGCAATCACGCGTCTATCGCCTACATATAAGATGAGTGATGTGTCAATCCCACATTGATAACGTCGATCCATCGCTTTTCACCTACTACCACCATGGTCCTTAATCACCTCCAATTTGCTGTCTCTTCCCTTGCGGATGCGAAACAATTCTACTTGGAAGCACTCGCACCGTTGGGATACCACGAATACTATTCTGTCGAAGGTGTTGTTGTTGGTCTCAAGCCGGCGCATGGCCCACCCGACCTTTGGATGGGTGCTGCCAAGCCTGGTGAATCACCTAGCAAGGGATTGCACCTGGCCTTTGCCGCCAAAGACAGAAAGCAAGTTGACGAATTCTACTGAGGCTGCTTTGTGCGTATATCATGTTCTCCTAAGGGGAATGACATCCAATCATACCATTTCAATGTAGGAAAGCAGGAGCGAAGGATAATGGTCCTCCAGGAGAGAGGAGCTACGTGCCCAGGTTACTATGCCGCTTACGTCCTAGATTTGGACGGAAACAATCTGGAGGTGATGCACGTTTGATGAGTCGAAATATCCTGCGGGGGACTAGTTGGTTGATGGCAAATTGTTTGTGTCCAACTATCGAAATACCTTGTCTCAGACAGTTGTCTTGTTCGCTTCCCCATCACTTCGTTATCAGCAGAAGATCGATTTTGATGAATTTGGTCGTATACAACATGTGCGTGTGTAAGAGCTTGCAATTGCTGCACTCTGATTGGTGGGGGCAAATAAATGAATGTGTCATGAAATGAGCGCATCTTTAGTCCAAACAACTCGATGCGATTTCTACAGCATGACTCCCTAGCCATGCATGGCTGTAGTCCAGGTTGAGAGTAAATCGAGTTCTACTGTAGTAGATAAATCTTGACTAGGCGACGATATACCATTTTAGAAACTTCTCCGTTGATCTAGAAGATGTGCCTTCTCGTCAGCCGTTAATCCTTCCTCAAAAGGTTTGAACGTGTTAGTCGCGTCTATAAGTGAATTCCTCAAAACTTGAGCGCGTTGAGCGCTGCGAGGTACGATTGTACATCGGAACGGGCGAGGCGCAAGCGTAATGTCCTAGTGACGATGAGCCATGTGTCAGAGCCGAACACATTTCTTGTGACTTACACTATTGTAGTCGTCGATATCCACTTTGACGGGTTGCATCGTCTCAGGATCTTTGGCTGGTTGGAAATCAAATGCCCAAAGTAGACGCATTGTGATCAGGCCCTGCCAGTTTGTGAGTGCAATATGCTGTATACTTTACGCAGGGACAAACCATAGTATCTTGTGCCAGGTGCATGCCAGGACAGACGCGCTGGAACAGCGATTTTCAGCTAAAGTGTAGAAATGCTGAGCAGTGACAAATTGGATTTACGTACCCTTCCACTACCGAAAACAAGAGTGTCTCGCAAATCTCGTCCTTGCTCCCTGGTTTTCGTACCGAATTCATTTTTCAGGTAACGCTCCGGATTGAAGGTATCCGGATCCTCGAAAATATTGGGATCATGGAAAATTGCCCCTAAATAGAGGACTTAGCGACAAGAAGCAGAATGAAAGCAATGAACGAGACGAGTACACAAATTAACAAACAGAATTGCGTCTTTGGGTATCAGGTACCCTCTATACTGGGATCCGCCATGAGTGGTAAGGCTTGTGAAAGGGGGAGGGATTAACTCACATGTGCATCTTCAACCATGGCATGCGGTAACGCCATTGGCAGCACTGGCCTATATCTAAGCACCTAGACACTCATCAGCGTCCCGTAGATGCGATTTTATCCTGATGGATGGGCACCTCTTTGATCAGCGCGGCGATATAAGGCATTTGCTTTATATCACTCAGGACAGGAAGCCTCTCATCTCCAATGACAGCGTCAATCGCATCTCGAGCAGTCTTCTGAACGTCCGGACAGGCGGTGATCAACAAGATTAGGGACATTAAATAAGCTGCAGTTGTATCTGTGCCCCCTTCTAGTAGTACGATGCCTAGGTAACTAGATAAATGCGATGAGTTTAGGTCGAGGACTGAAGAGCAAGAATTTTACACTCACGCCATGGCAGCCTTGTCTAGGTCCAACTCTTTTTGTTTCACTATTATTTCCTCCATCATTGATCTTGGGTCTTGGTCCTTTTGAACACGATCTTCGCATTCCTGGTATAATCGCCAGTGCAACGCGTCTCTCCGCTTCTTCACATCGTCACAGGCTCGCATCCATGGTGCCCATCTTCTTGGAACATATTTGAGGAAGGGAAGCAGATCAATTGGGGGGTAATTTCCAGGGCTAACCGTATGCTCGAACGCGTGGAGTACCTCGAAAAATGCTGCCGCATCTGGAGAGGTATAGTGTGGTATTCGTGTGCCGTATACAATACTTTTTGCAACTGAATGAGTGTAGCGTCGAATTGCGTAGTAGAAATCCTGGGAGGATATCGATATCCTTGATACATGAGCGGAGAATGATTAGGGTAAAACGAACCTCTGGTTTTTCGAGCAGATCGAAAAGCAGCTGAGTGCTTTCTGCCTCTTGAATGGGCCGGTACCCCACCATTGCTTGAGGAGAAAGTGAGTGGCTGAGCAGTTTCTTCAGTGAGCGTAATTGGGAGCCTAATAAAAGTTAATCCATTGGTGTTGGCCTCACCGGATCCCAGACATACTAGATTTCATGAACACCATATGATTCCCATCTGTAATCTCGTCGACCAGATACATCGGCGGGCGGCTGCTTGCCTTCCACCCAGTCGTATCAATAAGCTCCTTCACGGCGGTGGCGTTTGAGAGAACGACCATGGTACCGGAAGCAATCTTGAGCTGCGAAAACTTTATTTGGGACCTGCGAGGATGGGCACCACTTCACTACTCACAGAGAATATATCACCCCATTGCCGCGCCCATTTTTGAAACCTAGTTCCGGGTTAAGAGAAAGACATACATTGAAATTGAAAGGCTCACTGGATATGCGGCTCAGACCGGGGGAAGATATGCAAATTCCCTAAGATAGAGATAGTTGGTGGTCCCGGTGGCAAGCCGGATTCGCGTCTTCCGGCTTTCAGAAATTTATAGGAAGCGGCGGCGAGGAGCAACAGAAGGGCGCCAACATGTATGATCGACATCACAACTGGGAGGAAAAAAGGCCGGGTCCTTAGTTATATATAGTGCTCATCGCTAGTTTTCACCAGGGCGTGAAGGGGTCCCGGCTCGCGAACATCGAACATGGAAATGGTTGAAACCCTCCCAGCCATGTTCACACGTCTCGCGGCAACGTGCGAATGATGCCGCACGTGACAACCTGCTCCGCTGCGGCAAAAATAGCAGAGATGGGCCGGCATCTAGGCGCTGTTTGGAGACCGTCTCCCCAGGGTAATGCAGGGTAATGCCCATCGCTGATCCCTCTCGAACCTAGACGCCGTCAACCCACATCGGGCTTAGTCAAAGATACGGCGAATGGATACCGCCGCCTGAGAATGATAGCACACAGTACAGTCATTCCGTCCTTAGCTGAAGTTGTCGCTGTATTCGAAGCCGATGATATTGACTAGGGAATCTGGGATCCGATCTCCCAAGGATCGCCGCATCTGACGGAATATCTCTCTTCCTTATCAAAGCTGTGCACCTTGATCCCTCTCGAGAACCGGAATCGCTGACATGGGCTAATTAAAGCTCCCTATATGCACGGAGCATAATTTAGAAAAGTTATGATGCCGATCCTCGTATCTAACTTATCATTGCGTGCTGACCTCAAGTTCTAGCACGCCCGACGTCAATGGCGTGTCTAACTTTTCTCAGGGGCAACCCCGAGCCAAATGAGTACGCTGTGGAAAATATACTAGTTGTGGCACAGTGCAAGTGCAATATTCCAGCTGGTGACGCTTGCAATAGACCTTATGAATTCCCCGTATTGTTTTACTATTCAGCTCCAGAGGTCCCAAAGAAGGAGCAATTTGATGTTCTATCCACTGTTATGAGTCCCCATCCGATCGAATAGCAACCAATTTCGTGTAGTATATAATCTTAATTGTGCAACGGCATGTCTTAGAAATTCTTCCGCTGCTCCCGAAGCTGCGCCTTCTCGTCGGCCGTTAGCCCTTCCTCAAAAGGTTTGAACGCATTTGTCGCGTCCAGAAACGAACTCCTCAGAACATGAGCGCGTTGAGTGCTGCGCGGTATGATCGTGCAACGGAACGGAAGAGGTGCAAGCGTAATGTCCTGGTGAGAACGAGTCAGGCACCAGAGTCAAAATATGTCTCTTTTGACTCACACTATTGTAGTCTTCGAGATCCACTTTGATGGGTTCCATTGTTTCCGGATCCTTGGCTGGCCGAAAATCAAACGCCCAAAGGAGACGCATTGTTACTAGAGCCTGCCGCATTGTGAGCGTAACATAAGACATATTTCCTATAGGAACTGACCATCGTGTCTTGTGCTAAATGCATGCCAGGACAGATACGCTGAAGCAATGTCTGTCAATATTTCCGGAAATATCAATTAATCGAAAACCTCATCGACGTACCCTTCCGCCGCCAAAGGCGAGCGTGTCCCGCAAATCTCGCCCTTGCTCCCTGGATTTCGTACCAAATTCATTTTTTAGGTAACGGTCCGGATCAAAAGTATCTGGATCCTCGAAGAGGTCAGGATCATGGAAGATTGCCCCTGTTCATGAGGATGAATAACGAGAGCAGAATGCAGTAGTCAGTAAGACAGGTACATAAGTTGACAAACAAGGTTGCGTCTTGTGGTATCGGATACCCTCTATACTGTGAATTCGTCATGAGTTGGTGAGCCGTAAAACATAAAGCAATGAACTCACGTGTTCGTCCTCAAGCATCGCGTGCGGTACCCCCAATGGTGCCATCGGTCTATACCTGACTACCTGCATTATCATCAGCGCCTTGCAGACTCAACTTGATTCTGACAAATGAGAACCTCTTTGATGAGTGCGGTAACGTAGAGTGCTTGTTTGAGGTCCTTGAGGACAGGGAGCCTCGAATCCCCAACGACAGCGTCAATCGCTTGGCGAGCAGTCTTTTGAATGTGCGGAAATGCAAGTAAGCAATAGGATCAGGGACAGAGAGTAAGCTGCAGTTGTATCCGTGCCGGCTTCTAGTAGCGCAATACCCAGGCCGCTGCAGGATGACATGAATCCAGGTCAAACATTGAGAGATACGATTGTACCCACGCCGTAGCATCTCTGTCCAAATCAAGTTCGTCCTGCTTCGCTATGATTTCTTCAATCATTGATCGCGCGTCCTCGTCTCTTCTAACCCGATCTTCGCATTCTCGGTATAATCGCCAGTGCAATGCGTCTCTCTTCTTCTTCACGTCATCACAAGCCCGCATCCACGGCGCCCATTTTCTTGGAACATATTTGAGAAAGGGAAGTAACTCAATGGGAGGGTAGTTTCCAGGGCTGATGGTATACAAAAGGGCGTGTGCCTCCTCAAAAAAGGCTGCCGCATCGGGAGAAGTATAATGCGGTATCCGTGTACCAGTATACAATACATTTTGCAACCGAATGGGTGTAGCGTCGAATTGCGTAGTAGAAATCCTAAGTGAGTTATCTTTAGTAGATGGACAGAAGAGATTAGAGTCAAACAAACCTCGGGTTTCTCAAGCAGGTCGAAAAGCAGTTGGGAGCCTTCTGCCTCTTGGACTGGCAGGTATTCGCAACTGCCTGCGGAGAGAGGGAGTGGCTAAGGAATTTCCTCATTGAGCGTACTCGGGGACCTGAAAAAAAAATAATGAGGCTGGTCTGGCCCTATGGATACTAGACATACCACACTGCATGAAGACCATATGATTCCCATCTGTAATTTCGTCGACCAGATACATCGACGGACGGCTGCTGGCCTTCCACCCGGTCGCATCCACTAAGCTCCTTCATGGCAGTCGCACTTGAAAGGATAATCATGGTTCCCGAGGCTATCTTGAGCTGGAAGCAATATTATTTAGGACCAGGAGGGCGACTGCTGAATCACCCACAGAAAATATATCGCCCCATTGTCGGGCCCATTTTTGAAACCTTGGGCTCTGATTGAACTGAAGAGCATACATTTCAAATTAAGAGCTTACTGAATATGTGGATCAGACCGGGGAAAAAACTGCAAATTGCCCAAGACAGGAATAGTCGGCGGTCCTGGTGGCAAGCCAGATTCACGTCTCCCAGTTTTCAAAAGTATGTAAGAAATGCTGGCGAGGAACGATAAGAGAGCGCCAATATATGTAATTGACATCGCAGGTGGATCAAAGAATATTGGGCTCTTCGTTATATATGATCCTCAAGTTGTTTTTCGCCGAAGTGTGAGAATGGACAAATCGAGCTGGTTGAAACCTGCCGTGATTATTTGCAGGTGTCATTGGTTGGTTCCACAACTGATTGAAGAGACGGCGATTGCCGTTAAATCGCTGAGACTCGAAGACCGTGAAGATCGAGTGACGAACTATACGGAGTTAGCTGGGATCTAGGCACTTTCGAGGACCCGGTCGTCTCTCCCCAGGGTACCCCCCATCACTGTGTGCGTCAATGATCCCCTCCGAATCTACTGGGCTGAATCTGTTAATTCAACAATAATCCATAAATCATCAGTCTGGCTAAATACCAAACGGCCACATTCTGTCCGTTCCAGCTCAAGTGCAAGTGGTGATTATCGCTGTGGCTGGAGATCAAACTGACAATGTTAGCTGAAGTATCTCGATTTTGTGAAGGGCTTATCGCGTCTGATTGAATTATTGGTTCTCAGTAACCTGTGTATGTTATGCATTCTCGATCAGCCATCAACGTAAGCTAACTGCCTTACGCGAGCTTACGCGGGGTGGAAATGTCGTTATCGGAGTGGGCCACGTGAGCACAATAAAGATCATCAGGATCATAGTCATGTGATTCATGTCAGCACCCATACTCGTTCCTCAACAGTCGGACTGCCCTAGTGGCCAGAACACTGCCGCTCTGGTCAAACGCTAGTCGACGAACGATTGCGTCGGAAACAAAGGAAACCTCCACTTTAAAGAAAGTATGGACAACCATCGTGAACAGAAGACAAACACATTGCGCATGTCACGTGTTGCTAGGGCTACTCGGGCTCACTAGAGGTATGAACGACATCTCGTTCCAATGGCCCCTCAGCCCGCTTGATGGCATCAGCTTCTTTTGCGCTCCGGAGACAAACGCGTATGTAATGGACCCCTACCAGCATCTATGAGGCACGTCAGCGCATTTAGAACTACCCTTCCCAAGGAGCCAGGCGATCGAGGATTTTTGATGGTTTTGGTCCATAAAAAATGCTAAATTGAGGATCTTGTGGCCGGATGCGCCGAAGAGCTCAAGTCCATTGAGGGCAAAGGAGAACGTCTTGAGGCTGCCGTAACAAAATTGGCAGAGATGTAAGCGCTGGTGAGTGTGTAAAATGCTCGATTTTTTGAGTGATAGTGACGGGCCTCAATTCAAATCCCTTCCGTGTGCAGAGTAAAATAGTGCAGAGCGCCTCTTGGAAATATTTTTGTAGCCTAGGCTGATGAGGACACCGAAACATCTATCGCGATCGACACTGAAACTCGCCGAGTCATTCGGAGCGAACCATGCCTCTTTGATTCAGGCGCCCATCCCCGGAATCTCAATTGCTAATTAAGGCTTCCTTTTAGTGCCTAGTAGTATACAAGGTCACATCATTGAACCTCTGATACCATCTCCTTTTGCTCCTGGGAGCTCCAAAGGGAAGGCACTGCCATTCGGGTCGACCAAGCTCCAGCAAAAAAGGCTGTTTGAGCTTCCACTGCCCTCCTGAGCATTTGGAGAATGGGGATTCCGGTTCTCCGAACAGTCGATCACCCAGTCACAAACTAACTTGTCCCCAATGTTCGTCTCCGTTTCAGGCTTTCCGGTCGGACACACTACACATGCTCTTTATAAAATCGCTGGATGTATTTAAGGGGTAACTTGTTTGGAACTTTTCGCAACACCATGGATTCCCTAACGTCGCCAGAAACTCTGAAGATTGTGCTTACAGCAGCAAGTGCAATATGCGTCACCTTCACGGTGCGATGGATGGCGAGACGACTGAAGCAACCAGATTATCCACCTGGACCTCCGAGACTACCATTCGTCGGGAATTTGTTCCAGATGCCTTCAAGTGAACAGTGGGAAATATTCCGACAATGGGGGGAAACATATGGTAATGGTCCATACAACAACATCCAGGCTATACGGTTTAACATAAAATCCTAGGCGATGTGGTGTATGCAAGCGTTTTCGGGAGTTCTGTTGTTGTTTTGAACTCACACCAAGCCTGCTCGGATTTGCTGGACAAAAAATCCCGTATCTACTCAGACCGCCCAAGTTCGGTGATGACAAGACTGTAAGTCACGCTCCCTGTTGATGGCATCTTCTAACGAAGAACAGAATGGGCTGGGAAGAGTCTCCTGCAATGGCACCCTATGGTGAAGTGTGGCGGCGCACCCGAAGGATCATCTCACGCAACCTGAGCAAGGACTCGGTGCTCAAGAAGTTCTCAGGGACTCAAGAGTCAGATGTACGACGATATCTCAGCTTGCTCCTGACAGAACCCGACAAGTTTTTTGATAATCTCCGACTGTGAGAAAGCTCCTTCGGTTCTGTTAGTAGGTAATACTCATAACGGAACACTCTAGTGTCTCCGGGACCAGTCTTATGAGAAGTGCGTGTGGCTTGAACCCAGAGGGAGGTGCGGACCCGGTATGTCTAGGACTGCTCGGTTCCATTTCGAAACTTGCGTATAATGACAGCTATTGCAAGGTAATCATGTCTGTATTGCCCCAGGCCTCAGAATGTGCCTTGGACGGGATGGCACCTGGCAAATTTTTGGTAAACATGCTTCCAGCACGTAGGTCATTTTAAGGGCTTTGAGTGGGCTCCGACTGACCAACCTCGTTGATCGATTCAGTACAACATGTTCCTAGTTGGGTCCCGGGCACCGGCTGGAAAAAATACGTGGAACGCGGACGAGAATTGTGCAGCTTTGTTGTCAATGATCCCTGGAACAGGGCACTGAGGATGATGGTGATTACCTTCCAGCTTAATTCAGCTGATCTACTAACGTCTGACAAGGAAAATGGGGACCCGGGTGCTCCTTCATTAATGTCAATGGGCCTTGAGAGCGGGGAGGAGCCCGACTCTGTGAAGTGGGCGTCGGCTTCAATGTATATAGGTAAAATCGATTCTTTTTTAAATCTTATCCCTTCTCATAACTTTCTCCAACGTGACTACAGCTGGAACAGATACCGTAAGTTGTTGTGCCATCTTCGCCTTGACCCTTCTCAAAACAAATTAGACGGTGGCAACTCTACGCTGCTTCATTTTGAGCATGATACTTCACCCGGATGTCCAGCATCGTGCACAAAAAGAGATCGATGCCGTAGTTGGGACGGATCGACTCCCAACCATCGCAGATCGTGACAAGTTGCCGTTTACTAACTCTATCATGATGGAAGTAATGCGATGGCAGCCAGTAACACCTCTAGGTACGTGGGTGAATTATATTTTAAGCCTTCTCTGACAGACACCCAGCCCTTCCTCACCGAGTCACGGAAGATGATGTTTATCGAGGTGAGAGTCGCCTCGTTTTGTATCATAGATAGCATGCCTAACTTAAATCAACGTGTTCAGATTGGTTTATTCCAGGGGGGAGTACAGTTCTTGCAAATACCTGGTAAGTCCATCGATTTTTCGCCACCGGAAAAAGGCTCATGTACGGGCAGGGCGATGAGCCGCGATCCTTCTGTATACGAGGATCCAGACCTCTTCAAACCTAGTCGATTCCTTCCACTTTTCGACAAGTCGTTTGTAAATGAGAACACTAAGCCTCCCTTCCCTCCTACAAGCTTCATCTATGGCTATGGTCGCCGGTAAGCATATAAACAGTGAATTAAACACATCGATCCAATCTTGCGGTCCAGAATTTGTGCAGGCATGCACTACGCCGAAGGCATGGTGTTCCTTACTATTGCTTCTATGCTGGCGACATTTAATATTACCCCATCAAAAAATGCGAGGGGAGAGGACATCATTCCAGAGCTCAAGTTTATGTCGCTATTGGTGCGGTAAGTCCACTCTCTTTCCAAAGGGCGATCCGAAGTTTGACATAAGACCAAGGGAACCGGCTGAATTCCCGTGCTCCATCAGCCCAAGATCCAAATCAGCTCAATTATTGGTTGAAAGAGAGGATGAAAATCGCTGATAACTAAGTTTCCAGCTACGACGAGATACCACACAGTGACTAATCCTCGGCATACATATCTTCATAGTTCGAAATCTTTGTTCTTCTAACTACACTTTAACATACTATATATTGCACCTTGAACACATACCTGAACTCCAAGACACCTGATTCTGAGCCAGCAATCATAGTCCAATTGAGTAACGAACTAGCCTAGTGGTGGGCCTTGTCGCCTTGTAGTGAGGGCGATGTTCTCATTATACCATAACTTGTCTCGCCCAGATCTTGTGGTCGAGACGGTCCAGCCTCACGTCACTATCAGTCAAAGCCCGAACCAATATTTGGACGCATAATCAAACATGCAGAGTACAACCCCTTCTGCACTTTACAAGGAAAGCACCGAACACATTGATCGTGGATTACCTATTTTGCGGTAATAAAACCCCCTATTATTCAAAATGAAGGAGCTTAGAATCACATCTTGGACTCGAATGGATGGGCAGTAGGACGGGTTTCGTAGGCAACTAAAAGTACGTAAAAGGTATGTAAAAATGCGGATGAGGTAGGGGATGAAGCACAAGGCACAGTTATTCATTTTACTTATGATAGCCACTCATCCGTCCCGTGTTCCAACAACTTCGTTCATATGCATCCCCGTAAACGTGATTGAATTCTTATTGAGATCCAGAGCCCGCGCGATTGGCCTGACGGTTACCCTCACAAACATCCATGTTTGCACTCTACCTACATCAAGGGGCTGTTTCACGGCCAATTCTTTCTGCACAAATCTGTGTCTCCTTTCATGCCGGTTTGAGTTTAGTCATTTTCCTTTGTTACCTCTACTACAGGATACAATAAGCCGGATTGCTAGGGCTCCCGGGGCCTTTCTCTTTGCAATAGCATAGCTCAGCTCTACCTGAGGCCTACCCTGAATGCTCGAGGCTCCCCACAGTCCAAGACAGAAACACCATTTGTGTGATCATTGTTTTGATCATTTCCCCTTGCCTTCTTCTTTCGCTTCACTGGTTGCATGCCCCTTTTGCTTGTGCTAGGTGAGTTTATCTCTCTTCAGGAGAACACAAAGATGTCCAAATTGTCAGGCTTCGTCAGCCGTGGTTGATGATGACTAGGAAACCCCAGTGCCAACTTCCTGAGGTGTTAGAGCGTAGATGAAGAGCGCAATGGCTCGGATGCCTTGCGTTGGTGTTGGCTCACCTCATGGTATTCTGGTCCATTCAATTGCTTATTTTGTACTCCATTGCCCCACTGAAATTACTCTCAGCTATAAAAGAAATATGACTTTGCCTCAGGAATTCCGGATTCAGTGTACAAACTACTCCGTGTGACGTGACCCCCCAGTACACACCTCATGTTACTTTGCTGGTTTATTCCCAACCACCTTGTCCACCCGTGCAATTCCCTTCAATACAGGAATGTCATGCATATAGTATATTATTTAAATTTCCCCCTTTTAGCTATCATATATATATAGGATCACTACGCATGAGTAGACAATTAAGCCATGCATGGTGCAGTTCTTGCCGCAAGAACTGAATCTTACTGTTATATCTCTTAGGTATATCTTGTCCCAGAAACACTTGAGTGTCAATAAGTATACACGGCCCACCCAATAGATAGGAGATGAAATGACAGATAGGGCATGGAGTTTGCTCAACGTCTAATACCACAATGCTATGATCACAGCCATATCTTTGATGGAAATTTGCCGCACAGATCCACATCTGAATCCTAGACCCGGCGAGTCCTATCCTCGAGTGCGAGATATCGTTGTACAGGTACCTATCCGGTTCCACAACAACATTCGGTGTCCGACTCAGTTCCATCTGGCAAGTTGAATAAATGATGGTGCCACCACAGCCGGGGACTCTCATTGAAAACCCCAATATCTCAGCTCTTGTTATATGATGATTGTGCCACGCAGCTAAAACTAGGGACCAAGAAAATAAGCTTCGCTGGGTAAATGCTGATTGAGAAAGATGTTATTATGGTAAGGGCGGCTGGGAAATGCTTCGCTGGAACACAGCATTCTGAAGACATTACGGTGAAACAATATGCCTAAAATGTCAAATATCAAATTCGCCCTTGCGTGGTTGGGGCTCCTTGCATAACTAAGTTCCCATCCGGAGTCCGTAGCCGCTCAGTGTTTACCGATTTACTCTGGACTTGCGAGCACCTCTTCCCACGGCTATGGGTTTTCCGTCATCACGCCCGAAGTGGCCCAGGAGCCAGCACGCAACACTAATTATTCATTCCCTGTGCCTCTTGGGGGATATACTGTGCAAGGAAGTCGCATGTTCCACATGTGGTAAGGTAGACGGACGAAGACGCGGGAAGGTTGGAATTGTGTCAGTGCCAAGTAAACGGAAAACATGTTCAGAACTCACTTATGAATGCATAATATCCGTCACCTCGCATAAGTACCACAATAACCTGTTAAAAATTGTAGCAACGACTGTCACTATTAGAGATACAGAGTGCCGTGTGGAAACTGCAACAATACATGGGTTCTTCGTCATACGGATAAGAAACTTGTTGATATAAACGTATACCTCAATATACATCCATCTGAGGTCCCGACGCAAAGCGGTGGACCCCAGACCTGCGCCTACTATCCTAAATACGTAGAGCATATGTCGTAGCTAAACGTCTAGAGTAATAAGAGTGTACAAAACGTTATTCTACAAGACATGGTTCATGAGCTTCATGTGGACCATTCAGGCCTATTTTCGTCAGCTAGACTCGTCACTATTGAGTTCGCTTGTATTCACTGCCGTAGCGTGGTACACCAGGTACACCTTCGTGTAAGGTACTCGCATTCATGACTTCTATTATTGAGGCTTGGAATTATCACTTTGTTTTTAGGGTACTATCGCTGGTTGGATGTTCAGACAGGCGATATGTTCAGATAAACATTTATATCTCATTTTCCGTTGACTCAATCGCCATAAGAACTTGTAATTGGTTTCTCGCGTGTATTTTGAAGCATTTCTGGACATTTTTGAAGCAAAGAGATCGAGTGGATGTGGAGAAAGACAATGTCACTCTTTGTCACTCAACCGAGAATATCATGTCTGGAAGGTCGCGGGGGGACCTCACTAAAGGAGGACAGGGGATACGTGGAACTCGGGTGTCTATTCGAGAGCGAGAGAGGGGGAAAAGGGGAAAGAAGGAATAACTACTCTGTACCCGACCTGAGGCTTTATATACTTGTCTGAGTTAGGTTATGTGGCTACCTTCTATGGAACAGGATATCTCGAGTGTCTAAGATGTAAGCGTAGCTGGTAGGTCTACAACTAAGCATCGCGACAGAGTAGAGTGAGGTCTTTGAACGTAGCGTGACTGTCACGGCTGTCACGGCCTCTCCTCTCCTCTCCACCACATTGCCTGTCGTGGCTGCTGGCTGCTGCAGTCCCTCTTCACTTTTCACCCACCCACCGCACCCATATCGTGCTGCACAGCATTTTGTGCCTGTGCAGGCCCGCGGCTCCTTGGTCCCGAGCAACTCAGAGGGCGCCGCGGACGGTTAGCCCGCCCGCCCATCGCGCCGTTTCTCGACCCTAGGTGCCACCTGTTCAGGCTGGGAGCCCCTCTCTGGGGCTTTCGCCCACCTCCACACTTGTAGCTTAGCACACCTGGCACATATGGTGCTCGCATAATATTAATAGTATTGATATTATCACTCTATATGTTAGCACTCTCCTAGCACAGCCAGATGAACGCAAGGGCAAAGACTTACAATGTCAGAGTTTCAACCCCTTCTTGGCAGGCGCAGGCTAGATGTGTCGCGTCAAAGCCCCTATTATTACTGATGGCATCAGGTCGGAGTTCGAAGACTGGCCGAGTGGGAACCCAGTGACTGATGTAACTGTCCGAGCATATCGCCTTGTCCGAACATCCAACCTGTCCCCTCAAATGCGACGGAGTAATTTTAATATTTAGCAGTGATGAACACAGCCCCTTATTACTTGCTTATTACAAGGACTCATTCTACATATGCTTACTCAGCTGTCGCAAGGAGGTCGTGTACATAATTCCCACGTGGGTTGATCCTGAATTTGAAGGGAAGTGGATGGCTATGACCCATGTCAGTGACTTGGACCGGTTATCGTATAGGTAAATGAATATTGCTGACCTAGCAAGGCCATAGGTGAAGCCGGGTTTGATATCCACGGGCCTTCCATTGGCATCGAGCCCGGGCTGGAGATCAAAAACGGAGAGAATGGTCGCGATGGTGATAAACAATTGCTCGAAAGCGACCCATCTGCCGGGACAAACTCGACGACCACACCCATAAACGACTTCGAAATGTTCGAGCGCAGTCGCGGGATCACACCCTTCGATACCCTCCAAAAACCGTGCCGGATTGAACTCCATTGGGCTGGCAAATACCTCTGGGTTATGGACGATTTTCCTATTTCGGAGATGAGTTGGCAGCAGCTAAATGTGAGCAGGTGACTTGCCAGAGGCTTCCTATCACTATGGAACCAGCGGGAATGTCGTAGCCTTCGTAGCTATCATCTTGAACTGTTACATGCGGAATAGCTGAAATCAGGTCATATCAGCTTGTGTAAACCAACTTTGAGTGCAATTTTACCCACCAAGTGGTGCAGGAGGGTTCCATCTAGGAAGAATGAGTGAAAAGAAAAACACGATGAATGAGAACTATACCGTAACACCTCCTTAACGAGTGCATCGACGTAGGGCAACGATTCGTGGTCTTCGAAGCTTGGAAGGCGTCCTTTGCCCACAACCTCATCAATCTCCCGTTGAGCACGGGCACATACTTTTGGGAATGCAACCATAGCAAGAAGAAATGTATACAGGGAAATTACAATCTGATGGAGGATAAGCTAGACAAATGGAAAGGATATCAAGGTGGACTTACCGCTTCCGTGCCGGCTTTTAAATTCGAATGAACGGGTGAGAATAGATTTTTTTTAGAGAGTAGCGAGCACATACCGAAATATGCTGTGCCAGCAGCAGACTCAATAGAGTTAAGGTCGGTCTCCGATCCCGCCTCTGCCACTACCCGGGAAACGAATGAAGGGTGATCATTTCCGCTTGCCTAGTAGCGTAGGGCAACTATCAGCGATGAGTTTATAAGCAACAGAAAAACAAGCTTACCATTTCGTCAACCACTTTCTTGAACGGTGTACCCCTGGCTGTGACGGCTTTTTCTTTGCATTCGCGGGCTTCTTTGCGGAACCCGCCTCCTGGAATAAGCCACTCTGGGATGTATTGTACTGAAGGGCCTGTGGGTAAACCATAGACATAATGAAAATGAAAAACAACTCACGGAAGGGGAATACATCAACCTGTGATTGGAATGAGTATGTGTTATTTTAAGAAGTTAAAAACGAAACTTACAAGGTACGCGCCGGGAACAGCGACCTTGGACCATGCCATGATAACATCATCTGCGCACCGGACGAGGTAGGCGTTTTTCGGTGTCACCTCAATACCATACGTCACACCCATTAGAAAATTGGCGACATGCCTATCGTTCAACGCATAAGAAGCGATGAGTAGATCGCAGAATGTTTGGTTACGCACATGTGAAGGTGTTTCAATGATTGATCTGGCGAGGCTATGATTTTTGACGCGACATCGTGCGCAGCCTTCACGAGTGTTGGTCTGTATTCGGAAACAACGGACTCCTGAAAGCGTGAGTGGAAGAGCTTCCGCTGATCTCTCCATATTTTCCCTGTCTAAGAGTTGAGCCGAGGACGAGCATAGTGGTAGGATATCCGACTGACCGTATGAACGGAAGGCAAAGATCCAATCTAAGTCCATCCTAGTTTATAAAAAAATTAACGCTGGCCCTTGAGCAAAGAACGAACTTCCTACAGCTTGCTTATCATGGTTGAATAGGGCCGATCCGAGTAGTTTACACCACGCTTATTGAAAAGTTCATTTAGGACCTGGAGGGAGCTGACCACGAAGATATTTGTATTTCCAACCGACAAATACACAATATCGCCTAAGCAAGATAATGAGATATATAGAAGAAACTACAGGGGTTTGTCTGCTCACCATACTTGTCAGCCATGGCACTATATGTGAGCGCCTCCGCTTTCCTTGGAATATCCAAGAGGTTGCCTATCACAGGCAGGGTGGGAGGGCCCGGCGGCTTTGAGCCTTTGGGGCCTCGTCTCGTCCAAATGGCTGCTCCGAGACACAAGACGAGCAAGGCAGCGACGGGGTACATCGATGTATCCATGATAGGTACTTTCAAGTTGCAAATATGATGAGGGGGAGATCCTACATATATGGCGAGCGCAATGTATGCCAATCGTCCTCGCCTACCGGACTTGGATGCAGCGGGGAATCCGATCCTGCGAAGCACCTTTCCCGTTGCGCCCGGCCAACAACTGGAGTGGCTGGGGTCCCACCCGAGGATTGATCTGACTAATTTAGCCAGCCGATGATCACAGATGATCAATCGGTTCAATGTCGTAATGACGCAAAACATGTTCCAATAATAGATAGCACTACTTATCCTTCGGAGTCCTTCGGGCTATTCTAACCCTTGATCCGGTAGAATAGAAGCTGATGGCTCCTTACGCACAGGGGCAAGGCGGCTATATAGTAGGCGCGTCACACGAATTAATTGTATGAGTTAGTGAGAAATCCCAAGGGCTCCTGCAAGTCCCGAGAAACCGTATTATCCTCTCTACCCTCAGTAATTGATGGTGGCACGCGCTCACCGATATGTGGGAGAGTAGTGTTAGAACAACGTTTCAAGCTCCGGTCAACACGCAGCGTATTTATCTCCGCTTTAGCATGGTGTGCTCCCTAATTGAGCCTTCGCACGAGATCTCCTTTCTGTTCAAACCCTTTGATGTCATAAAACTGCCTCATAGATATTCGGCTTGAGATAACATCCGGATTAGCTGCCAAGGGCGCGTCAGGCCAAAGCAAGAAACACCGAACCGTGGTCTTCTCCTTTCTAAGTTGTCTAAGGTTACGCTAATGCACCCACGCCTAACTCCTGCCCGGCCATTCCTTCTGCCACACAAAGAGATATTACGGCGGTTTCTCAGATCCGAATCGTTGGGAAAGCTCGTATTATGCAGCGCCTATTGATACTCTCAGAATTGCCTTGGAAGGGGAGGTGAAAGCGACGCTAGTGAAGAGGGAAAACCAGATGTACCAGGATTAATCCGCTCATAAGCCCCTATATCACTCTGTAACTTCGGATGTTATCACATAGCTTGAACCCGTGCAATGCATGTATATAAACGAAACGGGTGCAGGATCATCTGGAAGGGTGGGGAAGGAGTGAAGAGGAAACATCCTCTGGGACGGGACAGGGCGGGGTCTGGAATTAGTAGATAAGAGAGTAAGTAAAACAGTAAGAGACGCCGGAAATCCACTCATTAAATGAGTTGCTCAATGCCCGGAAGATTGGACAAGACATATACGATCCTACAAATTACAAGGATAAAGCCAGAGGCTCGACCAAGAGGTTTGCACGGGAAAGGAGTAGAAAGAACGACGCTCTAATCGAACCGGAGATACTCTAATCTGCGAGTCTTCATTGTCTTTTGGAGTAGAACTGTGGCGTGTCCGGCGTGTGGGAGAGACGAGTTGAATCGAGTGAAGGGAGGTAAATCTTTACCTAAGATGGCTCCCAGGAATTATACAAGTGTGGCTGGCTGACTATTTCTACATCTGTCAACTTGGGTATCATTATATTCTCAAATATTGACCCCTTGGATTCAAGTACCAAATGAAAGAACCCTTCTCCTCTGTTAGCTTTGGGTCTAGTCGCAGGGCAAGTGGACATGTATAGCTCATTGCGTATATAACCAAGTAGCAGGGTGTTCGCACCTTGCTATTCCCGTCCGAAGTTGGACTCAATAAACTTCACGGCCTAGTTCAGAGAAAATCAGAAGATAAAAAATATATAACCAGTGTTCTATTCGTAGCGTGCATCACTGGTAAGAATTTAAATATTATAGATCAGTAGTTTTAACTAGTATAGGGGCACGCCGATCTGACGCATCACTGCTTTGAAAACCTCGAATAGCGGAGACGTGAGGTTGTAAAGACTTCCTGTCGCCTTCCACTCGCCCCCACCCAAATAAACCTCAGCCTTCTCATCTTCAGTCACCTTGGGCAGCTTCTTCACCTGGCGACCAGCTTGAATTGCGAGGCCTTGCTTTCCAAAATACCGCTCGCTCTACAAATCAATGAGATACTGAAGATAGAAATAACACGAAGCCCACCCACCTCAAAGCTCCAGGAGTCATTTCCTCGTACCCAGTTTCCCAGGCCATCGCAGTAGGTACGAAGTTCCCGATCAATAGGTCCGCCGTATGTCGGGATTTTCTTCCACTCATCCAGGAATTGTTCGACAAGGTCATCATGTAACCTCGAAATCCAATTGATGGCATCCTGGACATCTAGTTGATATTGCTGCATTACAACAGTAACGAGGTTGTGTCCATCGTCGCCTTTAGCCTGCCTATTGTATGTTTCAGCTAGGAACTAGTTGAAAATAAACGGATCGCGTACTCGACGTTGTATGAGCAGAGGTCATTACCAATGATCAACATATCAATGCAGAGCTCGGATAGCTTCATGATCACAGGGTGTTTCATGACATCGTCAGGGATGTTCATGTATAGCTCGCAAATAGCGAATGAGGGTTTCGCTCCAATAGTGTCTCTGCGGACCTCAAAGTAGGCGTCGACAGATCGTACGTGGTTTGCGGTCCTGTCGATTGCTTGCTCAACCACTGCGTCCATGTATTCTTGGAACGTATCCACAAATCGTCGCTCTGAAGTGGGAGTAGCTATTTTAGCGGCATTGGCCCAGAACCTTCGAGTTGTGTATGTGAGCGTCATTGGCACGGAGAGATGAATGTGAAGAGAGTAAGGACTTACTGGCGAGCGACTTCGCCCCCTATCCATTCGCCCTTTGGCCTGCGCTTGGATGGATTACGAATCGCATCCATTACGATATTTGCTTGGACTCTGGCCTCTTTGTCGTCGGCCACGTCCGAATATTCATCGATCACGAAAAACAAGTTCATTAAGTCACAGCCGACCCGACACCCGGCTAGAAGAAGGTAAGTGAGATTATTGCGGGTGGGTAAGGAGAGAACAGACCTTTATCGAGAAGTGGGTAGGCCAATGATGCAAGTAGGTCTTTTCAAAATTATTCAGCATTAAAAGAGATATCGCAGGTACAGGACAACTTACTGAAGTCGCATTTATTGAAAGCTTTCTGCGCTTTGGGGCTGAAGGCATGGAAGGACTCGCACCAGGCAGAAGACTCCTTCTTACAAACAGCATAGTTGGGGTTGATGTGTCGAGGCCAAGGCCAATCCCTCAAGGTGTCTGGGATGAATAAGATATCGGAGCGTTGGGTGGGGGGAGGAGGGGCCATTAGACAAGAATATAGACTCTGAGATGGAGGGCCTGTGGTTTGAAGGAACAAAAAAATCGGAAACCCAAGCCGCTCTTATAGACAAAACCAAATTGAAGCCAATCCTAAGGTCGAATTTAGTCTTACTGAGGGTCTGAAATCACGCATCAGCGGGCGCAGAAAACGATTTTGCCGATGGAAATGCTTGATCTACGGATCTCTGTCCTGAGGCCGGAGACAACACAGCCCATGAATACCGATGAGTCCCAAACTAAAGATAGCCAGATAGCTTTCCGATGGTATCTCGAGATGGGGTTTCGGAGGGCTAGTTTCTTCCCCAAATAATAAAAAACCTGGTCCCCTTGGGGGTGATAAGGGCCATCACAGCGATGACGAGCTGAGATTAATTTGTGAACGCGTTCGTCCAGAATCTCCACTGTCATTTTGTTTGGCCAGCATGCGGCATCTTCGCAAAGCGGTATCATATTTCTTGTCACTTGAGGGTACTCATAGCTGCATTAGCCGGAGAACCACCACCCTAAAGCCTGATTTTCGTCTCTAAGCCCGATTTACTGCACCCGATTTCATAGAGGCGCCCTCCATCCGTGATCGACGTAACTATAGTGCCCTTGTGTGATTATTTTGAGTTGACCGATTAGTTCCACACGAATCGGGTTGCATATGGGCGTATCAGGCGGGTTTCAGGTTGCCGAGCCTTGCACCATGCGGATGATTAGGGAGGTATCATCCTATGGGTGTCTAATGTTGCTATCTCTTCGTCGACTTGGCCTAATACAGTGTGTAACTAGGACTGGATTCGGTGGTCCAGAGTAACACAGCTACCAGCGGAGCACGTATCCACGGCTCCAGTTTGGATGATCGCCAAAGGAGTTTTATGCTAAGGTAGACGACGGCCTTTGAGTTCGGGTATCCTGAGGACCGGCGACTGGGGCAGCGATTTCCCGATTTTCTAGGGTTCCTGTGCAATCTCACAGTCGCGGGGTCCAGGGAACAAAGTTTACAAAAGTGTTGTTGAATGCTGCCAACGAGTTGCGCGAATAAGGAATTGTCTGCGGAGAGAGCGGAAGGTTGTCACATCTGCGTGACATTGCGACAATGTTTGGTTCTGTTTCACCCTCCCTTAGTCTGTGGAGCACACGTTTAATAACTCTGAGACGAATGATTCGTTCAAGTGGGCTGTCAGATTTTCAGATCCTTCGAGGGCTCCGGGTGTTCCGGCAAGTCTAACCTACTGTAGCCGACTCGCAGAATTCGATACCCCAGCAGCATCATCCCATCAGGTGCCAATCAAACACCCTGTACTCGGCCTTCCGAAGGTCCAGGAACCGAGATTCGGTCGTTATCGCTCTCAGTCGAGTGCAGCTAAAGGATGTGTGGTGACGCTGGTTCCATTATTTAAACCAGTCTATCCGACGGGAATGAAGGCAAGCTCACTCTCCGATTCATCATGATCTTGGCGTCATTAGTGATTTGCGCAGTTGCATGGTTTCTCGCTCGAAGAATCCAGGCCAGTAAGAAGGGTCCCCTTCCTCCTGGACCTCCCAAGCTGCCTTTGCTCGGCAACTTCTTCGATATGCCCACGGGAAAACGATGGGAAGCCTTCGCGAAGTGGGGGGAACAATGGGGTTTGTGCCATATCATATCTTCCTTACAACCCCCAAATTGCTCACATAGACCCATTCTCATAGGTGAAATATCCTCCGTCACTATTTTCGGGACAAATTTTGTGATGCTCAACTCGCTGAAAGCCGCCACGGAGCTCTTGGATAGGAGGGGCCGCATCTACTCAGACCGTCCCGAAATTCCTATGGCTGGATCGCTGGTCGGATGGAGGAGCATTGTCTCCTTCCTTCACTACGGGGAACACTTCAAGCAATGTCGCAAATTTATTCACGGATTTGTTGGAACCCCGGTGTCACTGACGAAATACCACCACGTCCAAGAGCAGGAGGCACACAAGCTCTTGAAGAGGGTTCTGACAGAGCCAGAAAATTTGGAAGATATTGTCAATCAGTATGCACCAACAATTGCTTCAGATGCTGGAGCTGAACTGACCCAATGTGTAGCACTACAGGGTCCATCCTCATTCGGTCCGTTTACGGTGTGACAGAAGAAAAGCTTCAGTCACGTTTTGTGCGAACCGCCGATCAAGCGGTGCACGACTTGTATGATGCCATCAACTGTGGATTCTTGGTCGACGCTCTTCCAATTTGTATGTGGTGATTGCAGCAGTACGTTCCTGTCGCTGAACCTCTGCCTGCAGTGCGTTATGTTCCTAAGTGGTTCCCCGGCGCTGATTTCCAACGTCGTGCTTATGCTTGGTCGAAAACATTCAATCTGATGGCGGACGAACCCTTTTCCTGGATCAAAAAACAGTTGGTCAGGCATTTCGAGTCATCGTGCAAGATTCAGATCCTAACTTTGCACTTAGTCAATTGAAGGAAACACCGCACCATCATTTGTCGGTGAATGCCTAAACGAAGGCGGCCAGGATGATGAATTCGCTATCAAGTGGACTGCGGCTTCAATGTCTGCCGCTGGCCCGGACACCGTACGTCACAACCGAAAGTGTGAGGGACGTCGTGCTGAGTTTCAATTTAGACCGCCTGGACCATTTACGCATTCTTCAAAGCCATGGTGTTATTCCCCGAAGTCATGGCTCGGGCTCAGGCGGAAATTGACGCTGCCGTTGGACATGATAGGCTGCCGTTGTTAACCGACAGGGAGAACTTACCCTATGTCGATGCCATGGTACAGGAGTGCCTCCGGTGGCACCCGGTGGCTCCACTTGGTACGCTTCCTTTATTTTTTTTCATCAATCTACCAGTCTAACTCCGACGATTGCGACGTAAAGGATTCCCCCGTATACTGACCGAGGATGACACCTACGAGGGATACTTCCTCCCGAAAGGAACTATAGTTCAAGCCAACGTGTGGTAAGTGGCTTTCCCACATACGCCATTGAGACCGAGCCAATATTCTCAACCAGGAATATCTCGCAAGACCCCTCGATCTACCCTAACCCGACAACATTCGACCCAACTCGTTTTATTGCCAGCGAGACAAAGAAAACACAACCTCTGCCGGATTACACGTTGGGATGGGGTCGACGGTGGGTACATTTCTCTCCCTTCGATGAACCTTGGCTAATTGGCTTTTTCTTGTTGCAGAATCTGTCCTGGTACGCTATCAGAGAACTGACAGTACTAATTTCTTAATTGACCGGTTTTAGGTCGATTGATGGCACAGGAGGCAATCTTCATAACTATTGCCAGGACCCTTGCCGTATTCAAGATTGAACCAGCCATGAAAAACGGTGTTCCTGTCAAGGTGGACATGGAACGAGATGAAGGTGTTGTTAGGTAAGAAACTCTTGTCTCACTCTCGTGAAGTTCCAAACTAAATGTTCCTGTAGTCGCCCAACCAAGTTTGACTGTGTCATCAAGCCGCGAAGCGGGAAGGCATTGGCACTTATCAATGATCCAGTTGCTTGAACTCCGGCAGCCTGTACGTAGGGACGCATGTGAAGGAGATAATAGAATAATTACCCATGGCTGCTAATATGTATATAACATAGTTTGCCAATGTCTACACGCTACCCTGCCCTAATTTGCTTTCTTGGATTTCTTGTCTTAGCGGGAGGACCCGAAAGAGAAGCGTCTATCGCGACTGGAAACATTATTCACATGGCCAAGGGGCTTCAGGACACAGCACGGTGAACTTGGCTAATTCTTCTTCAATTGTGCTATCAAGAACACACGACATAATTGTGAAATGATGTCTTGATTCATGACCTTTGTAAATGGTATTTTTGTAACCGATTGCTGCAATCAATCACTATGTTATCGGTCATTCCAATTTTCATCGACACGATCCCTCGGCCAACTTCGACTTCGACGATGAGCTCTTGACAATCAAGCATGCTGTCAATGGGCATGGATATCATTAGCAAGGGCGCATCACCCACTATTTCTATCCCGTTCTCTCGGCACTAATTCGCACTCATGTGCCACAATATCATTATAATATTTGCTATTCAATTGCATCGTCAATACCTGCAGCTCCGTATGATTAAATATCGACTCGGTCCTCTCCGCTTCCCAGAGAGCGGGGATTCTACAGGGGGACTCGAGTATTTACACCAAAACTATCATGGACTTAAAGTCTATAGTGCACAGCCACCCGGGGCCGCTAAAACAGAAGTCCATAACTATCATGTATCCCTCTACGGCCACTTGACGGCCTCTACCAGTACATCGGACAATGTAGGGCCCCTTCGGATCCCTCTGTGAACTCTCTTATATATTGTAGTCTCTTCTCTTGCAGTAGACAGCTGCTGCGGACCGCTTCCACGCACCGCGTAATAAATTGTCGATTTAAACAAAAAAAATAACCATCATGTATTTTGTACTTGCGAAGACACCATAAATGTCCAGCGCCTAGGGAGGGGAGGCGAATAGGAAGCGAGCAGTGAGTGATGGAGTCATCAGGTCCCGGACACTGATCTACTTACACTGATAAAGCGCCCCCACCTCACCCTTTTTAGATATGACGTCTAATGGGGACTCAGATTGTGCCAGACACTTTCAGCAAGTTGTTAAATCATTATCCTGATCATCAATCCATCAAGGGCCTCAGGATTCAGACCATATCTAAGGGATACGACAGGTGATATTATTCAGCAAAACACAGATATTGTCTAATACCCTTTAAAGGCGAGCAATGAGCAACGCGGGGTACACTAATACAATGTGATACGATGGCGAAATCCACGCTTATACTTGTTTCGAATTAAACTTAAATATCATCCGCTTCCAAGAGGAGATGAGAATCCTTCGAGCGTGGCGTAATTACGCACTTGAATGGCACAGGATGTCTGCCCACGGATTAACGAGCTGTTCGACAAGGGCTCCACGACTATAGGGTGGACTTACCTAACCATTTCTCCGACGAATGCTGCCTTTGGCAACAATGGGTGGCCCTTTTCGTCGACTTCGGGCCTGATATCGAACATGGATAGCATGTACGCCGCCTGGTGGAAGAGCTGAGCAAAAGCCATATCTGCACCGGGGCATCGTCTAGAGGGCAGGGTCAAATCAAGCGTGTTTATAATTAACTGAGACAAACCTGTGCCCGTAGCCAAAGACATAGTACGGCGTGCGCTCTTCCCGATCGCCAAAATAGCGGTCGGGGTCGAACGTCTCTGGATCACTATGGTATTCTTCCTCGCGAGTTATAGCCCTGTCGAAGGTCAGCTAAACTTGAGAACTGAGGCGCAACTAAAAGGGAATACCAGAGGCTGGCAATTAACTATCGTCGCAGACTCAATAGTGACATTATATCAAAGAATGAGGCATTATACGCACAGTATCATCCTTTTCAATGCGATACCCTTCGTATTCATCCTCAAATCTGGATCTGTGGGGCAAAGCTAATGGTGCGTAAGGATATTTGAGTACTGTTAAAAGGCTCGAGGATTATCAGGCACTCACTAACGGGAACCGGCGGGGCCCACCTAAACGTCTCCCAGACGACAGCGGACAAGTAAGGCATTTGGGAACGATCCGTCATTTTAGGGAGGCGAGTGCGACCAGTAACGGAATCGATTTCCTTCTGAGCTTTTGCTTGCGCTTCCTGGTTGAGGACCATACCTAACATGAAAGACCAAGCCGCCGATGCAGTCTATGAGAGCGAACAACATTCAGAACCATCACACGTGCAAGGATTTAAAACAACTATACCCACCGTGTCTGAGGCACCTTGAGAAATAGAAAGGTAAGCCACAAAAATTGATATAGCAAAAATACAGAGACTTACCTCCATACATTGCAGTGGCAGTAGTTTTAATGAGCTTCTCTTGGGCACTCGTAGGGTTGAGAAGTCTTCCGAGGTGAAGGGCGACAAAAGAATCCCTAACTGGACCTTTGACCTATTTAACCGTAAATTTCGTTCAATTTTGGAGGAGAACTTTGTTTCGCTTACCATGGCATCACGGACCTCTTGGAACGGAGTTGATATCATCTCCTCTATTTTAGCTCCAATGTATTCTGCTTTCTTCTTGAAACTAGCCCCGGGGAACCACCGAGGAATATGCTTCACTATTCCGGCAGGTTAACAGCGACTTCTTTTGGCACATTGAGTACCTACACCATGGGAGGAAATCAACAGCCCATCCCGCAATGACGGCGTGTTCCGTGATTTGCATCATCTCTTCAGCCAGGAGGACATGCGGGTCATCAACTTCCAAAGCCTCGAAACCATATACCATTCGAAGACTAAGAGAAGAAGAGAACCTGGACGGTTGTGAATATGAGAGTATTAAATCGATGTCAAGCGTACTGGCCTTCGGAGATGACGGTCGAATCCTTGAGGATCCTTGAGTGTGCTCGCAAGCATACGCTTCCCCTCTTCATCGAGGAGATTTTCGTGCCTGCGAAGAACGTCACCAGCAAGCACCTCCTTCATAAGCTTCCTTTGCTGGCGGAAGTCATCACCAAAATTGGCCGTAGGATGCATACTATTGAGACCGCAACTACACAATGCGCGTCAATGGTTAGGTTCTATATAATAGGTCGGAGGACATACAGTTCTCCTGCGAAGGTGAATACCGGACGATCTGAGAATACCGAGGAGCGCTTGGCAAATAAGTCTGAGATGACCTTTCCGCTGGCCAGGAATATTAACCGTTTCCCGAACACGCCAAGCTTGATCATAGGGCCTACGGCTATGAGCATTTTCGGCAGAGTACTCTCAAGTTGGGCACTCACCATAAGCCTTCTTCCACTCATTGACCGTCTCGGCCTGGTACTCACCCGGCCAGTCAAAGAGGTTTCCAAGCAGTGGCAACCCAGGAGGGCCAGGGATCGACTTCAGGTTAGAGCGAGATCGTATTTTCTGAATCCCGTACAGGGTTATGAGTAGAAATGTAAGCGTAACCAATGGGTTGGACGCAGAGGCAGTGGTGAGTTCCATCACAGCTGGTGGGGCGAGGGTGAATGGGGTACGAAAGATGTGCGAAGGGGGTCTTTAACTTCTGGCCTTTGAATTTTCCTTTCGAGAAGGCCCTTTTACAGCGCACATTTCGCAAGCTACAGATCCCCGGCGGGGATTGAAGAATAACCTACGTTGAACGGGGTTAGACGAAAACTTCGAAGTATCGGATAAACCCCGCATATCTTGCCTCCTTGACACACGGAAAGTCAGATAGTGGAACATTCACCATGTCCGGCGTTTCGACTCTTGGGAGAAACCACACTAAACCACCTTTCATTTGTGTGATACGACACCAACCTGGGGCTCGACTTCAATCGGCTATCTAGGACGCCCGGAAATACTCACATCTCGGATTCGGGATCAGTGGATCAATGATCAATCACATTGGATCACCACGCCGTTTGTCCAGGACAGGAAAATCCTTGGTGACAATGCCGGCAACGGTTATCAGGCTTGCCGAGCGGGACCCCAGCGACCCTTCAATAGATAAAGGGCCAATGATCGATAATCAATCGATCAAGGCGGGAAGAATCTCCAGAAGTCAATTTGATGTTGACCACGGTAGATCCTATCTCCTGCCCCAAGGTTATCCTGTTTCATTTCATCACCACTAGCCTTACGTGCTGAGGCCGTGCACCACAGGTGTAGTTGAGTTGAAACCTTCGACGATCCCACGCCATCACCGTTCTAGCGCTTGCCCCCCACACAGCCGGCCCGGGATGGTTATTCAAATGATGTTGAACTTTGTGCGCTATGACGCGTTCGGATGGCCCTAATGTTTCGGTTTGGCATGCTATCCTTAGTGCGTTACTTTGGGTACGGTTTCATGAGTGGTGAACGCTAGTTCTTGATGTTCCATTTCTCCCTTGCATTACCGTAGAATGGATGACAGCGGAGTCGGATGTTTCCTAGCCAGGGCTCCGTAGACCTCTCTTCTATCGATTCTTACAGCATTACGGAGGCATCTCGTACACATACTATGGCCTGTTGGTTATTCGGACACGATGGTCATTCGGACAGTCACATCAGTCATTGCGTTCCCACCCAGCCATTCTTCGAACTCCGGCATGATGCCATCACTGTCAATAGGGGCTTTGACACAACGCGTCCAGCCTGCGCTTGCCAAGAACGGATTGAAACTCCGACGGGCCCCTCTCGGCTGAGTGACACTGCCTTTCTCTACATCCACTCGATCTCTTTGCTTCAAAATGCTCGGAGATGCATGGAAATACATACAAGGAGCTATTTACAAGAAATTATGGTGAAAGAGCCAGTGGAACATGAGATATAAATGTCTGTCCGAATAACCGTCATGTCCGAATAACCAACAGGCCATAGTATGTGTAGCATATGCACTCCGGAAAATCGTTGATTCTAGCATCTCTCATTTCTTTCGATGGCACTGAGAGGCAAGTAGCTCCATGGCTGTTCGCTGGCCTCGGGACGTTAGTTTCTTGCTGCTTCCTTAATTGTGTGTCAAAGAGCCGAACTACACTTTGACCTTAATCTCATGGTCTGCTAGTTGCCCTTTGAGGTTCACCGCAAAGGAGCAAGCTACCTAGCTATTCAAATGTTCAGATACCATTGAGAGCTGCGAGGAAGAAGTGGCCGAAAAGCTATTTGACAGATTTGTTGGTTTGAAGATCCCAAAAGAGGACGCTAGAGTGGGTATATTAGCGACACCACTAAATTCCCGAGTTCTATGTACATGCACAGGTCACAACTCTTGCCGCCTACCATCATAGGCACATGTAGACATGATGTGATGACCACCATCACACGTTGATCTTCCAAAGTCTTTGTGATGTGGGACTCGACATCAGAGTATCGGACCATAAAATTTTGTAAAATGCCATAACCATAAGATTCAGTCGCAATTAAATCAGACAGCTTTTTGGTCTCTAACATTGCTGAGGAGCGAAAAAATAAGACCTCACACTATACCGTCGGCTACGTCAGTGGTCACAGTCAACATTGATGTTTGCCTTTCCAGAATATTGTAACAAGCCTCCGGGGCGCAGCTACCTTAGACCAGGAGATGGGAAGCAACATCTTTATCATGTGACACGGCGGGGGTACTCCAATGGATCACTTGCCCTGACCTTCGCTTCTCCGGAAGAGATGTTCAGGGCTCATGCCGCAAATCACCATCCCACCTGACTACCCGTTACGCACGGACCAGGCGAGCCTCCCCAATTTCCCGGTTGCCCCTTCAACACCTCACTAGGCCTGAAGCTTCTCCCCGACCCCCCACCCACATCACTCCCTTTTGCTGCCTGTTCTATCGCGCGGGTAAACACGTTGTAAGAAACCATCGTCGACGCGCGAGATAAAGAGATGTTTACCGGTTTGGAGGCTGTCGTGCAGGTTTCAGGATCAGCGCACCGAACGGCACGTCCTACCCAAACCATCTAGCAGCACAATTATCTACCTTCATACAATTCTGATACGCTGACCCAAAATACGCGGGTCTCGCATCATGACACGCAGGATCCGTTCGGGTCCATTCGCTTCCACTCCTCATCAAGCACCCACGGCGACAACATGGACAGGCGCGCATACTCACCTGCACCTACACGTAAATTCGGTAAGCACATCATGCGCCTGCCTCTACACATAGAGGTATGTAATTACACGTCCCGCATTTGTTTGTGCACATACACAGGGCCTATGCATTTATGCGCATAGACTTATACCACCCTACTATATACGCACATGCATCCTCATACATACGCACCGAATCAATACGCCCTTGCATCCACACACAGGTCGGGCCCATGCACACGTACACACTAGGCCTACAAAGCCTCCGTCTCGCAACGTAGCGAGGCTCCTACCTACGACGACTAATTTGTAAGCCGGTGGAATTAACCCATGATTCCTTCGTCCAAGTTTCAGGTCTTTTCAACATGTCATAAGTGGAAACGAGATCAAGATCGAGTGCGGGCCACAGATAATCGCCATGGTCAAAGAGACAGGGCACAAACAGTCCATTGTTTATATTAGCAACGTTTTCGGGGCAAGATATTTGGTGGAGCATGGAACATGGACGAAGTGATTCATCTGAAGCTACATCGCTTAACGTTCAGGCATCGCCTATCCGTAGGTAGTTCCACCAGTTTGTGGTCTCATTGCTTACCTACAATTATACATATACTTAGTCACAGTTAGTTACCCATACCAACAGCGACGTCGCAAGAAAGCTGCACATATCCCCGTATGCCAACCCTCAGACACTTTACTCCTGCCAGATCAGTTGGCTGTGACCACGTCCCCTACTATCATCTTCCCATCGAGCTCGTGATCCTTCGCTGCAATGGAAGCCAGAACGTATGTTGACGCTTCACAGGTTAGGGAGAGTGTACAATGTGATAAGCAACACAGTTCCTCCTGCCTGCTGTCACCCATCCTCATTTACCCAGGCATTGACCGATGCCTCTCCCTCAACGATATGATTCTAACAAGCCAAAATCCGGATGACATCACATTGGACTTTAAAGACCTTTCTTATCACCAATACTAGCGCAAATCTAATGAGTGCGTCCCCAGCATACGAGCTCAGCTTCCGCTCACGCCGCTTCTCAATCTGACAGAATATGAATGTTAAACGGTGAACAATGGCCAAGGATATGGTCCAAGTCCATGGCCATCTGAACCCGCCGGAATCGGCTGCAGGGTAATTTGCTATTGTGGTGTGCCTTGACCGTAAGCCCTACCCAAAAGAGGAAACCTCCCTGAAAACCGGAATATGTTTTGGTGGAGGAATTCCCACCTCTGTTGGTATATTAACACCCGCTGACTGCAGACACGCTTCGAATGCGCAGAAATGCTGCTCAGCTTGGCTGTACTACTCGGGCTGTCTATCCTTGGTTCATGTGCCACCTATGAGTCAATATACAACGTCCCCAGCTTGGAGTGGGACTTTATCATTGTCGGGGGCGAGTATTCGGCAGGTTTCACGCAACGAACGACACGACTGACACAACAGTTCCAGGAGGAATAGCGGGCTCTGTCTTAGCAAACAGACTGACAGAAAATCCACAGTTCTGCGTCCTTCTCATTGAAGCAGGACCCACGTGCGTCTTGTTTCAATCTCTAACAATGACATTTTCGGTCTTCAACATGTTAATACCGGATCTTCAGGAATGAGGGAGCCTTAGACTGGATCATTCCAGGCCTCTTTGGCGATGCAACGGCTTCTCGTTCCGGGTGGAACTTCACCACCACCCCGCAGCAGGGCCTAAATGGTCGTTCCCTCCCATTTTCACAGGGCCACATACTTGGCGGGGGTAGTTCTATCAGTAAGTGACGTCCGTGCATGAAAACATCTATGTACCACAAATTCAGCAAACGAGGAACGTAGATGCAATGTTCTATACACGTGGCTCCTCGTCCGATTTCGACCGCTTTGCCCAAGTCACTGAAGATTCGGGATGGACCTGGGAAAACCTCCAGCCATATATGAGAAGAGTTCGTAGTGTTCCAAATTATTTTCGTAGCTTAAGGCCCGACTCAAAAGTGAAACCAGCACGAGAAGCTTGAGGCCCCAGCTGATAATCACGACACGCTAGGTGAGCTGAACCCTGGTGTACACGGTGTAGAGGGAAAGGTAGCTGTAACCCTCCCTGGTTTCCGCAATCCTACGGTCGACTCAGCAATACTGGACGCAAGTAAAGAGTTGGGCGGGGATTTTGAATTCAACCTTGATATGAACTCGGGCAATCCACTCGGCCTCGGTGCGTACACATAATGCAAGATCCGTACGCAATTTCTGATTAGTACGCGCTGGTAGGATGGCGGCAATCGACAATTGGTCATGATGGAACACGAAGCAGCGCTGCAACGTCTTACCTCGACCAGCAAACGAGGTCTCGCAGAAACCTCCACATCGTACTCAACACTCGCGTTATCCGCGTCCTCAAGACCACTCAGGCCAATGCCAAAAGCCCAACTATGCGCACTGTCGAGATTGGATTTCCGGATTCGCCCTCTCGGAGTGTTCGATTGACTGCATCGAAAGAGGTCATCCTTTCCGCTGGATCCATTGGCACGCCACGCATTCTCCTCCAGTCCGGGATTGGGGATAAGGACGAACTTCAGTTGTTGAATATTCAATCGGTGGTGCACAATCCGAGTGTCGGGAAAAACCTTTCGGATCATCTTGTGATCTTCGGCCCTAGTTTTGGATTGGTACCCAATTCAATTGATTTAGGGCCATGGGACAAGTCAGTGTTTATTTTATTTATTAGTTGATTCACAGTACATACGTGATAACCATTCTGGATTAGCTTGCCACTGGACCCGACGCTACAATCGGCAGCATTGGAGATTTGGAACACAAATAGAACTGGACCTTACGTCGGATGGGGTACAAGCAACCACATGCTGTGGGCGCGTCTGCCAGACCGCTCGGCTATCTTCAAAAGATTCAATGACCCTTCCTCAGGGCCCAACTCTGCTCACTACGAGCTGATCTTGGGAGTAAATCTCAAATATTCTCTATCGTGACAATGTAGCTCACCTCTTTCTTCATAGACGTCAGGCGGTGCATTTGTTGTGTTCCTCATTACTGCGAGTCCTATATCCCGTGAGCCGAAAATAATATATGTATATGTTGAGTTACAATGCTGACGACAAGAAACAAGGTGGCTCTGTGACGCTCCAGTCCAACAACCCATTCGACAGCCCTCTTATCAATCCAGACTACTACGCCTCCGATTTTGATCTGTTTATAACTCGTGAGGGCCTCAAGACGGCAATGCGTTTCGTCAAAGCATCTACATGGGAGAGCGTCATAACAGGCGCTCTAGGCCCTTTGGCGAATGCTACCAGTGATGCAGATATCGACGATTTCATCCGAAAAAATACCAATGCGGGGCTGCACCCTGTATCGACCGCGTCGATGTCGCCCAGGGACGCGAACTGGGGCGTGGTTGATCCTGATCTATTGGTGAAGAAAGTGTCTGGTTTGAGGATTGTCGATGCATCTATTATGGTGAGTTGTTAGCCGATGACAGTCCAAGCAATGGATGATAAATAGAAAATTAGCCATACGTTCCTGGCGCACACACCCAAGCACCTGTGTATATCATTGCAGAACGTGCAGCGGATATAATCAAACAAGTTTGGCGGCTCGAGAGACTGACCGTACAGATGAACATGTAATAGTATAATTACTTCTGGTTTCTATCAAAATAGTCACATGGAACACGCCAATAACCAAGAAGGATCTGGCTTATGCCCGAACTGCGCTTTCGAATTACCGACTCAGTATTTTCACGCTGCCTTTCTGCCTCGTTCCAATCAACTTCTACCAATCTCCTTTTTCGACAGCTTCTTGAAGAGCACATTTTGGAAATGGACGTATGAACAGACCGAGGCAAGACAAAGCCGTGATACATGAATTTGTCAATGCTTGTGTCCAAACAATCACGAAGAGCCTTATAAGCCATATTGCCAGTCCGCTACATTAACCCGTTGCTCCCTCCAGGATTTGGAACCCTCAAACACGTCAATTTTTTGCAAGCAGGAATGGAATCAAGACGAAGTTCGGGCCACAAGAGTGCACATGAATAAAGAGGCAGTATCTATTCCAATCCGTTGTTCGTGGAACGTACCGGGAAAAGAGGAGGGAAAGGAGCTTGCGCTTGGGTCGCAAATTTCCTCACAGCGAGGCTCAGTGGGTATTCGAGGTGGCTCGACGACTCCTCCATGTAATCCGGCCATTGTTTCAGTTTTCACAAGAATTCAACAGGGTCAAAGCACAATTGAGTGGTTTCCGAGGCAAAACTCCCAGGAAGTAGAGCAGGATGGTAAGTCCAATGTTCAATACTATGCACCTGCAACCTCCTATTCGCGTCTTCTATGCTGTCGGGAAACAAGTGTGTTCTTAATATCCTCGCATTTTTGGTTACTAGTGCTAATTAGCACTCTTTCTCGTACTTAGGGTTTATACAAATTTCAAAGAAATAAGCGTGTTGCCATGGGCTTCCCCGGACAGCTCTAGAGCCCACTAAATAGAGCACATAGTGGATTCGGCAGATTTGCATCTGCGTATTAGTGGTGTTTGCCCGTGCATAGATAGCCAAGTTTACAGCTTCGATAAACCCACCACCGGTGAAATAAATAAACACGCTTATATCGTAAAGGACTTGCTGCGCAGCCCTTAGTATATCCTGAGATCTCATTTGACTTACCGAGAGCCCATTGGCTTTTCATGTCCCTATAACACGGGCGGTTGCCCCTTGGTCCCCTCTTCCGCTCCTCGATATTCTCGTTATGGTCGTATCATTAAAGACTTTGCCAGGTCTCATGCATACATTCGAGTTGATGGACAAGGATTCTAAGGTACTCTGCTGGAAACACCATGCAATTGACATAGGTGAGGATGTCATACGAGAGCAGGTTGCTTCAGGCAAGAATATCATCATGTGGAGAACGGAATTCGGCTGTACGCGAAATCCGTTCCCACTAATTAGTTATTTCTTTCACACACTCTTGAGTATTTAAGTAGCTACTTTTGTACTTAGATACTCAGCTCCTTACGACGAGGATGTCTCCGCTACTGCACGAGCCATGGCGTGACGATTCGAAAGCCTCCGAAGATTAGTTTTCTTTTCTCTCAGTCTCTCAGTCTCTCAGTCTCTCTCTCTCTCTCTCTCTCTCTCTCTTGGTTGAGGAGAAGGTCCCCATGCAATCGTTTCGCCGATTGCACTCGCGTCTACAGATTTCTTGTAGCCTGATTGCCTGACCTACAATCAACATTTTATCTGAGAATAACTCATTATGACTCATTACAACAGCCGGGGCATAACGGTGCAAGGTGAAGAAGCTGGCTCCTTGCCAGAGTCTCAGCTAGTGGAGTGGATGAATGGGCTAAGTTTGCGGCTGTGGATAGGACATATTTGGCTTCAGCGCGAGTGCTTCGCATACTGGCGTCGAATCTTTAAACTTAAAACCGACTCTGCCGTGACTGAGGCCTTGTGTTATACCAGCATCTTGGCACCGATGGACCCCATAATAATACTTGATACTCCTGTCGCCGCGAGATACTATACATGTTGTCTTCCCGGTTGAATGGGTGTCAGCCCATTTAAATTCCCCAGCTGTGCCCCCCCACCAATGGACCCACGGACATGAGTGACGTGGTTCGCTACATCCCTGGATTACCTCGATGGTGTTGTAATAGCACTGTAAGAAACATTGCTCTACCGCCCTCCAGCCCCATAATCAAGAAGGGCGGTCGCGAGACCGATGAAGTGTCTGTCCTGAAGTAATGTAAGGGCCATTATGATTAAAGTTGTGGGGAATTTCAGATACTTGTACCAAGATTTGGGACCCAAAAGCATTTAAATCCAAACCTGAGCGTTGTCATCGCCAGCGTCAGATACTGTGGTCAACAAACACCAATCCGGAATTTACTTAAATTTGTGGCGCCTCAGGGCTTTGCTTCACGCCCCTACTGATTGACGTCTCGAGTGTAGGATGACAGAAAGTATATGTCCACATGTATTTTCTAGCGGGATATCGACTTACTACTGTTTCAAGCTCCACATTCTGCCAAATAGAACGCTCGCTTACATCGAAAGTGAACGCGGGTGCGACTGTCTCCGGCAGTCGTGAGATTTTGTAACCAAGAAGGTATGCACGAGGCTGCGCACACCGAGCGCAAGACAGAGAAGGGAAACAATAGAAGCTGGGAAATGTAGAGCGCGCGAGAGAAACAATAGGAGTTCTGAGTGGCGGTTATGTTCACTGCCTTCCTATGACTACTGTACAGGCGCCCATGTATAAGCATCTTCGAGACAAAAGCATAGCCAGGCTTGTATATAACTTTTATCTACAGCATTCTGGTGAAATGGAGTGGGGAGGTCGGATATAGGCATACAAGTTCTCAGATGAGCGGAGATGGGGCATTGAGTAGATGAATGCAGGCTACTAAGGAGAAGATAGAATAGGGACTACTGATGAGAAATTGAGAAGGAAAATTTTACTCTCCTCCTGAGGCTACGGGACGCATACGGCTAGAGGTCTTGACAGCCTGTTTCTATCGAACGCAAGAAACGCGTGCCTTGCAAATCACCCTTTCGTTTCTCCTGCAATTTTTCAGACGTGTCTACTTGATCCGAACGTTGTACTGAAGGGTGCCCATGCGGTGCTGTTTCATGGGTAGGGCGAGGCTCCCTCACAAGAGCTTAGTAAATCCACTTACCCGCAAACGCCCCGTATGGTAGATTCTAAACATGCGGACAGAGATCACCCTTTCGTTTCTCCTGCAATTTTTCAGATTCTCCTCACTAGATAATTTCTTATCTAGCGTCAACCAGGGCTTCAAATCCTGAGTGTAGCGAAATCTGAGTCCTTAAACATATCTCTAATATCGGAAGCACTTAGCAGTCAGCAGCCATCCCCCAACATCCAGACACAAAAGTGCGAGAGTCGATAGAACATCATCGAATTCAGTAGGTAGTCACAGTTATTCCATATCTCAATCAAAAGCCCTCCCACCATCACAATTTATACACTGACCTATGCGCTAATCTAAGTTTAAGTTTGCATACCGAAACGTATTACTCATCGGTTATAAAACTCGACTCTGGTCTAACAAGCATTGAGACCAAGTTGGCTACATCCCCAGGTATTCCCAGACGCTGAACAGCACATTTTGCTGCCTCAGCTTGAAATAAGTGGGCGGTAATAGCAGCAGCGCGCTCGGTGGGATCTGTCTATTCATTATATGTCAGCTGGTAGATGAGAGTATTTGTTAAATCGCCTATACAATCTCAGCAAATAGGGGTGAGCTTAGTACAGGCTGAGTACCGATATTCATCAGATTCTCGACTGATAACATTTTGATCAACTCTTCACTTGTCGCTCGGACTTAACACAGCACGTACACATGGGGGTGGAAATGACTCCGGGACTATATGCGTTCACTGTGATTCCGCTGGTTCCCGTTCCTGCGCTTCAGGAAGTTTATCGGCACTCAGCTTTCACACTTGTGACAGATAACCTCACTGACCTGCCGTATGAGTTAAACTACGGATTGCGGCTTTCGTGGCGCTGTATGCGCCGAAACCGGTTCCCGCCTTTGAGAGTGACATTAAAAGTGGGACGGATCGTTGGAATCAATACGTACCATGCTTGGCAAGGATAGAAGATGCGCCAATGATTCGACCACCGTGGCCTTGAGTTAACATCTGCTTGGCGGCATATTTGTAGCACAGAAAGGTCCCACGGACGTCGACGGTGAAATGGGTATCCCAAAAGTCGAGAGACGCTTGAGTTGAGAGCAGAGATCAGGTTACAACCTACTTCACGACTTCAAAGGGAAGAAGGTACTTTGAACAAGCGGTGCCGGAGGTAAAGCAATTCCGGCATTAGCGACGAGCTGCTAATAATCACTACGTCAAGATGACCCATGTCCGCCACGACTTGGTTGATCATGGCTCGCACCAGCTCCTCTTGCGATACGTCTGCTGGAATTATGATACATCTCTGCCCTTTCGATTCAATGTCGGATTTTAGGGAATCTAATAGTGCACTTGGCACAATATCGTTGATAGCCACATCCAAACCGTCCTCGCATAGCCTTAACGCAATAGAGCGGCCAATCCCCCTGGGCAGCACCTGTAACCAAAGCGATACGAGCAGGGGATAGAGGGTGAGTGGCGCTCATGGGGAAATTACTAATGGCAGAAGGTCTATATGTCCCTTATAAGTATGGTCAGTAGCACAGAGGAGCCTCTGGGAGTCTGTGGATTACCGATTACCTGGTGTCAACCAGAAACGTAACAGAAACTTCAGCTCCAAACAAGGAGAGATGACCACTGGCAATTATTAGGCCCAAGGTCGGCCCGGTCTTGAAGCTTGAAGCCTGATGGCATTACACTGAGTCGTATATCATGGGCACCTAGAATTTGGCATGAAGTGAGTGTGGTTAAGCATGATTGAGCATGAACAAGCATGATAAACCATATGATGAAACGTGAGGAGGCGTGCATGAAGTTGAACATAACTTGGGAGTTTTGAAATTGTGATATTGAAATGGGAGCAAGAATCCGGGATTATTTTGAGGCTCATTATACTGAGCGTGAAATGGGACATCAAGTGTGAATGGGACCCTTCACGCTCCATAAAGGCATCTCGCCACAAATACGTCGCCCATACATCATGACTACTGAAGCAGTGAGTATTAGTGCAATGACTAGGGACAAGCAGCACGTGCACGCAGATTTATTCAACCGGAATGCTTGCATACAAGATTCGTTGTAAGAAAGAAGACAATATCCGAGTAGATAGCTGCGAGCATTGGCTGGTGCTGGTCTTTACAAAAAGCTTGTGGCCATACGCAGTATCTTTGATGCGGCCCGACCACCTCTATTCCAGGGCCCAACAGATCGATTACTTGCTCCACTTGCCCCACCTCGTGCCATCTAGTGATCATCTAGTGATCAAAGGCTCCAGGCTGGACGAGAGCTGGTTGGAAGTCGAAAACAAATACTTGGCAGTTGGCAGTAGGTAATTGGATGATCTGATTCAAGCAGTCATTATTCATTGGCTATACTGGGTGCTCGTCATCAAATCTTCGTTTCTTTGCCCTTTATCCAGCTAATCCAGGGCCGCTTATAGCACAACTGATCGATCGTTGGCCGGTGGGCAGGATTAGGAAAGAAAACAAAAAGCAGAAAATCGGGCATCCCCGAACTCGACAGACATATTATGAAGTTCGGACCCTTTTGGTCCTCTAATGGGGTACGCCATTATGGTTCACAGATTCGACTAGACTAAACTACACTCAACTGGCCCACTCCAACGATAAGCATTTACAGCTGGGTCCCTCACGTAATGCCATCTTGCATCGGGATCGCGACTGGCTAGAAGTAGCCATGTGGGCAGCGTGGCCATGGAGTATGAGACGACCGAAGAGTCCACGGTGTATAGCGGTCCAAGCGGGTATGCCTGATCGATTTCTCATTTGAGCGAGCTTCGGATATTAATATACGGGCTGTGGTCCCAGTGTTGGTTTGACTGGATGCCGGCCCGGGAATCAAGTTAAGTACAGGCGCAAGCCAATCTTAATTTGGTTTTTCCGGACGCCCAGGAACAAGCCAGAAAGGGTGGTCCACTTACGCCAAGTTCGGGGGCACGGAGAGATAGGGTTCTGAAATTCTATTGTGAAGAGAGACAACATGTGATCTGTGGATTATCCTCTTATGATGAGCAAGAACGAGGAAATTGAACCACGGACCTCGAGCCCTGGACTTTCCCCCTCATTCGACATGCCAAACCACCCTCTTTCAGATTTACCAGTACGAGAATTCCTCCCGACGTTGACTAAGTTAGGTTCGGAGGCCCCGGCTGCCCTTTCATCCGAGCAGATAACGCATATCGCGTATAAATGGATTCGCACCTTTGGAGAAGCCTGCAAATCGAACCCATCCTCAGTGCTAGACTCTTGTTTCCTGCCAGACCACCCGGATTGTCCTCCTTTCTGGCGCGACCTTCTGGCGCTAACATGGGATTTTCGCACATTTCGAGGAGGAAAGGCTATTTCCGAGTTTCTCTCCGACAGGAAATTATTCGTAGCCCAGATGTCAAATTTTGCTCTCAGCCCAGGATTCACTCAGCTGCAACGGCCGTACCCAGATATAGCCTGGATTCAAGCAGTTTTCACATTCTCCACGGATCATGCGGAATGTATGGGCGTGGTTCGCCTCGTACCACTGCCCGATCAGTCATGGAAAGCGCATACAGTCTTTACAAACATGGAGGTGCGTATTTTTGCGTTCCTCATACAGTCAGTTGACTTTTTGGGATAGAATCTCAAAGATTATCCTGAAATGATAGGCCCCCGCCGGAATCAGGCCAATACCCATGGATTTTGGGGTAATCAAAGGGAAAAGGAGCTCAGTTTTAATGACGTTACTCCAGATGTCATAGTTGTTGGAGGAGGACATGGGTTCGTAATCTCGTTTGTTCGAGCTAGAATGACTTATCAAAGGCATGTAGCGGACTAACCATGGCCGCACGTCTCAAATACCTAGGTATTTGTACCCTTGTTGTAGAGAAGAATCCAAGGCTTGGCGACAACTGGAGGAACCGCTACGACGCACTATGTCTACACGACTCCGTTTGTATGTGCAATCACTTAAGGCCCAACAATGACTGACAAATTCACGACAGGGATGGATCATCTACCATATCTTCCGTGAGTGTGCACACAAGCGTTCTGAAGAGAGCCTGAGACGGTACTAGTTTCCCGTCGACGTGGCCTGTTTTTGCTCCATCGGCAAAGTTAGCCGATTGGCTCGAGTCATACACGCACAGCCTTGAGCTCAACGTTTGGACGTCCAGCACTGTTCTGTCAGCTCGACCGGTGGATTCGAATACAGCGTCACAGGCAGGATGGGACGTAGTCGTGGAGCGTCCTGGAGGGATTGTGCGAACATTCCGCAACGTTCCGTATCTAATCATGGCGACGGGGCTGGGTGGAGGCACTTGGAAGTTCCCAAAGTACCCAGGCATGGTTAGTATGTTTTTTTAGGCTCAGACATCATTTCTTATTATATCGAAAAAGGATTCTTTCAGCGGAAAAATCATGCACTCTAACCAGTATAAGAATTCGTCTGAACACCGATCCAAAAAAGTGTTCATTATCGGAAGTGCTACTTCGGCCCATGATATTGCAGCTGATCACGCTAGTCATGAAATAGGTAACCTTGTCACCCTTACCGTTCTACCCCATGTAACCACGAGGAAATATTCAGATGTGACAATATTTCAGCGCAGTCCAATTTATGTCATGTCGTCGAACGCAAAAACAGCGATGACGGCGGGCATCTATGAAGAAAATGGCCCTCCGATAGAAGTCGCCGACTGTCTGAATGCGTCCTACTCCAACAGATTCATGGTTGATGGACTCGTTCAACGGATGACTACCTCATTTGCAGAAATGGATAGGTTGGCTTGTCTCTTACTCTTATAGGAGCAATCCGCTCAAAGTATTTCCAGGGACCTTCTTCAAGGACTTTCTAAAGCGGGCTTCAAGCACTACCTGGGGATTGATGGCACTGGAATCCTTCTGCTCGCCTGGGAGCGGTAAGTAATCTCGGCCTTTCTTCACCAAACCAGCTGCTTAATAAGAATACAGAGCCGGCGGATTCTATATTGGTGCAGTCGATTTTTGCTCCAACAACAATTCATACTGACGACATCTTTACTTCAGACACTGGTGCTAGTCGGCATATTATAGAGGGGCGTATTAAGGTCAAGGGCGGCACAAACATTTCCAAATTTACAGAGCATGGTATCCTATTTGAAGATGGTTCAGAAGCCCCAGCCGACGTAGTCATATTTGCAACTGGGTACGTTGGTACCAACTCGAGTTCACCGTTTGCTTAGTTTTGCTCTTTCTTCAATCTTCGCAGCCTGGGTGATTCGCGGGACACAGTACGGGCTATCTGCGGCGCCGATGTCGCTGCTCGATGCACTCCAATTTGGGGCCTTGACGCGGAGGGTGAGTTTCAAGGGTGTTGGAGAGAATTCGGTGTACCCCATCTGTGGTATATATCTGGTCAGTCCAATTATATTTCTAAAAACCCAGACTGCTCATTGTCAACTCAGGAGGACTTGGGCAGTGTCGGTTCCATGCGAAGCACGTAGCTCTGCGTAAGTACCTGGGCTGTGCACGCGATCATGCCATAAACTAACGAGTTCTCAAGAAATCAAAGCAATGCAGGCAGGCATATACGGGCCCCGCTATGCCATCAAAGATAGTAGGCAAACCGCCAATTAATACTTATCTTACTCTTCGGTTTTTCAATTCGAGCATTGAGATTGTTAGCTGCTAAACACTTCCACTCAACCTATTACTGTATCCATTATTTGCGCTTTGCAGCTACAATAGTTTTTTCCCCTTCTATCATAGTTCCGCAACTGATCGTCTTCAATTGAAGTCGTCCATATCAGTCCTAGCTCCCCTTGATGAACAGGACACGAATATTAATCTACAGCTTTGAGGCTAAGGGAAGGCATCGGTATATCACGATATCAACAATTTTAGACTAGCTCAACAGTTACTGGTGGAAAGACCACCGGGCCCTTGTTTGGGGAACAATTTGGCCAATTGGAGTGAAATTAAGAGGCTCAGGCAGCGGAGAAAAGAGAGACTGATAGACGAAAGAGCAGACAACGAGAAGAGAAGATAGTTCAAGTCGAGTGGGGTGGCGTTCGTAGGTTTATGACTGCAGGCGGTCTTATATGAGCATTTCGAAACACAGGGTTATCGGATCCGGGAGGAATCTCAAATTCCAAGAGAGCTTCGAACGAATGTACACCTCTCCCTGCCCTAATTTCCAAGCTCTCCATCTACACTCTTGCACAGGAACTTACCGGGCATGTATAAAGAAGTGGCCGTCGTCTCCAGGCAGGTCGTAGCAGAGAGAGGATCGCGGAACAGGAGTAGATCAGGTGTTATGCCGCTTCCGACTGCCATATTGACATTAGTGCCAAGTATTTCTGTGTCAAAGGAACAGCCTTTACTTATTGACTATGACAGAAAAGTGCATCTTTTGTTGTTTGAATGGGTTTCTCTGGCGGGTGTTGAGTGGTTCTTTGCGACTTCGGTCTGTAGTGGGTTGTCACAGCATAAAATATGAGAGCAGACGGGTGCCGATAGCACATGCAAGCTAGATTGTATTGGAAGCCTTACTCGAGACATTCAGGTTGTCCTACATGGGTATTACCTATGAGACAATAGGAGTATATATCTAAGACAACAAAAACCATAGGTGTGGAGCATCCGAAACATCGAAATGCATCAACTTCGAGAACGGTACTGGGGGTATACCCCTATGAAGCTCCAGACATGGTGGGAGAGTGCCTGAACACATTGTATGATTTCTCTTACTCAGTGACGCAGTCAGAATGGCTTATTAGGGCCAGATAAGCGACGGATGCACCGATCATAACATTGCGTTGCCACATATCTCAGCTATAATTGGGTGTATAGACCTGATTGAAACGCGCTCCGTTCGGCGTTGAAATAGCAGCGAGAAAATTGAAAATCAAGAGAAAAAAAGAACGAGATCATCAAAAAATACATGGGAGAGCGCAGAGTGTGCATAATTGCTTCGTTCATTCTTCCTGTTAGCTACAGTACATAACGGAAATCACGGTTCTGGATGTCTGTGAGGTCCAAGAATTCCTATGGCAATACTACATCATTCAACCTTTACAACTAACTAAAGGTGAAAAGCGTACCTTATCTACGCGAACCTTATCAGTAATACCGTTACTGTTCACCCTCTCAATGTATACCTCATCATATGTTGTGTCCCGCGCTTCCCTGTCACGTCGACGATTGTCTCCATCCATCATAATTCGAAGGATTCCCATAATAACCATGCAGGAAAGATAGCAGATTCCAATTATAATCCACGGAATGTGGTTTCTAATGGGCTAGATAAGAGGAGAATAAACGCTACAATACGCGGGACTCACCGAGGTTTGTACTTTGCTTGCCACATGAAGGGACCAGCTGAATTACCAATACAATACGCAGAGAGCATGATGGCGTTGACAGTAACTCTCTTGGTATGACCAGCCGTTACGCTTGACAGCCACGATAGCCCAAGTACGAATGCGGTTGTACCGACACCTATACACATAAGAGGAAATCAAGTCCAAGGTTAAGCAACCTACCCGTAGTCCATTGTGCGAAGAGCAATCCAACCTTGTTCTCCCAAGGTAACAGATTGATCAAGAACACTCCGATCAAGTTTGGTACCATAAATATGATGCCGACGTAGGCACGGCTGTTCGGGATCCGAGAGACGATGCTTACACCCACCCAGATAGTCACAATTTCAACAACGCCATCGACACATCCAAGCAGGGTTGTCTGGAAAGGCGTGAAACCAAATGACGCAACAATGATTTGTCTTTGGTTTGTGAGCGAATTCGGAATATTGTCGAGAGCAGAAAATAGGGCAAATAGCCATGTTTTTGGGTCTGTGAAGGCCTCAATCATCCTGCGAAATCGATGGGCATCATATACTAGGATATACAGCATCCCATACGTACTGCTCTTTTTTGAAATGTTTATTTTCCACTCCAGTTTGGTTTTCCTATAGATCATATTCATCGTACTGTGAGTTTAGAGCTGCCGAAGGAGCTACCTTGATTCTTCGAATGGCATTCGCTCGTTCCTCTTTTGTCAAGAACCACGCAGTTGTCGGTGAGTCGGGAAACCAAAACCTAACAACCACTTATGAATTGAAATTAGCTCAAGATACTGATGTCACTCACCAAAATGCCAAGGCGGTAAATAATGTAAGAACACCCGTGATTATCATCAACCTTAGGAACTGTCAAATTTCTTCTTGAGTCTACCACAAATATGTTCACCATTGCCAAGGCTCAAACGTCTTGGTATGAATATGCAGGGATCCAAAGCTAATGAAGCCCGATATTATTTGAGCTAAACAATATCAGATATCACATTCTTTATCAGAACGACAATGTGCAAACCTGTTCCATTCATCAAGACTACATGGATAGGCGTAAGAAAGCCGAGACGTGAGACAAAGGCTACTTACACCACCACCCTACGCGTACCGTTTGTTCGTTCCTCGTGTAAAACATTGAGGTAATGATAAGGAAGCCGGCTGTTATCGAACCCTCGCATGCACCCAATATCAGTCGAACCACAAAGAGACCCGCGAAATTCTTGCAAGCAGCATGGGCACAAAGTGCCACTGCCCAAATGGATATGTTAAAGCTATAATTGCGTCAAAGCCAGCTGAGTCGATCTAACAGCGACTGAATGATGCTTTACGTACCTCATCCATTTGGCGACAGGGAATTTCTGGAGACATAGATTCTGTGGGAACTCGAATGCGAGGTAGCTTAGATAGAAGATTGTCCCAAGCCTGCGAAGTAGTAATGAGGGTTTTCTGGATTAACTCTAGGTAGAAAGTCGCACCAGTTATACCTATCTGGGTGTGAGCTGTCATCGTTATCATTGTGTGAAAGTGCACGCACTGATTCGTGGTCAGATGAGTGGCCTCCCTGGGAAGAGTGTATCAGGAAGGGCGTCGACGGGGCTAAGAAGGGGATACCTGATGCCTAGGATTGCAGCACTCCCCAATGTGGTTTTGTCCATAAACTGAACCCTTTAGGGAGGATAAGCATAGCGTCTTTGACCAGTGGCAACCCAATCCTACCAGTAAAGGACTTGAAAGAGCAGTTAACGCGTGAAAACAGGGGAGCCAAGTAGAGTTGCTCACTGCACATAAGTGGTATGATATGTTTGTCGATTTTTTTTCTTGGATTCCAGTCAACAACTGAGCGTGGAATGGAGGACTTCGAACATACCGAATCCTAATGGCCTCCTGTGGATCAATTTCACCGGCTACTCCTGCAACTAGCTCTGCGGCGGTATCGACCACCTTTACAGACACTAGTGCATTGTGGTTGTCTATTTCAATGGACGTTTCATCCTTCTCCGAAAATGATGAGGATCCCATGGTGGGTGAGGGTGAAGAGGAGAGGTGACGTCCGACTAGAACCAGCGCCAGAATGGCTTACGGCCTAAGCTCCATTCTATTTATACCAGCACCGGATAAGAATCGGGAGAAACGATAGTTCCCCAAGCTTCCCATGTGTAGTGACTATTCCACCTGCCGGCGATATCGATGGTTCGGATATGTGTTTGGCGCTTGATTGGCCCTTTGGGTGAGCAGACGAGTCAAACTGTTCAAGAGAGCCCAATCTCATTATCACCGAAACTCGAGGTTTTAGGCCTCAAGGACTCAAGGTTTGTGTGAGATGCAAGAGGAGCTCAACCGCCCCCCATTCCATAACGGTTTCTGTTTTATTACGTAATAAAAACCTCGGCCATTTACTCCATTTAAGTTCCTCAGTGTAAGAGCCTAGTATCAGCCTGCAAATAACTAACCGTATTTTAGCCGCTCCAAACAACTTTTTTTTCGAGCATTCGCTGATAACAGGCAGAACTTATGACGTAGGTAAAACTTTTGGGAGCCATATTTAATAGCTGGCGCCAGACATATGACGACTGGTCTCTATAAAATTTCCGTCCTCCTCGCCCCGGGTTCTGACTACGTCTCCACCATTCGATTCTACAAACCACCCAAACCCAACGAGCCCGACCCATTTCGGGATCATCGATCAGGCCTTTAGGCCTTATAACGTTCTAATCCAAGACCCGAATAAAAACCGTTCAAGTGAGAGTCATATCCGTACCAACGTTGAATCGACTACTCATGCTCAATTAATGTGCTCCCAGTTGCTCCTTGCGACTGAATAAATACTAAGCGGCTTCCGAGCGAAGGACCCTTGCCTGAGTTCGTTTTTCCTTAGTCTTCTTTACTCGTGAACTAATTACATGCTAGAATTTAACAAACATCAAACATGAACCATCCACCTTGCAAGGACACAGACTGTATACTACACGAGTCGCGGCCGCGTAAGCGAGCCTTGCCGATCACAGTATGTCAGTGAACAGCTAACCAGCGTAACTCCCCTACCCGCTGTCTGCTCCCTAACAAATGGGTTACCCTGACTTGATCCTCAAGTAATATAAGAACCGCGATTTGAGCAACTCAATCCCCCTTGTCATCTCTAACCAGTAGTCACTGGTCCCAAGCGTGCAAAGTTTCTTTCGCCCCTTCCCTTCACCTTTCTCACACCTTTTCCTTTTGCCCACAATGTCCGGGAGAATCATCACTGTTAACAATTTCAACTTCTGCCTGGATCACGGCAACGAGATGTGCTACGCCTGTGACCAAGACTACCGTGGTCTCAACAATGAGAGCGCCAACATCCAAGGCCAACTCATAAAGAAGCTGGGTCCCAACTTTGAAAAGGACAATGGCTTCCTACTTGAGGTACGCAACCCCAGCTTTGAATTTAATTCTCTACCCCGGTTCCTGATCAAAAATGATGTCTCTGCCAATATCCGTTTCTTTTTTTGTCCCTTTTAGGAACGTCATCCAATCAACATCTACGCGTTTGGCGTGAAGGCCAACACTCATCACCGTGGTCCGCGTGCCACCGGCTCCTGCACGGACCATGCCAAGATTGATTGTGTTAAATGCTATGAATGGCCTAAATTCATCGAGGCCGAGGCAACAGGCGATGGATTTGCAGCTGTGCGCGGAAGGCAAATTAGGAGCGGGTGAAGAGGGGTTAGTTGGGGTCAGCACTATCGAGGTGCACTTGTAAACTAGGTCACGGACATGATTATGATTATAATTACGAATAATTGGATATATGGCGCGAGGGGTTTGACTTGAGTCACTTGGACTAGTCGATATCCTATTTTGCTATCGAGATGCGTTTGACCCGAAAAGAATTGCCAGGTGAAACTATGCACAAAAAAAGAATCAAGATATTCATACAGCACAAGAAATTGGGATAAAGCACAACAAGGGATAGCAGCAATAGAGGAAGTCCAGAAATACGAATGCCAAACTTCAGGCTTCGATTCACAAAGCAAGCAAACGGTCCCGATCGACATTCACCCAACTGTCCCTCCTTCGCCTGCTACCAAACAATGATCGATATGAGCTACGAGAAATCATCAGAGCAAATTCGCGAAAATGACTGACTCTTTTTTGGTTGGGGATGGAGGGGGAGGAGGCGCACCAATGACGAGCTTAACCGTCTTCACTTCAAATCCTCGGAAACTTAGACTCAGGCTACATCCGGGCGTATCACCATTAGCACCTGAGTCACCACCAGAAGAACGAGTGATAGCCAATTCCTGCTCTTCATCTTCCAGCAGGTTCGTAATGAATGCTTTCGCAATGGAGATATGACGCGCGACGTGGAGCTGCACTTTACCATGTCCGCCGAAGGCCTCGTACAGTCTTAGAACGACTGTGATGGGCCCAGAACTAGAGTCTGTAACAGAAGCGGCAAAGTCGTCGTACTCTCCTCGTTTGACCGTTTCCAGGATGACGTTGCGTGATCCTGAGAGCGTAAAGGGTGAGTAAAGAGCGGATAGAATTGATTCTCCGCCGTTGGGCATCACGCGAACTGAAAAATCACCCAATTAGGTATAGAAGACCAAAGTGCCTTCACAAGCACGTACCGCGCAGAGGAGAATTATATATGTACGCAGCCTGTGGAACGTCCGATTCAAGGAAATGTCCCTCATGAGGAAGAACAGCCCAAGAGAAATTGTGTAACCCTGGTCAGGAGTTATTACGTACAATGGATAGGGGAAGACCGTGGAGTTCGCACCCTGATCCTGCTCCGCATCAGGTGCGGTTGCCGCTCTCAAGAGGGAGATGCAGAGCACATTTCCAATACACGAGAACCCGTACTTGGATTCCGATAGGATAGCGACACCGTATCCAAATTCGCTCAAATCGGCGTACTGCAAGCAACACGAGCGTTCAAGGAAGAGTAAGTCAAAGAAGATCCAACTAACCTTGTGGCCACAGACTTCAAACTACAAAGGAGATGACGGTATTAACAAATACACCTAGCCAAGAGCGAGATATCCTTACCTTGGCGATGTCCCAGGTAGTATTCTTGTGTGTTGGCCTCTGGACATATCCAAACTGCGTCTCATATGTCGCATTCGGATTATGGATATCCAACGGTATTTCAACTGGGTTTGATCATCTGAGCGTTTCCCAGAACCCCCAAGCTAACTCGGATAAACGCACACTTGAGCAGCTCATGGCGCTGGTGCCAGTCTACAACCGCGTCAAAGTTGAAATACGATCGCGAGTTTGATTTTGGTGTAGCTAAATTAAAAAATCAATCAACATTAAAGCATTTGCGAATGTTGGGAGAAAGACCAGGGTACCTGGAAGAGCATCAAGGGAGATCTTCGTCCACCCTCTACATCAGAGCGCCTCATCGAACATAATTCATTGAATGACTCACCGTAACACTAATGAGGCTCTGTCCATATTGGACCTCAGCTTTAACACATGCACGCAACGGGCCTTGCGCAATAACCGATATATTCGTAAACTCGAGTTGACGAGCAGTTTCCAAATGGTGAATCTCGACATCTAGAGGCAGTCAACAGATCAGGTCTTGAGCAAGACATATGCAAAGAAGTCGATTCCATACCCCAGGCATCCCAATAGTTCGGTCTGTCTTCAAAAATGACAAGGCCGCCAGTCTGACCATCTGCAATAAGCTCGCGGCTATATGAAGGGGCAACTCAGCTATCACATCAAATTCAGCGAACAAACATGTGGACGCACTTGAGTTTGACATCAAGCAAGCTGCTGATTCGGCCCTTTGAAATGGTCAACTGCACACTCGAGTTCCGAAGAACAAAATGATCCGAGCCATTGGTATAAACTGCATATTAGTCCATCAGCCGGACTAACTCTGCAATTCAACCTCAAACCAAAAAAAAGTCATACCAGACGCAGGCGACAACTGCGCATGTAGGGTACTACTCGGGCTCCTGAGCTGTCCAATATGTGCGCCAGCGGGACAATGCATAATAGCGTATCCGTCTCTCCCATCATCCGAGGCTTGCAGGATCTGCGATTTTAGCGAGGAGTTGGCCCCTGAGAGAGGGATTTTGATGATATCCCAGCGAGGGAAGAATGTGGTGTTGTAAGCGACGATCTTGCTGAAGCCCTTGAGAGACTTCATTTTAGTTTGTGGCGTAAGTGCAACAGAGCCGGGGAAGAGAACGTCGAGTGCTTCGTCAAGCAAGGCTTCGCCATCTACTTTGACTTCCGCGTAGAGCTTTTCTGCGTCGTCGTAAACCATGCCACTAGAGACCGTGTATTCAGCAGGTAAATAGATGAGAGGAACGGGATGGCTCACATTGCTGAGCCAGGAAGCACATCATGGACTATTGACGTTCCTGAGTCGATGAAAGAGGTAAAACGAAACGAATTAGGGATACGTACACTGGTTCAGAAGGACCTTCTCCCAAGAGTTATCGATCTTTTCCTTTGGGTAAACATATTCCTTCTTTCTCTCGGTTTTATACAAGGATGCCAAGGTTGAGATGTGCTCAACATCACGTAGCAAAATCTCAGAATGACGATTGCCCTGTTTAATGGAACCTTGCAGAAGGTGAGTATACCAGACACGACTGTGAACCCGAGAACTAGACCAACATACCATGAGATGTATACGTCCCGCGATGGAACTACCCAAAAATATTAGTCTAGAACGAAACAACACACGCTCATTTACCTCCAAATACAATTCGCCATGCCTTCCAGAATACACCAAGACACGCATTAGCAACGAAACCACGCGAAAAGCAAAAAGCTCACCAATTCGGCAACGTCTTTCCCTCCTTCGTCGATTTCTCGATATCCTCAAAAAATTCATCAACAGAATGCCCCATATTAACGGGAGGGAGTTCGCGGTGGTTATTAGCTACTGCTCGGATACGGCGTAGCTATATGCGGCGCATTTCTCAACAAAAGCCATGCTTTCGCAGTAAACACGCGTTACGTACATTCTCGAGCATCTTGGCTAGTGGTCCTCCCCCTCCATCACCATTCCCGAACACCAATAGCGCCGTATCCGAAGACTCAAGATTCTTATCAAGGACAGAGTCAGACTGGGATCCATCGAATCGTGGAGCGGGCCTACTTTATGGTTGGTCAGGCCTTTATTCACGTCACCGACGGTTGCTTGGGCGGTGTAGGTGTCGACTGAAGCATCAGGTGAGCATTTAGAAGTGGAAGATCGGTGTGAGCTGCGCCTACCAGGCGTCATATGGCACAGCACCTGGGTACCATCAATGCCAACCCAGTTGAAAGTGGAGTGAGGGAAAACATTGCTAAACAGTCGTTAACTGAAAGGAACGCGGGATAAGGACATGAAAGTTACATATTATTCCTGACAAGTTACAGTCGGTCAGCCAAAAAGCGCCCGTCACCAGCGGGAAGCAACATACCATGACAGTTTTTGAGTAAAGAAATAAGTCATGCCTAGCACCCCGTAAGTTTAGAGCGATAATAGATGATAAACGAAAGGCTCACCCGCGCCTCGAATAAGTTGTGGCAGAGCCCCAGTGAGCCCGAAAGAATCTGGCAACCAAGCAGTCTCACAGCGCTTCCCAAACCTAGTCTCAAAGAACCGCTGGCCGAAAAGGAATTGTCGCACAAGTGCCTCCCCGGATGGCATATTCGAATCATTTTCCACCCAGGACCCTCCGACGGGGTGAAACCTCCCGTCAAGAACCTTCTCCTTAACACGCTCAAACAAAGGCGGATAGAGTTGTTCTAGCCATTTGTATTGCTGCGCTGAGCTGCAAGTGAACCGATGTTCGGGGTAGCGATCCATGAGATCGACTTGAGTTGACCATGAGCGAGCAACTTTTTGTTGAGTGACAGAATATGGCCAGAGCCAGGCAGTGTCGATGTGACAGCTACGGACGTCTGAGGTTGTGGGGAGGCACAAGAGCACGAATAAACGCTTACTGTCCAATACCCCAGATGTTTGCTCTCTGCGGCCCTTCCTTGTAGATATCAGCTCCCTTCTTTTCCCAACCTTCACCAAAGACCTCTGCCGCTTGCTTCCTGGCTGCAGCAATCCCAGTAGCGTCGCCTCGTTTGAAGACGTTCATAATCTCATTGGCCGCCGTCAACGCTTTATTTTGGAGCCTAACAAGGGTAAGTGAAACACACAAATCATTTCCACATAGCACCTACGGAGTGTTTCCGGGCAACGTGTCCACGAGCTCCTTGAGAGTCTGGAAGTCCCAATACAGGCCCCATGCTTCTTGGTTCGGAACAACAAGATCGGCCGAGTCAAGGGTGAAGTAACGGTTCATCTGAGTGAGAAACGTTTTTTAGTTGGACAACGCAACAAAGTTCACTCCAACTCACGTCGGGAGGCTGGATGGTGTCTCCGTTCCATGGTACACCGAACATGCCGTTGCAACTCGACTCGATTACGAATTCGTGAACGCCTTCCTCTCTTGCCTGGGGCGGAATAATGTATTCGACGCGACGGTCTCCGCCAAAGCCGCCGGTGATTCCTGTAAGAGGTAAGACAATTCATTCCACAGAACAAGAAAAAGGGTAAAACCTTGCAAAGGTATTCCATCGACAGCGTAAATCATAGCTTCGCATCCTGGGTCAAACTCGACTGTGGACGTATGAGACCAGATGTCTAGTCGGAGGGAGAGCTCTCACATTGCACACGCTCATATTGTTTGAAGTATTCGGGTATAAAGACAGTGACTTTCCACCAGTGGTTTGTCTGGAGATTGATGAGGGGAAATTCATGCGTGTGATCGACGGTTCAGGCTTACCCCTGGCTTGGGGATCAGCTCTAGTGGAAGATAACAATGAAAGATTCACTCACAGGAAGGTCCGAACGAGTCACCCTTGCTGCCTCTTCAGCACCTCCCGCACTCCTTGGTAATGTATCCACGCACCTTCTTCGCCGTCCTAAACTTTTGCTTCATTGCCTCCTCGAACGAGGGCTTCGACAATCCAGGGGCGCTCCACCTTTTAAGAACGCCAACATTCAGTACACACTGACTCTGATAAAGGCATTGAATAGCACATACACTTTCAGTTTCACAAAGTCCGGGCCAGAGAGACGCTGGGTGAAAAGGACCGAGGACAGATTGACATCCGAAAAGTGGCCGCCACGGAAGTTGGACAACCTCTGCTGTGTGAGGCCCTTGATCCATTTGGCTCCTGCGCCATGGTTGAGTTCAGGATACGAGCTGGGCGGGTGGTGGCTGCAGCTCCTCATGGGTTTTTGGTTCTAAATCTGCTGCCTGCCAACCAGTTTTGGGTCATAGACGCCGTGAGAATTGCTAGGGCTGACGACCCTGAAACTGCTGACGCGTTCATTGTGTGCGTCTACTAGATGTATCCAGAGTACTGCAGCTACTCTTCTCTCAACATGAGGCAACCGGGGTTGGCCTTATTCGGGATGAGTGTTCACTCCCGCAAAAAGGTAACACTGCAAGGCTACCTGATCCCCATTATTTGTTTTAGCCCACCCCTGACAGCCTATTGAAGTTTAAACATTGCACTCCCCACCGCTCTCTTACACAAGCTCTAACGGCTGCCCAAGAAACCAACTTTGGTGGCCCGGATTGCAGAGGCGACATTCTCTGGGTAGGTCAAAGTTCTGTGGATACAAGCTAGCTACCGCCTCCACCTGCAAGGGAGAGGGTCTTGGCGCAGCTGAGCCCCGTATTTGATGTCGACCAAGAGTCTGCGCACATGATCTACTGCTTCCGACATTTCCGCTTTGTTGGACTCGCGGGGCATATTGCCCATGCTGGGATGTCAGAGGGCACGAACATGACAGGGCACAGTGCGGTTACGAGCAGGACAGACAGGATGTAGCCCGTTGTGTACAAATAATCCGGACTTGATGGTAATTTAGTTGCACGAGCTCTAATAAATATGCCAAAATCAATATCTGAGACCCGTGTACCCACTCAAAAGCTGCTCTGCTACAACAAACATGTCCGCTGACCTGCAGTCTTCCCACAGTGTTTGATCCTTCGATGCCCTAAAACATCGAAACCGGTCTCCAACCGCGCCACTGACACCTTCTCCTATATGGCCTCGCCATTTTTGCATAATTTTCCAACACGATATCCACGGTTTTTATTAGTATCGCAACAAACAGCCGTATTCCGCCCCTAGTGACCAATCCTATTGATCGATTAAAATAACGACTCTCACCAGCCAATCTGGCACCACGTCCATGGCTCCTCCACTCGGCATCACAGAAGACAATCGTCATACAGGATAAGAAGGCGAATGCAGACCATATCAACTGTACCGGCAGGAGCATCATCAGCACGATGAATGCATCTTCCCCCATCGTACTTGCCCTACTGGTCGGTCTCCTGACCATAGCTTGGATCAGGAAACGCAAGTCGTTATCATTGCCTCTTCCACCCGGCCCCCCTGCAGATCCAATCACCGGCCATCTTCGGCTCATCCCAGAATCGCCGGGTGATACGTTCGCCGAATGGTCAAAGAAATATGGTTCGTCTTGTGGCCCGCCTCTACGGAAACCCACTTAAACCTTTTTCCCGAATGGACAGGAGATGTTATGCACCTACGTGTCTTCAGTCAAAACATGATCATTCTCAACACTGCAGAAGCCGCATTCGACCTCATGGATAGGCGCAGCTGGAATTATAGCGACAGACCAGAATTTCCAATACTCAAATTGTAAGGATACAATCTGACTCAGATACGTTCCCTTCTTACATTGAACTACCATTACTCATGAAACTGATAGGATGGGCTGGGTGCCGACGCTCACATTTATAGGCTATGGAAAGCAGTTCCAGAAACACAGACGACTCCTCCAGCAATATTTTACCCGCCAAAAGGTCAAACAGTACCAACATATTCAAATCAGGGAAGCCCATCGGCTCGCAGTCAACCTTCTCGAGAATCCTGATGATCGCGAGGCCATGTTACGTCGGTTCGTTTAGCGTCATTGAAATGCCTACCCGCCCGACTCAAATTTCGTGATCTTTAGCTACTCAACATCAGTCATTATGCGGGTGGCATACGGACACCAAGTTTTATCCGACGACGACCCGTATATTAAAATTGCTAAGGATACCGGACACGCACTTACTCACTGTGGTCCAGCAGGAAGCACTCCCGTCGACGCGTTCCCCATCCGTATGTAAATGCAGTACCCATTCAGCTTTCTCTTATCTTTTTTTTTGCAAGTCCAACACTTCCCATCTTGGTTTCCTGGTACATTCTTTGCAAACAGAGCAAGGGATTTCAAAGGCGCAATCAGGAGAATGCACGATTATCCTTTTTCCGAGGTCCAGAGACAGATGGTATGCATATCAATTCAAATGAGGGGATCTGCTGTCATAACTGCCGACCTACTGAATAGACAGAAGGCACTGCAAAGCCCTCCTTCCTCTCCTATCACCTTGAGCGTCTTCACCGGGAGAATCTGGAAACGCACGAGGAATTTGATGATGTCAAGGGCGCAGCAGCCGTTATCTATTGTGCAGGCGCGGACACAGTAAGAGGCTTAGGATACATAAGATATACGCTAATCAGCCGTGAAATATTCTTTAGACTTGGTCAACGCTATCGACTTTCGTACTTGCAATGACACTACATCCGGAACACCAAAAGCGCGCTCAGCAGGAGCTCGATCAGCTGCTCCATGGCTCACGGTTACCTGAAATAGAGGACAGGGATTCTCTGCCCTTCGTGGAGTGTGTTCTCCAAGAATGTCACAGGTAAACAGAATATCAAGTTGTAATTGAGCCAGCCATTGACAGCCGTATCGAAGATGGCTGAGTGCAGTACCCATCGGTACGGATATCTCAAATCTCTTGACCTATGTCCCTCATGAATATCCACAGGCATTCCTCACCGGACGGTGTCAGACGATATCTACAAAGGGATGTTCATCCCTAAAGGATCCCTGGTCTTCGCTAACACCCGGTACGCTCTCCCGATTCACCAACCTAGAACATGAGGAGCTTAGAACCACCGCCCCAGCGGCATCTCAATAAATGATGCAGTCTATCACGACGGCCACTCCTTCAAACCTTCACGCTACCTCCCCAAATCCCAAGGCGGTCAAGCTGAGCCGCATCCACTGGCACAGTTCGGATTCGGGCGTAGGTATGTACTTATCCCTTGGCAACCCCACAAGCCTTTGGCGTATAGGGAGTCCATGCCCGTGAGGGCTGGGTGCTGACTCCGTGTATTAAAAATGGTAAACAGAATATGCCCGGGACGCCATTTGGCTGATGTCAATCTATGGATCGCCATCGCAACTATTTTAACGCTGTGCGATATCAAGAAGGCAATTGGACTGGATGGGAAGGAGATCATTCCTGTGGTAGCCCTGACAGCCGGCTTTACTAGGTCCGTCTATTCTAGACAACAAAATACGCAGTAAGGCTAATGCGCTTTTTCCACCTGGCAGTCATCCAAAGCCATACAAATGTGTTGTGCAGCTAAGGAATGAAAGTGCGCAGAAGTTGGTGGATCAGATCAGGATAGAACTGATGGGTGCGGACTGAAATTGGAAATACTTAGACCGCTGCAGAGAAGATTTCTGCAGTGGAGCAATACAGGCTGCTAAGCGTTTCGTTTGAGATGAGAAGTATAGCCTCCGCGAATCTCACAGCAAGAGCGCAGGGAAACAAGGAGAGATACATTGTGCACACCCATAATGGTGAAAGTAAGTAATCTGGTGCAATGACGCTAACCTTCTGCCAGTGGTTTGTCCCAGACCAATGTGGATCTCTTGCATTCGGCTACGTGAGGACAGTAGATGGTAACTCACGCCTGGATGCCTTGGGCTCAGCTCGGACGCCCTATATAGATGTGAAAGTCTCAGTTATCATGTCCTAATTGCCCAAAATCATCATCGACACCCCCTCACGAACTTGCATGAATCCGAGGGTCGTGCAAACGACAATGGTACAGGCAATATGCTTACTTCTCCGTCGCGCAGGGCCTTGAAGCCATCCTGCACCTTTACTATAGTCGAATACGGGATATGAGTCGTGCATTTGGTGACTGCGGCTTATAGTTTTGTTCCTATATCTCCAGCTGCCAACCACGGCACTTGGTCAGTCATCAACCGTACCGTTAGAAGCTTAAGTATTGAAGCCGACCCTGACTGCTGACGTGTTCTCGATGAGAAGATACTCTGGACCATCAATGCAGACCGTTCGCAGACATTCTTCCTTCTCAGGAACATCCGAACATGGGCCGGGAGGGTTCAAAAATGCACTGTAATTTTCATATAACTTACCTTACCCTGAAACAAACATTGCATTCCAATCACATTCTCCTTCCACATCGGAAGCGAACAGAGTAAAACCGCGTTTTTGAACGGACCCTCTCTCTCTTTGACTGAATAGTGCTCACAATTGAGTTCAAAAAGACCAAGCCGTGGATAACGGCGTCCCATTTTTCGCTTAATACGTCGACGCAACGTCCACGGCATGTTCTGTGCTTCGCGCCGATACATGCTGGCTACTCCGCTTGAATATCGGATAGAACTCCATTCTGACGTTTACCAGCACCGCTTGTCGTGGGCAATATCATTGACTGACAGAAATGACGACGTGCACTGGGCGGGTGCAGAGGGACGAATGCCCTTGTTCGAATATCGACGAGACAATCACAGCACATAATAAGAACCTAGACCCGGGCCATGCCAACCTTACCAGCAGAAGATCGACGGTACAATGGGAGCAACCCTAATTGCCTTGCTTATCCTGCTGGCTGCATTTTGGATCAGGAAACGCAAGTCATCATCGTTGCCTCTTCCACCAGGCCCTCCTGCAGATCCAATTATTGGTCATCTTCGACTTATTCCCCAAGAATCTCCAGAGGATGCGTTCGCTGAATGGTCAAAGAAATACGGTCCGTCTCGTTGCCCGTCCTTGCAGAAGCCCGCTTTGAACTTCTTTCCCAAACGGATAGGAGATGTCATGCATCTACGTGTCTTCAATCGCAACATGATCATTCTCAATACTGCAGAAGCCGCATTCGACCTCATGGACAGGCGCAGCTGGAATTACAGCGACAGACCGGAATTTCCCATTCTCAAACTGTAAGGATGTAGTCCAACTCAAATACGTTCCCTTTTGACGTTAAGCTGCTGTTGCTCATGAAACTGATAGGATGGGCTGGGTGCCGACACTCACGTTCACAGGCTATGGCAAGAGATTCCAGAAACACAGACGGCTCCTCCAGCAATACTTTAGCCGCCAAAAAGTCGAACAGTATCAACATATTCAACTCAGAGAAGCCCGTCGGCTCGCAGTTAACCTTCTCGAGAATCCCGATCAGCGAGAGGCCATGTTACGTCGGTTCGTCTGGCGCCATTGATAATCCTGCTTGCTTGACTCAAATTTTGCTATCTATAGCTATTCAACATCGATCATTATGCGGGTAGCATACGGACACCAAATTTTATCAGACGACGACCCATATGTCGAAATTGCCAAAGAAAGCGGACACGCGCTTACTCACTGTGGTCCGGCAGGAAGCACTCCTGTCGATCTGTTCCCCATACGTGAGTACACGCGGTACCTATTATAAGCTTCCTCTCATTTTGTCTGCAAGTACAATATTTGCCATCTTGGTTCCCTGGTACATTCTTCGCAGAAAGGGCGAGGGATTTCAAGGGCGCGATCAGGAGAATGCACGACTATCCTTTTTCCGAGGTTCAGAGACAGATGGTATGCATGCCACTTTGAATGAGACAACACGCTATCGTAACCGTGACCTACTGAGTAGGCAGAAGGTACCGCAAAGCCCTCCTTCCTCTCCTATCACCTTGAGCGTCTTAACCGGGAGAATATGGAGACATGCGAAGAGTTTGATGATGTCAAGGGTGCAGCAGCGGTCATTTATTGTGCAGGCGCGGACACGGTAAGAGGTTTGCCCTATATAACGCATATGCTAACCAGCCGTGGAATATTCTTTAGACTTGGTCAACACTATCGACTTTCATGCTTGCAATGACACTACACCCGGAACACCAACGGCGCGCTCAGCAGGAGCTTGATCAACTGCTTCATGGTTCACGGTTGCCTGAAATAGGGGACAGGGATTCTCTGCCCTTCGTGGAGTGTATTCTCCAAGAATGCCACAGGTAGGGGTAATATCGAGTTGTAGTTATACCAGTCATTGATGCCCGTATTGAAGATGGCTGAATGCAGTACCCCTTGGTATGAATATTTCAAATATTAATATCTTGGTCTACACCCCTCACCAATCTCTATAGGTGTTCCTCATCGGGCGGTGACCGACGACGTCTACAAAGGGATGTTCATCCCAAAAGGGTCCCTGGTCTTCGCCAACACCCGGTACGTTCTCCCGGCTTATTTATCTAGAGAAGCAAAGAGCTCAACCCACTATATTAGCGGCATCTCGCTAAACGACGCCGTTTACCACGACGGTCACTCCTTCAAGCCCTCACGCTACCTCCCCGAATCCCAAGGCGGTCAAGCCGAACCACATCCAGTAGCACAATTCGGATTCGGGCGCCGGTGTGTATTCTTCCTTGGCTACCCATTGCCTCGCGGTGGGGCCAGCCGTACAGATGGCACTGATGTATGTTGGAAACGCTGAACAGAATATGCCCGGGACGCCATCTGGCCGATGTCAGTCTGTGGTTGGCCATGGCGACCGTTTTGGCGCTATATAATGTCGAGAAGGCAATCGGACCAGATGGGAAGGAGATTATTCCCGTAGTGGGTTTGACCTCAGGCCTTACCAGGTCCGTTCGTTTTGCACGTTGGATACGCACGGTGAAGCTGATACGGTTTTACGATATGGCAGCCACCCGAAGCCATATAAATGCGTTGTACAATTGAGGAACGAAAGGGCGCAGAAGTTGGTGGGCCAGATTAAAATCGAGCTGATGGGCGCGGATTGAAGTTGGAAAAGGAGCAGTGAGCGAGGTGTAGTGCATATTGCTGTAAGGCTGTGTGGGCTGTATACCAGTGTGTACAAATTTGGCGTAGGGCGGCATACTTAAGTAGCAGGCAGCTGGTAAGCCTTCCGAACGACGGCTGGGGAGGTTAAGAGAAGTGGTCTCGATGAGCCAGGGAGAGGACGCCATCAGATAAGTAAAGCCCGTCCCTTTTACAAGTGCCAAGATGGCGCCGAACGGGCGAGATCGGTGCTGTGCGAAAGCCACAGCTCATCTGAATTGCACCTGTGGCTATCTTCATGCCCACGTGATCTATGGGACCCCATTCCCTTATCGTCAACCAGGAACCTGAAAAACTCAAGTTATGCTTTTGAAATGAGTATTTTTCGGGTGGTATAGTCAGGCTCACCCTTTACTATACTCTTCTCCCACTTAATCATTGTACTGCACAGAGGTACTGTATTAAATAGGTTTCACCGCTGTGACTATGAGCCGGATGACTACACGCTGTATTAAGGCTTCTTCAAACTCTCATCATTCCTACAGCATTCAATTTGCAACCCGCGCACAGCTCTCGAAGGAAAGTATGTGTATATTTCTAGGTAACCTGAAAAAAAGACTCAAGGTGGTGCTTGAGGCGATCCGACTAGCACCAAGACATTCCGAGCAAGGGAGATAATTGCAGCCATGTATATTTTAATCTTCGTGGCCGCCTCTCAGCAAAGAGATTCGGCCTATTTCATCTACAATCCGGATGGAATTTAAAGGGCAGCAGAGGCATTACGAGGGGTTAGTTCTTTGCGTTCAGATGCTGTGTATCTGGAGCCTGGCAGTGCGGTACCTGTGCATGCCGATGCACAAAGGCAGACAAAGGCAGTCTTGACAGTCTCGAGCGCCCGGGGATGACAACGCCAGCACTACCAATGGAATTACCTGCAAGTCTTTTAAAGGCGTGCCACTGGCCCAGGGAGCATTCCCCATTTCCATGCTGTCGCTCGACGCCAAGAGCACGGAAATTCCCTCCACCCATGCTCCCCATGGAAATCGGGAGAAGATTATTCTTAACCAGCCACTTCCTGCCCGACCCACACGATTGAGCCAATTCCGTATCTCGTCGCCGCCGAACTTGAGCGGAACCGGTAAGCCTACCAGGACATATTATATGGCGACGTCGTGTTCGCAGGCTGGATCTTGAACATTCAACACGCCTTAGAAATCCGCCTCTGATTTATTCCCTTTTAATTAGGTGAGTTGGCCTACCAGATGTACAAACCAGGTCCTTCGGTTTGTTGGACCCTGACTGCAATAGTGCGACACACCTCAAGCTAATGCATCGTATGATGCAACTCATCTCTGCCGCCGCTGGGGTTTGAAGTTGTTCTGCTTCATTCACCAGCGGAAACCAAACCAACAAATTTTGACACACTAGGCAAACCTATAGAGGCTGTCTACTTAAGGTAGCAACCAAAAATCAACATGAGCAACCCAAACCGCTCCGCAATAGCACTACGAGCATATTACCAATGGCGACCAAGCCAACCGGATCGACATTTGGATCCTGAGACAGTGCCCCAATTTTCGCTTAAAAAAAGCCTTGGATGGAAGAGGATCTTTGCTACGCTTACTGGCTCCGGCCGCAGAAGGAGACCAAAGACGTAGAAACTGCATGATACATCCCTTCAATGAGATTGAACATCCTGAAAAATATACCGCAAATAGATTTATAATTCTCTCCGCTATTGCTTATTTATGAGTCCTTTTGTATGCATATACCGTAGTGTAGTGATATGGCTACTCGTAAAATATTCTTATATAATTAGTTGACCCTCTCTCAGCATTGTCTAGCCCGAACTCTCTCACTACCAAACTCACTCAATCCCACAGTTTCCCCTAATAGCCACTTTCAAGTCCTTACAATACAGTAATTTCAGTTTCAACATGGGTCAATGCAGGGAATAGATTGTAGACCTTGCGTTACATGTATTAGGGAAGGAATACCAGAGGTGAACTTGAACGCAGGGGAGGTAGGAGGTCTGTAACATAACTCCCAATTGTTGATTCATGACTGGGACTGCCGTAGGGATTGTTATTAGAAAGTGTGGCCCCAAACTATAATATGACTTACCAACTAATTCGATGGTATCTAACAATTTTGTGGGATGATTTAGACCTCTCACCGTCGCTAATAAGCTCTAACACGGTCAATTACATCTCATTTTGGTGTAAGGAAACTCACTGATGAGGTTCCGAGAGTGAATTTAATTGACACTGGTTGTGACACCAACGAGCATGTAGTTCTACGTACGTGGGCAATGTAGTAACTGGAGTTCACTTACAACAGCGTTTTCGAGCGCATGGCGTTCATTTATATATGCTTTCTGAGTTCCAATCACCTTTACACAACAGTTACGTTTCACTTATATATGTAGGGGTAGAGGCGAGGGCGATTGTGGAAGGGGGGAAAAAGTCGACTTTTCCCTAAGCAAAGACTTGAGAGTGAGGGACAGAGCAAGCGCAAATGCGGTGGACTGATCAAACATGATATTGCGATGCACAATATCTATATGTATCTAGATTTTCACACTGACTAGTCATGCAGTATCATCAATTCCATCATAGCTACCATACCATCAGCGCGCCTGGGGCTCGCGATCTGGGTAGCACGGCAGTTCAAGTAATCTGAGACGGCTTGACAGCAACAGGGTGACAGGACTCAATGTAGAGTTCAAAAGTGATCAAGAGCAGGAAGGGTTGGGATGAGTTGTAGTGAGAAAGCCGAGGACAAGATGCCTGTATCAAATGGCTGGTCATCATGAATCAGGCGCAATAGAGCAGCCGCTGATGCTGGTGGTTTATTAATAAGTACAAGAGAGGGAGACAATTGACCGAAAATTTTCAATTGCTCAATGCTAGCCCCTCTCATCCTCTTCGCCGTTCTCGATCTCTCTTCAAGCGTACCGATTGCGGCTCCAGGCGCCGAGAACGACAGTGAACCGACCATGACCTTCAGTCGTCGACTTCCAGAGTTCATGGATGTTGCAAGCTATCGGACAATACAGGAGACTATGTTGAGCTGCCTCGCCACCATATTCGCATGCACTTGGGTTGCCATTCACCCGAATCTGCCGGGACCTTGGGATTCTGGGAAGACAAAGTTGAAGAGAAAGGTGGTGACAGCGATATATGCGGTATTGGCACCTGAATTCTTGGCAATGTGGGCATTGCGGCAACGGATAGCTGCCGGAAGGATTGCATCAGAGTTCAATGTGAAGCACCACGGAGCAGGTTGATGTCGCATTGTTGGTGAATTGCAGTTCAAACTAACAGGAAATGCCCAGATGCTCCCTCGCCTGTCCCTTGGTACATGAATGGTCGAAGAGCGCCAAGGATGTGTTGGATGGCGTTGGCAGCTGCTGCGGTCGAGTGGTGGAGAGGCCCAGAGCGGGATGCGCCCGACGTTTGGACTGTGACACACGGGTTCTTCATCCAGATGGGTGGCTTCATGTTGTGTAAGGGGAAAAGTCCGATTCGTGTCCTCACATTCGACGACTTGGTGGAGCTGATTGATTTGGGTCTTGTGGACGTACCTGATGTGACAGAGAAAGATATCAACGATAAGAGCAAGGGTGATTTCCTCACCAAGCTCGTTGTCGTTCTGCATACGACATATTTTTCATTCCAGTGCCTTGCTCGCTGGGCTACGGAGCTTCCGGTGACAGAGCTCGAAGTGGCCACACTTGCGTTTGCGGTGCTCAACATTGTGACATACGGATTGTGGTGGAGGAAGCCACAGTCGATTGAGGTTACGGTACGCGTCCAGCTCAAGTCCAGGGAACTGGACGTGGCTAGTGGGAGCAGTAGGGTGGAAGAGACCACGGAGACAAGAAGGCCCTTGGAGGGTGGATATGAAAAGAAGGAGAGCACGGTCACCAAGGAACTGAGAGGTGCGGTGAGCAATGGATGGGCTGGGTGGGGGTTTGGAGTTCCGGCTGCATGCCTTCTGACGCTATGCCGTCCTATTGCGAAAATGATCAGTGATGACAACTCGCATGTTCATCGTGGCTCACTTCGGATGCCGATGTTCTATGCAGATCGAGATGAGAATCAAGACATGGTTCCCATTATGGTCATTGCTGCTCTCTTTGGATCCTTCCATCTCATTCCGTGGTCATCTGTGTTCCCATCGACCGCAGAACTCTGGCTCTGGCGCTCCTCTGCGCTCCTCATCACTACTCATCCTCTCTTACCCATGTTGAGCATTGTTGCCGAAACTTACTCAAGATTTATCGACTCGGTAATGGTGGCAACATACACTGTCACACTCCCCCTATACTACCTTGCCCGTCTCACACTCCTCGTCCTTGCATTTGCTACTTTGCGTGTTCTTCCCCAAGAAACGTACACCAACATTGAATGGACTACTTTTATTCCTCATCTGTGACTCCCTCTCCATCGTGTTTCTCCCCTTCACTCGCCAGTATATATTTTGTACACCTCACTTGTTCTTCGATACTCGTGTTTTTTCCCAATTCTCCATTACGCTGCTGTGTGACAGAAGAGCAGGTAAGCAAGTCACGCACACCAGTAGAGAAGCAGAAAATCTCCTCACACCGGTAGGGTTTACAGGCATGGTCCACTGGTTTCCGGGCGGAAAATAAATCACTGCTCAATGTAGCTAAGGGATGCTTTTATCTCTATATTTTATGTGAACAAGGAGATGAGACAGAGACAGATATTACGCCAGGACGTTTGCACATGTGAAGACTTGCCGTCGTTAGTATGCAGTTATTCAAAAAACTCACGGCCTGTCTCGCCTTGCTCGATGTGGCAACGAAAGGGAGGGGACTTGGAATAGAGGGAGCTGGCATTGAGTCTACTAGAAAGTATTGTAGTGAAAGGGGCGCGTATCGGAATCACGCTCGCCATCAACAGTAGATTAACCACAGTGAGCCACTTATGGTGTTCGGCCGTCAACTTCCTGGCTGCATGCATGTTGTACGTTATCGAACGGTACATGGAATTGTTTGTAGTGAACTGCTTCGAAACTGTTTTTGCATGCATTTACGTCGCCATTCACCCAAACATACCCGGACCTTGGGATTCTGGAAGAAAAGGCTGAAGAGAAAGGCGTTGATGGCAACGCATGCAGTGTGGGTACCTGAATTCATGGCGATGTGGGCATTGCGGCGGTGGATAGCTGCTGGGAGGATTGGATTAGAGTTCAACGTTACAACGTGAAGCATCATGGACCAGGTTGACATCGCTCGTCACCACTGAATTTCAGAGTGAATTGACGTGTCAGGTGCCCCCTCGCCTTTCCCATGATAAACGACTATCCAATGAACACCAGAGATGTGTCTCACGGCGCCTTCACCTGCTGCGGCCAGGTGGTGTGGAGACAAAGCGGGATGCTCCCGATAATTGGACCGTGAGGCATGTATTCTTTTACAGATGAGCGGCTTCATGCTGTGTTCAGGGGAAAAGCCGATTCACGTCCTCACATTCGACGGCTTGATGAGGATGATCATGAATGTCCTATGGAGGCGCTTGGTGCGACAGAGAAAGATATCAACGATAAGAAGAAGAGTAATTTTCTCACCGAGATGGTTCTCGTTCGTCACTCGCTGGGTTGCAGACCGTCCAGCGATGAGGGCTAGAAACGTCGGCGCTTGTTTGCGGTGCTCAACATCGTAACGTGTGTGTTGTGGTGGGAGAAACCACAGTAAAACGAGGTTGCGGTGCGCGTTCAATCCAAGTCTCGGGTAAGAAGGGAAGTAAACGGCAAGAATGATGAGGCGAGAATAAATACGAGGTCAAGGCGGCTGTTGAGAGGTGGATATGAGGAGGGGGACATAGTCACCAAAGACCTGGAGGATGCCGTGAGTAATGGGTGGGTTGCGTGCCAGAGGTCCCTGTTCCACTCTTCTTATCTTGACTAGTTGCTCCATGGTTCACGGTCACCTGGAATAAGGGATAGCGATTCTCTGCCCTTCGTAGAGTGTATTCTCCAAGAATGCCACAGATATATCGAGTTAGGATAATACCGATCGTTAATGGCCGTGATGAAGATCGAACGCGGTACCCCTCGGTGCGGATATCCCAAGGTCCTTGATCCACGCCGCTCGCAATTCTCTGCAGACGTTCCTTATTAGGCGGTGACGGATGATGTCTATAAAGGAATGTTGATCACAGAAGGGTCTCTGGTGTCCGCCAACACACGGTACGCCCTGCTGGCTGATTTACTTAAAGAAGAAAAGACTTCAACTCACTATACTAGTGGCATCTCACTAAACGACGCCGTCTACCACGACGACCACCCCTTCAAGCCCTCACACCACCTCTCTAGATCCCAAGGCGGTTAAGCTGAACCACACCCAGCAGCACAGTTCCGATTCGGATACCGGTGTGTATTTTTTCTTGGCTACACACTGCCTTGTACTGGGGCCACCAGTACGGTTGGCACTGATCTACCTCGCAAACGCTGGACAGAATATACCCGGGACGCCATCTGGCTGATGTCAGTCCGCGGTCGGCCATGGCTACTGTTTTGGCGCTATATGATGTCAAGAAGGCAGTTGGGCTGGATGGAAGGAAGACTATCCCCGTAGTAGGTTTGGCCTCAGGCCTTACTAAGTCTGTTTGCTTTGCATGTTCGATGCGCGCGGTGAGGTCGATATGGTTAAACGATCTGGCAGCCACCCGAGGCCACATATATGCCATGTGCAATTGGGGAATGAAAGAACACAGAAGTTGGCGGACCGGACTAAGGTCGAGCTGGTAGGCGCAGATTGAAGTTGGAAACGAAAGGATGAACGAGGTGTGACAGACATAGTGTTATAAAAATTTGTGGACTGTATACCATTGTGTACAAGATTGTCGTAGGGCGATACATATAGACAGCTGTAAAAATTTCGATTGACAACCGCGGGTCAAGAGAAGAATAGTCCCGAAGAGCTTCAGAGAGGTCGAGAGGAGGGGGACGCCATCAGATACGTGAAGCCCGTCCCTTTACAAGTAACAAGGTAGGGTGGTGCCGAACGGGCGAGATCAGTGCTGCGCGAAAGACACAGCTCATCTGATTTGCACCTGTGGCTATCTTCATCGGCGTTTTGAAACTGGAAGAATCAAGGAGTGAAAATTTTCGGCAGCCGCTTATAAGAGCTACACCACGTGACCTGTGGAGCCTTGTTTCCTCGTAGGGCCAACCGTTTACTATGCTCTTTGAATACCTATTCACCACACTTTGCAGAGGTACCGTACCATGTTTTACCGCTATGCCAAGTTGACTAGATGCTTTACATAGGCTTCTGACTCTCATTATTCCTTCAAGGTTTGTTTTACACCAGGCGCACAGCTTTCGGGCGAAAGGCGTATATTTTTGGCAAGATGACCAACAACTCGAGGTGGTGGTTGATGCGATGCGGTCGGCACCAAATCTTGGCAAGCAAGGCGGATGATCGCAGCTGTATATATTTTGTTCCTTGTAGCTGCTTGTCAGTAAAGAGACTCTACACATTCATTCTACTCGGGTGGAATTTGAAGAGGTACCAGAGGTACCGCAACGGGCTCTGCCTTCAGCACCTGGACTAAGCCGTATTCTCCACGGACGTGGTCATGCTCCACCTTCGTATGCTGTGTATCTAGAGTGTGGCGGTGGTGTACCTGTATAAATCCGATGTACAAGAACTATTATAACAGTATAGAGTACCTAGGTATGATGACTAACGCATTGCCACTTGAACAACCTGCAAGCCTTTTAAAGGTGTCTTTGGCTCAGGGAAAATTCCCCAGCCCTATGCAGTCGTTCGACACTAAAGGCTCGGGAAGCCCTTCCACTCATCTCTCGCATCAAAATGAGGAGAACATTGTTCTTCTTAACCAGTCAATTCCCTCCCAACCCACACAACCAAGGAGGGGGGATTTCCCATACGCGAAGAGTATGGTTCACGATTGGCTAAACATTAATATTCACCTCTTGCCGCTTCCGCTCGGGCTTGGCGGTAACGGAACACGAAATTGGCCTGGTTGGCCGGCCAAGGACACATTATACAGCGGCGTTGCGCTCTGCAGGCCGGAGCTTGAACTTTCGATGTGTACCTGGACTTCTCCTCTGATCTATTCGCCATCATTTGGGTGAGTCAACCCGCCAGATCCGCAAATTATGTCCTTAGAATCGCTGAACCCTGACTTGAATAGCCCGACATACTTCAAGGTCAATGCATCGTATAAAACGACTCCTCCGAAACTTCATGTGTCCCTGGCAGAGCTGGGGCTTGAGGCAGCTCTGTTCAGAAATACACAGGGAGCCTATTGGCCCTCTAATCATACTCCTCAGTTCGAAAAACCGACGCGATCCAGTGCAAACTCAAACTTAAGAGAGAGTCCGCTTGAAGTACCAACACACGACCAGCATGAGCAGCCCCAACCGTTCCGCTATAGCACTACGAGCATATTTTCAATGGCGACCGAGCCAGCCGGGTCGAAGTTGGGATCCTCCAACAGAGTCCCGATTACCACCTAATAAAAGTCTTCGGTGGAGGGTCATTGCTACGTTCACTGGCCATAACCATAGAGGGAGGAAACCAAAGAATTCGAGGCTACATAGCGCATCCCTTCAAGGGGATTGGACATTCTGAAGAATCGTAAATATATTTTCTACTTCTTTCTGTCATAGCTTCGTTATGGTATCTTTGCAATATATAGATTTTACTATCCAGCCCAGTGCGGAGATTGTGGACCGGTGGACCCTGAGGTACCGGCACCGAGTGCCGAGCGCTGTTCGGCTGGGCACCTCGAGATTACTAGTCCCGGATTTCCACAAGGTATAATTAGGTCGATGTACAATACAGCTCGTCCAATAGGGCTAAGTTAGATATTTCGATGCGCTTAACACCGGAATTTTTCACATGTAGAAATATGGGAAATTCGTCACATGGGCCTCGGAAACATACATCCCCCACACCGTAGCAATACTTCATAACCCAACCTGTGGCCCAAGCTGACAACTCCTCTCGTATGTCTTCACCCTCATCGAATGAACTACAAATCCCAGATGTCCCCCTCCTCACGCTCTCCTTCTTGAACGCTGCTCTTCCACCTGAAGTTGATGTTCGTAAAACTGCCCAAGACTGGTTCTCAGCCTTTACAGCCAGCGCAGACTCACAGAACAGTCAAGCCATGGCTAATCTTTTCGTCCCTGATTCCTTCTGGCGTGATATTCTTGCGCTCACATGGGATTTTCGTACTTTTCGTGGTCAAGAAATGATTTCCCAATTCTTACGGGATCGGCTTCCTCTCATCAAGTTTTTCAATGTCAAGCTGAGGGAGGATGAATTCCTACGACTCCAACAACCCTACCCGGACTTGGTGTGGATTAATGCTATGTTCGATTTTGAAACTGGTATTGGAATTGGCTCCGGCGTGGTGCGCCTGGTACCCACGCAGAGCGGAACATGGAAAGCGCAAGTGGTGTTCACAAACCTGGAAAATTTAAAAGGATTCCCGGAGGCAATTGGTCCGCTCAGGGCCTCGCAACCAGATTCTGGATTTTGGGCACAGAAGAGGCAGAGAGACGCCGAATTTGAGGATACGAACCCAACAGTATTAATCATTGGTGCGGGGCAGAGTGGACTCGAGCTGGCCGTGCGCCTGAGGGCTCTCGGAGTTTCTGCTTTGCTTATCGAGAGAAATTCTCGAGTCGGAGACAACTGGAGAAATAGATACGAGGCGTTGTGTCTACACGATCCTGTTTGTAAGCATTGTATTTCCGCTCTAATCTCGAAATAGGGGGCTGATGGAAAACATACAGGGTATGACCATATGGCTTATATCCCGTATCTATCCCTTTACTCTAAAATTCGATCCCAGCCCACATCTGTACTAGGTTCCCGCCCACCTGGCCTGTATACACCCCGGCACAGAAGCTCGCAAATTGGCTCGAACGTTATGCGGACATAATGGAGATTCCTGTCTGGACTTCATCCAATATTACACGGTGCCGCCAAGACGAGGACAACAAATGGCACATCAGTATTAGTCGCGGAGACAGGGTAACAGAACGTCAACTTATTGTAAACCACTTGGTGTTCGCAACGGGTTTCGGTGGAAGCATGCCCACCCCACACTACTATCCAGGATTAGTCAGTGGAACTCTCACCGACAAAAAAATGGTATGTACTCATGGACAAATTGTAGGAAAATTTCAGAGGCCAACACCTCCATTCGACAACACACAAGCGAGCAACAGATCATGCTGGCAAGAGGGTCGTGATCGTTGGTGCTTGCACATCAGGTAAGGAGTTGTCACGTGTTACATTCCCTTAGACCCCAATATCCTTTGTTCAATGTTCGAGTCCTGATCGCCCCTGTCAGCGCATGATATTGCAGTTGACTACTTCAATCATGGTATCGGTGTGTAACCGTACTTGACTTGCCAGGGTTACTCTCATATTACATTACTCCATACTTTATGACAGATGTAACGATGGTCCAACGTGGACCAACCTATGTCATGTCTTGCAAACATGGATGGGAAACCGTTTTCAAAGGCATGTACGTCTTTATTTCTTCCGAGAAAAGCTGGGAAAGATATATATTCCTTCGAGGTCTCTACTGGGAAGATGGACCACCTGTCGATATTGCTGACCGGCTGGCCGCTTCCACGCCAGTGTTCATGTCCACTAAGTATCAACAACGAAAAATAAGGGAAATCGCTGAGCTCGACAAGTTCGCCCCCTTCTTCGCCATATTTTGGGTACCGGATATTCATGCACATTCCCTAGAGAAATTCTCGATGGATTGCGAAGTGTCGGATTCAAGCTCACAGATGGTATTATGGGAACGGGCTTTAGTCTATTGGCCCGGACTAAGGCTGGAGGATTTTATCTTGGTGAGTTGTGTTTGCTATTCACCCCATTGGGACTAATGACCCCCTTGATTGGTTCGGTAGATACCGGCGCATGTCAGCTAATAATCGACAAAAAGATAAAACTCAAAAACTCCAGTTCGATTTCTGAAGTAACAGAGACGGGCCTAAAGTTTGAGGATGGCTCGGTATTGGAAGCAGATGTAATTGTTTTCGCGACTGGGTAAGTTTATGGCGGTTCAAGCGCTCCGGCCACCAGGTGTTACTCATTTTATGAAACAATATAGGTTAGGGAGTATCCGGGACGCGATCCGTAGTGTATGTGGTGATGACATCGCCAACAGAACCAAGGAAATCTGGGGCCTGGACTCAGAAGGTGAGATTAATGGTGCTTGGAGGGATATCGGTGTGCCAAATATGTGGTATATGATGGGTACGTTTCGAGTTTACCGTCCTCGGATATTGAGGCTGAGCCTTCGTTGTAGGAAATCTCGCTCAGGCCCGGTTTCATTCAAAGCACCTTGCTCTCCGTGAGTATACTGTACTGGCGTATTTCTGGTGTAATTGAGCTCACTTACCTTCTTCCCCTTGTTAGAAATAAAAGCAATCGAGGAAGGTATATTTGGGAAACGCTATAGTTCCTGAGAATGTAACATGTGTAATTGATATTAATGATATGACACTACGTATTGAGTACGCCCTTCCTTAAAGCTGGCGGTCTGTCCATTTGTATCATATTCAAAATATCATATACAATATCTGCAGCCGCTATCCCCGTGATATCCGCTAGCACCTAACGTCGATAATATTTTTGTCACTAGTGGATTGAGAGACATACCTTGGTCATATGCAGGCGAGACCTCGACAATGTCAGCACCACTAGTGTAAAGTCACTTTTAATCCATGCGAGCGACTGCGCCGCAACAGTGGCATTCTTACACAATGTTGAGTCCCGCAAGGCCTCTGATCAACCTCTTGACTTCACGTGTTGTCCACCCTCCCACTTCCGGCGTGCCAGCTGGGCAGGAACAATCAGCTATGCCACATACAGAGCACAAGACCAGACCCACTTCCTGGGGCCATACTCGGATCTTCATGTCCAATCAATATTCCTACGTGGAACGAGAATGAGAAACTACCGACCTAAAACGTCAATATCAACACTACATCGCCCAACGTCAGCTAGTTATTTCTTTTCATAACGACTCTTTGTTTACCTCAAGTATACAGGCGACTGTCCTACCCTCTTCCTAACATACTCGAGTATCTTCGGCATACCGTAGTCATCCAAATCTTCAGCGGACACAACCTGAAACCCGACCGTTTCGTTATCAAATGTTAGATCTTGGGGACCCTATAAGTTAACACTTTGGTAAACGAATGGGCCTCCCCACGTCTAACGCCGCTTACAAACAGCCTCGTCCGAATACCAGCGTGAACCGAGGTGTTCGTCATGAGCCCTTCTCTTGCAGCAATGGCGAAGAATGTCCCGTGAGTTATTTCTTCCTCGGGTGTGTTACCAAAGAGACGTGGGTCCCAAGAGTCTACCAGGAAGTCCAGACTGGAATATTATGACCTGGGATATACGGGACCAAGGGAAAACCAAGTACCAAGGTGTGCGTCAAAGTGAATAACCTATTGTATGGATCTGGTGAACATCATAATTTCAGCAAAGGAAGGAGCACACTCAACAGAAATAGGCCCGTACACCTTATTCAGGGCGCGCAATATGGGTAATACGATGGTATGATCCCCACCCAGTGTAATAATCCTGGGGTGCTCGCGACCATCTTTCGCAAGAGTCTTAGTTCGGTTTTTATATGCATCGGAGACCCCTGTGCCGCCAAGAACAGGCCGCTGGAGGAGCGTGGTGTATGCAGTTTCCATTTGATCTAGAGCTTTGGCTGGGTCGAAAATCGACACAGGAACCTGCCCGGCCGGTGTCAGCGATGGTAATCAGTATTCAATATAAGTAGAACAATCATAGGATCATACATCTCCGCAGTCAAGGATTTTGGCACCTAAACCACTGGGGCTCGAGCCGTAGTTGAAATCGTAGGCAAGGTTCGAAAGTCTTCGTGAGCCTCCTCGGATTACAAATGGTCCAAACCTCGCGCCTGGAGTTGATCGTACACAAGTACCCGTTTTCAGTGTTTTCACTCATTTCAGGGTTTTAGAGGAAGAAAAATCTAACCAGGACGGTACGAAGTTTTTGTATCAAAGGGCATCCCCAGAATCCCGATATCAAATTTATCTTCTTCAGAATTGGTACTGAGGCAGCGCTTGTATTCGATATGCATCAGGCTTAGTGGACCTGTATAATCGAGGTCGCTCTGAAAGCCATATTTCGACGTCCATGGCTCTTGCGCAATGCTCGGGTCTGGCTTAAAATTGGAGACTTGGCGGGCTAGAGTATGTGAATTTCGGTGGGAATTGTCGAATATTGTGCATTTCGATGTCTCGGAGCATGTCTCGGAGCTCCATTTCGTTGTCTTAGATACTACGTTATTGTTTCATAGGTAGTATTTAGGTAGGATGATTTGTATGTAGTCGTTAAGGCTCCTCATTCATCCCTTCCATCATGTAGCTTGCGTGCGCTATCGGCACCTGTCCGCTGCCCGCATATTTTATGCTGCGACAGGAATGAGCGAGAGATAGTGAAGCTTGAAAGAGAATGAAAAGGAGTAAGAACGAGGAAACCATGGGATTTCGAGTCGGAATGGGGGTTCGGACCACGGATTAGAATTTCTTACCCAGAATTTATGGTGTGTGGAGGGTGATAGGTATCTCAGAGTAACAGGCCGCTCAACACGAAGATAGCCATCCGCAGCTGCACCGAGGAACTTGTGGACGACGCTAATCGGCACAGAGGCTCTGGGCAGTGAGCACGCCCCATCCCTCAGCAAAAAATATGTGTTGCTGAGGAACTCCGAGGTTATTTACGTACGAATGACTAAAAACGCAACAGTCACGTTGGATCACGGTCTACTTTCGACGGTTGCGGAACTCCCATCGCCCTCCTTGAGGGTATATATAGAATGTCACTTGAATTTTTGCTACCACAGTCCTCGGGCGGGGGTTCACCCCAGTTGCTATGAGCACTTTGTAGCCACGGCAAAATGCTCCAGTATCCAAGCCTCAGGCCTCAAACACTTACAGACCTTCAAGATTTGACCCCTCCATGCTTCAAAAGCCTCATTATGTAGCGCCAGGCGCTACAGTGAACAACAATGCACAATCATCACACTAGTTGCGGCCTATTACCATACCTACACTACATTACTTAGAACACATTCATCTCTCACTTGAGATTGGAATTCAACAAGTCTCAACACGTTCAATCGGTTACCAGTCAACCCGGTGACTGGCCCAAGAAAGCTCAGAAGAGTACTGTGCGGAAAGCTTGTTGACTCTTGTTGAGCGTTTCTCGGCCCCCCCGATCCCAATCATTTTATTTTGATGGTGACTACTTCGACATCACGGCACAGCGCTCAGATGACATATCAACAAACATAGGATATGTTCTTAGCTAAAAATACAAGACCCCAACCTGCAAGTCACTCTAGAACCATAACGACCAATACCACCATCCCTTCCCACCGCACACGAAAGCAAAAGGAAATGACACCCTTCGGAGTTTTTAATAGGCCGCGCGTTTTTGCGTGTGTTTTTTGTTGAAAAAAACACGGGCTGAGCACTGGTTGAACAACACAGGCTATCAATTTGATTTGACGGGCGCACTCAATATTTCAAATTGTCATGAGATGTCAATTTTGCTCAAGGAACCATCAAGTCCGTACAGAATCCAGGTTCAAAAGACATGAACATCCCATTACCCAGGTAGATCAGATAAGCCGAAATAAAAAAAAGAAAAAGAAGAGGTAACAAAAAAAACACTTGTTAATTAATAGGCAACAAAGCAGGTCGAAAATGAAGCCCCTGTTATATAAATTGAGCAATTAATGACCACTATCAAGGGGATTAGTGCTTTAGTGTTTTATCAGACATTGTCCATAACGCGTGTAGGTACAACGGGGTAAGCGGGCGGACGAGGTACGAAGTAGGGGGGGAGGAGTGCATGGATCTAATAACTCAAAAGTCAAAGTTTCAATTGTCCTGAGCCCTCGGAATCGAGGGGGCGGTAGACGGGAATCGTGACGTGTGATGATTGGCATGGACAGACAGATGATTGGATCAGCGGGTAAGGCTCAAAGTCCATGAGTAAAGAGAGGGGTTTGGGTGAGAGAAATAGATAGCATGGTTTGGCGAGAAGGGCAGGTTGCGTAGGGAGGGCGGTTTGGCGGAATCTATGCAGTGAAAAAAAGCACGGGCGATAAAAAAAGCCGATAACAACGGAGGAAAGAGTGATCCGCTCAAGCTGTCATGACACTACCCATGCGCCGCCAGCAGCAATGCAACCTAGTGTCGCCAACACGACCACGACCAGCTCGGCCCCCCTCGGCGTGCTCTCTCTCCATCCGCCAGCAGCCCCGACGTGGGCTAGGGCAGGAAAGGTCGTCACGAAAGCCTTGGTCGGGTCGGGTTTCCCACTCACGGTGACCGTTGGAACGGTACCGTCTGGCGATAGACCCTTGTTCGTTGGGCTGCCTCCAGCTGCCAGAACTGTGAATCTGGGCGAAGTGGCATGCATGACACCATGTGTCGAGTTGATAAAGATAAGAAAATAGTCGTCGCCTGGCGGAACGTCTTGTAGGAAGATGTTGAGCGTGTGTTGGTTTGCTGGGACGTTCTTTGCAACGAGGGTGAGGCCGTCCTGGCTTAGACGGGCCATCTCGACGTCAAAACCATTAATGCCATCGAGGAGGCCTTTATCCCACGAGACGAGGTTAGGCTGGTTGTTGACCCACTGTGTGTCGCGGTGTGGTTCGTCGATAAGAAAGTACGCTATGCATGACCAATGATGAGTGGCGGGAATAGGGCATGTGGCTGAGGAGACGGACCTGATACGGAAGAGGCGAAAAGAAGGAAGAGAATGGCCGCGGAGAGGCGTAGGGGCAGGGGCCTTGACGAAGGCATGTGCTTTTTTGACGAGAGGAGAAAGGAGGTGAATAAAAAAAAAGAAAGGGGGGGAGAGGAGGGGATGCGTGCGGAGACGGGCTAGAAGGAGGTTGCAGCAGTCGGGGCAAGTGGCAGATGGGCAGAAAAACGAAAAGGCACTGCTCAATGCCACGTCACGTGATGTCCCTTGTCGGCTACCAGTCCCCGCCGATTTCTTATCACTATATGGGACTAGCAATGTATAGCGTACTAGCTTCATATACCCTCCTCTCTCGGGCCCCTGCCCACTCCTCTCCTCTGGCGACAGTGATGACAACCGCAGCAGGCCTGGAAGATAGGGTGGTGTACCTGCCCCTGAACTGGGCAAATCTCTGCCTCCTTACGTTTGGTTGGTGCGGCAGCTGCAAGGATGTGCCGTCGGAATTAGAGTGGTATAAGTAACTATTCGACTAGGAAAAAAAGTTGGGGGGAAGCACGTAAACTGTTCAGAGCAAGTATATGAGTATTGATGTATAAGCAGCCTTATCGTACCATGTGTCGATATTAACGATTGGAACAAAAATAGCTGCATGTTTTCGTGAAAATTGAAAGAGAAATCATGGGGCAAAGGAAAGAAGAGTATGAAGAGTAGTAGCAGATAGTTCAGGCAATCAATGGCGGGCCCACCGAGCTCAGGGTGACGGCACTGCGGCATGTTTGCTATTTCCACAGGAGCACTCAATGTCCAATACATTCTCGAGGATATGGTGTAGCGCAGGTAGATAGATCACGAGTCGAATAGACGATATATGTATAAAATGGATCACTAGGATCCAGTAAGCAAAACTGGAGTCCTAGGTGGTCGGGCCTCTGGCTAAATACAACACGACGTATGTACGAGTATTTACTATATAATGTAGCGTCGATCGTTGTTGCTATCTGAAAATAAAAAGTCCATACTTGTACCTACAGTGGCCATGGAGAAGAATGTAAGGTAGAATAATAACGGAAATAATAGGCATCGAGCTGTACAGCTCGGAACTTCGACATACATGCACAGTCGTTCAAAGCGGACTGCCGCAGTCGCAATGACACTACGCACATACATTTCCCGTTGTGTCTGCTATCTTTGACTAGAATCATCCCAGCACCTTGCACGAACCCCTAAAGACCTAAAACAGCAAAACCTCCGAAGAAGAATACCGTATACCCAGAGGTTTTTGACACTTCAACATCTAGGTTCGGACTTCCGGAGACTTATGTCTCCATCCAGCCGGCAACAGGTGAAAAGAAGGTTTCGAAGTTGGCAGGAAACCCAGAAAACTCAAACTCCATTTTGTCAATGTGGGTGAGTGAAGGAGGGAAACGTGGTAGTGAGGGAATCACAGATGGGGAATACAACAATCATTTTCACCCAGCTTGAGGCCCATTCACATCGATTGTATCAAGTGCCATCCCTCCACTGCCAAGATCAATGATTGGACGACTGGCCTCAGCAGCCCCATTAATACAAGATGGCACTTGCTGCCTTCTGCTTTTCACCGGGTCATCTGGCGTGGTCCTAGTAATGCCAGTACATTGCTATTGAAGCTATATATCGACGTCTGTCATATACCCAGATTACCAATAAAAGCCAGGCGAAAAAAGCAAACTCCAAGGTGCATGGACGGCGAGTCATTCAGTTACCATTACCATCGCATGTAAAACGACAGTTGAGGTTGCGAAGAGCTCTCGAATGTAAACTCAATCTTGTGATCCTTGCATGTACAATAGAGGTAGAAAAACAAAGGATCCTTCAAACAAGTTTACATTCTAAGCAGGTGACAGTATTTGTGATCTTATTGAGATATCCATGGAAGTGTAGTGAAGGACTGAGAGCAACGACGAGTATCGAAGAATACATGAGATGCATTTATTATATGCTAGATCAATGGAGCGCAGAAACACGATAGCAAGAGAATCACAGATGGGGGATAAAAGTAGTCCATTCAAGAGCCATATATGCTTCTTTGGGAAGGGCACGCAAAGTAGTGAATGCAAGAGTGAGGAGTACTAAACGGGCAAGGTAGTAGAGTGGAAGCACGGCGAAGAATGCCCACGCCAGTGCTGAGTCAATGGATGCCAAGCGTGATTTAGCAACAATATTCCCAACGAGAAGGAGAGGGTGGGTAGTAATGAGGAGCGCGGAGGAGCACCAAAGCCAGCGTTCTGCAGGCGATGGGAACACAGATGACCATGAAATGAGATGGAACGATCCAAAAAAAACGGCTAGAACCATGATGGGAATTGTATCATGTTTCTCGTGACGATCGGCGTAGAACATCGGTATTCTCAGTGAGCCGTGGGGAACATTCAAGTCATCAGTGCTGACCATTTTCACGATAGGACGGCGTAGAGCCAAGAATAACACAGCTGGGATTTCAAACAGCCAGCCAGCCCACCCCTTGCTCACTGCATCTCTCAGCCACCCGGTAATCCAGCTCACCTTCTTCTCGTATCCACCGTGCGATAGCCTCCACGGTGCTATGATCTCTCCTGCCTCGTTCTTCCCGTTGTTCGTGTCCGTTACCCTTGATTTGAGCTGGACTCGCACTGCAACCTCAATCGACTGTGGCTTCTTCCACCACAACCCATATGTCACAACGTTGAGCGCGGCAAATGCAAGCGTGGCAACTTCAAGCTCTGTCACCGGAAGGTCTGTAGACCAGCGAGCGATGCACTGGAAAGAAAACCATGTCGTCTGGAGAATGACAACCAGCTTGGAGAGGAAATCACCCTTGCTCTTGTCGTTGATATACTTCTCCGTCACATCAGGCACTTCCACAAGACCCTCATCAATCATCTCCAACAAGTCGTCAAATGTGAGTACGCGAATCGGCTTTTTCCCTTCACATAACATGAACCCACCCATCTGAACAAAGAATCCATGCGTCAGGGTCCAAGGGCCGGGTGCATCCCGCTCCGGGCCTCTCCACCACCCGACTGCAGCACCCGAAAGCGCTGTCCAACACACACTTGGTGCTCCTCGGATAGTTAGATACCATGGGATGGGCGAGGGAGCACCTAGGTACTTTACGTCAGTTCATCCTGCGATTCAATAACAATGCACAATATTAACCTGCTCCATGGTGCCTCATATTAAATTGTAATGCAATCCTCCCAGCAGCCATCCGTTGCCGCAATGCCCACATCGCCAAGAGTTCAGGTGACAAAACCGCATATATTGCTATCACAATATTTCTCATCAGCTTTGTCCTCCATAATCCGAAGGTCCCGGCAGATTTGGGTGAATGACGACCCAAGTACACGCAAAGATGGTTGCAAAGCAACTCAGTACGATCCCCTGTATTGTTCGATAGTGCGCAGCATTCATGCACTCTGGAAGCTGACGATCCAGGACCATGATCGGCTCATGGTCGTTCTGGGCGCCTTGGGCCGTAATCGGTATGCTTGAAGAGAGGTTGAGAGCAGCGAAGAGGATGAGAAGGATTAGCATCGAACAATGTAAACTCTTTGGTCAGTTCCCCCCCCTGTGTCGTTAAATCATAGGCGTTAATATATGGAAACCCGGACTGATACGCTCGAGACGCTTAGCCAAAGGGAGCTCGGCGCATCATGCCACTGCCTTAGGGTCTGAATAGCGAGCGAACGCCGAGATTTGTAGATACATTTTCCGTACTGAGGGCGCAGTAATGTGAGCGTTGTAGCTCGTGTGAAGGGAATAGAGAGAATGAGAGCGAACAGATGCAGGATGATATTGCTATAATAGATGAAAATAAAGAAGCAGAATGGGGTAGAGGGTATAGTGCAGAGGGCGCTTGTCTGGTCTTGTGTTAAAAATCCTAAGTATAATATTCCATTTCTACACCTGTCGGAAATCCATAGATCTCGGCGCTTGCTATTCAAACCTCACCAGTGTGGCGATCATGGATCGGGGACCCTGAGGCAGCGGCGTCGTGTGCCGAGCACTGTTTGGCTGGGCGTACCGAGCGTACCAGTCTGGGTTTCCATGCCGATGCATGATGCGGATGGCCCTTGAAAATGCAGCTTGTACCCTCAACATAAGCCATCCTAACCCTCCCCGTTTCTGCTAGCCTTTGAACCCCTACATGATTGGGTCCTGTAGCACTGTTAAATCCTTTCAAATTACCTGAACCGCCGTTGTTAAGATTGCGAGATTCCTGCGCGCATAATCTCTATGCTGCAACAACAATGCTGTAGTTGACTCCTATCAGCTCAACTTGACAGCTGGTTGTGGTGTAAGAACGACAGTTGCACTGATATACATCTGCATTTTTTTAATTTAGCCGCACGGCTTCAACCCACTGGAGGTTTGGATTAGATCCAATTGACATTATTAAAGCCATTTGTTATGCTTGACTAATGATGGAATTGATGATAAGATCGATCAATGTGAAGGTTTACTCCTACTCTCAACTCATGCTCCTTGTCCTGCTCATGCTTGGGACAAAGATGAGTTTTTAACCCCCCCCCCTTCCTAATTGTCCTTAATCTCTGCTGCACCGGTCCACGAACCTCCAAATGATGTATTCTATATCGTGGGATGGTGAGCAAGCTCAGTAGAGGACGATGTTGCAAGGTAATAGTATATGCCTGTCCTGCATCCTCCACGGCGTCTTCCCCTACTTCCACGCAGCTATCTCCGTCCGATTTAGCCCCACCACAAAGTGCTACCTCTGGAAAACTCCCAAAACAGAACACAAGGCACAGGAAAACTCACGGAGAGGAGTCGTGTGAGGAGATGGGCCGGGACCGCATGGGACCGCCCAGTCACAGCAGCTGAAGCAGACGGCAGGCGGCGGCAAAACCAAGGCGTGTCACAGTTCCCTCTGCGAACAATGCATATTGCCGATTCCTCTAGCCTCTACATATGAAACTCAGGGAATGCTTTGCTTGTAAACCTAATGTCGGGATACCTGCATGCAGTGGAGACATGGAAATACGAAGGGTCCATTAAATGAGTCTACTGTCCAACCAAGTGGCAGTATCTGCAGGTACAACAACAAGCAAATATAGACTAGGGCGAGTGAAGGGGAGAAGCACAGTAGCAAGACAATCATAGATGTGGAATAAAAGTAGCCCATTCAACGGCTGTATAAGCGTCTTGGGGCAGGGCGCGCAAAGTAGCGAAAGCAAGGGTAAGGAGTGTGAGACGGGCAAAATAGTAAAAGGGAAGCGTGACAACGTATGTCACCTCTAATACTTCACTAAGGATTTCTGAGTGGGGTTCAGCGACGAGGCTCAAAATAAACAGGAGCGGGTGGGCGGTAATGAGGAGTGCAGAGACCCGCCAGAGAGTGAGTTCTGCAGCCGATGGGAACACAGATGACCAGAGAAAGAGATGGAAAGAGCCAAAAAGAGCTCCAGCGACCGTGACGGGAATCATGTCATGCGCCTCCCATCGATCTGCGTAGAACATTGGCAACCTCAGCGAGCCATGAGGAAGATCCAAGCCGTTATCGGTGATCATTTTCTGAATAGGACGAAGTAGAGCCTTGAAGAGCGCAAATGGAACCCGAAACAAGCACCCAGCCCACCCCTTGCCTACCGCATCTCTCAGTCTCTCGGTGATCCTGCTCTCCTTCTGCTCATACCCGCCCTCCAGTGGCCTCCTTGCCTCTGTGGTCCCTTCCGCCTTGTTGCGCACGTCTGTTACGTCCAAAACCTCAGACTTGAGCGGGATGCGTACTGCGACTTCAGTTGACTGTGGTTTCCTCCACCACAATCCATATGTCACAATGTTGAGCACCGCAAATGCAAGTGTGGCAACTTCAAGCTCTGTCACCGGAAGGTCCGTAGCCCAGCGACCGAGACACTGGAACGAGAACCACGTTGTCTGGAGAACGGCAACGAGCTTGGTGAGGAACTCTCCTTTGCTCTTGTCGTCGATATCCTTCTCAGTGACATCAGGCACCTCTACAAGGCCTTTATCGATCATCTCCGCCAAGTCATCGAATGTGAGCACACGAATCGGCCTTTTCCCTTCATACAGCATAAATCCGCCCATCTGGATGAAGAATCCATGCGTCAGGGTCCAATCATTGGGTGCATCTCGCTCTGGGCCTCTCCACCACTCGACCGCAGTAGCCGATAGCGCCGTCCAACACGCCCTTGGTGCCCTTCGAATAGTTGTATACCAAGGGACATGGGAGGGAGCGTCTGGGCATCTCCTGTTAGTTCGAACTGCAATTCAACTACAGCGGGCGATAGCAACCTGCTCCGTGGTGCTTCACATTGAACTCTAACGCAATCCTCCTGGCAGCCATCCATTGCCGCAATGCCCACATCGCCAAGTATTCAGGTGCCAGTACCGCATATATCGCTGTCACCACCTTTCTCTTCAACTTTGTCCTCCCGGAATCCCAAAGTCCCGGCAGATTTGGGTGAATAGCGACCCAAGTGCAAGCAAAGATGGTTGCAAGGCAGCTCAGTACAATTCCCTGTACTGTTCGATAGCGCGCGATGTTTATACACTCTGGAAGTTGACAACCATAGACTGTCATCGGCTCGTTGTCGCTCTCGGTGCCTGGCACTGCAATCGGTACACTCAAAGAGAGATTGAGAACAGAGAAGAGAAAGAGAAGGATTAACATATGATCATTTGCATCCTGCAGTCAATCTCTTTCTGCGGTCTTTATCTACTGCCATATGTGCTATTACTGTCCTGGGCAACATGTATTAAGCCCACCATGCCATCCTTTCAATGGTCTGTGGTTCTGGTGTTCAGAAACTCGCTCCTTTCACCGCAAATATTCTAATACACTCAACTCCAGTTGGGCTTCAAATCTATATTTCAGTTCCCTGCTCTCAGGTCGCCGACATCGAGCAAAGCAAGGCTGGCCCTGATATTTTTCCACATTACAGCGGCAAGCCTGCCTATGCACGTGTAATTGTCATGGTGTAGCAACATGTTGGGGTGGTTCCGTTTCTGTCGAAGAAGCTCAACAGCAGCCTGGTGTTGATTTTGATGTTATCTCTCAGTATATCTATTCCAGAATTTGATCTAATTTAATCACACTGCCTTGTGGTCGACCACCACGTTGCCTGCGCCTGTGCTATACAAGTCAGGCAATGGCGTGCACACAGGACTTGGAAACCTAGAGGGTGAAACTTGAGATCTTGAGAAGCCGTGCCGCGAATAAATCGCTCTGCCTCGTGCCGGCGGTGACGTAGGCAAATATAGTAACAACAAGTGTATGCATGAGCTGTATAGAGATAACAAGGAGACCAAAGGTGGGGGATAAAAGTAGTCCATTCAATGGTTCTATATATTTCTTGAGGAAGGGCATGCAAAGTGGCGAATGCAAGAGTAAGGAGTATGAGACGGGCAAGAGAGTACAGAGGACTCAGGACGACCAGGACCATCTTTGTGGTGAGCCGAATGAACCTTGAGTGAGAGTGAACAGCTTCGACAATATCCAGAATGAGTATGAGAGGAAGGGTGGTAATGAGGAGCGCAGAGGAGTGCCAGGGCCAACGTTCTGCAGCTGACGGGAACACGGATGGACGGCCTGGACCAAAAAGACAAAAAAAAAACTTCGGAGCCGAATAATTAAGGGATCAAATTTATCCATTTCAGGCGCAGCCCTGAGCTACTTATCCCGGTGCCATCCCGGCCTCGGTCATGGCCTCCGATCCTTGAGACTGCGGCGCCTGAGACTGAGAGCAGGGCGTGTCAGCCCCCGCCTATCTTTCCTTAATTAATAGTAGTATCAACAGTAGCCAAAAAAGACAGAACAATAATACAGTCCAAGTAAATTATCAAATATGTATTCTACAGCTCAGCATGAGTACCAAGCCCCAAAGACTGATGGAATTAATTCATTGGTACATTGGTATAGTTTGGGTATAGTGATAGAAATATGCTTACCTTCACATCTTCCCCACTCTTACCCTTGCCCGTATATCATTGCAGATTTATCTGACTTAAACGCCGCATATTTCAAAGTCAGTGAGTATTGGCTTTGCTCTTTCTTCCCCGCTTGCTCATCCCTCGTCGGCAATCACTATCTACCGATTTCTTATCACTAGGAGCTGGCAACAATTAACACTCGACATTTATTCTAGGCAACCCAGGAACTTGACTCAAGTCGAAATTTATCCCAACACATCACACAAACCCAAAGAACCTGAAAAAGTCGAGGAAACCCTGGACATCAATGACATTTGAAACGTGGAAGGCGAAACTCACTCGAAAGAGTGGGTGCTCGGCCAAATTGCGTAAAAACTTGCATGTACACTATTGGATTGGGACAAGCTAGCCTGAATTTTCATCATTTCGAAGGACTAGGGGCGATGAAGTGCGTATGATGGATGACGGATGAGCAGAGGTGATGGAAAAAACGACTACAACCCCAGCTGCATCAAACCCAGTAAGTAATTATATCCAAATGCCCTTTGGTAATAATCTCGCAGCGACGCCGACCGATCAACCTAAAATATTTTCCATGTAGTCAGCAATGAACTAGATGAGGGCTTCGAGGAAGTTATCGGAAATTCAGAAAATCCGAAAAGAAACACGGTAGAGAAGGAATTACAAATAGGGGATAGGGGCGGTTCGTTCAATGGTTGCATATGGTTATTTGATGAGCGCGCACGAAGGTAGCAAACACAGGCACAGGAAGTGTGAGGGGCAAGATAGTATGCCTCATTTTGTTAGCGCTCAGTCACATAAATATAGTCTTTATGTTAAGTGCAGCATGCGGAACCAAAACCAGCGGAGAAACTCGCAGCCTGTAAGTTGCCATCTGTACAACAAAATTATTGCAGAAGGTAGTGTTCAGGTAACTACATCTGGGCGGGAAAATTCGTCAGATGAACTGGATAAGAGAATAGTGGGGAATAGGGGGTTTCAAAGTTCCCTTATTTTGATCCATTAATTTCTCATTATTTCGTACATTGACCCAGATTTGGTAGAGAAAATGGCTTAACAAGAGCATAATGCGATTAATAATGGCCAAGATAAGGGAACTTAAATCCCTAATGTCGACCAATAGGTAATTCCAGGGTGAAACATAAATGATTTATCGGGGCACCCTATGGAAGGCATACCATGTTTGCCAGTCCGCGGAGTTCGATTAGACCTCCCTCCACATATATCAACTAGAAGTCGTGTTGTATCAACCTGTTTCCGGCGAGGAAGGATTGTGGGCATACCAGCTGAAAAAGCCGGGCTTAATCAACGCCCTGCCAAAGCGCCTGAGTCTATTACACACACACTCGGTTTCTTACTCTTTTCATGCTCGGGGAAGTCATACCCATCACTTCCCCGATCATTTCCTCATTCCGAATATCATGTTTTTGATTGGAGTCTGCTCGTGCACTACTATGTATGTCCGGTTGGAATATCAGACTGGCGATAAGGTCGGAAGAACAATTATATCTGTCTGTATCTCATTTTGTACTGGCTCAATTGCCACATTCACTCATAATTGGCTTCTTATTTATGTTTCAAAGCAGTTCCGCGCATTCTGAAGCAACAAAATTGAGTGGATATGGAAAAGACTGTTAGGCGCGGATCGGACGCGCCCCACTGAGCCCCTATTGACATTGATGTAATCAAGATCGAGCACGAAAAATGGCTAAGTGGGAATGCAAGCAACTGACTATATATACAGTTGCTCACAGTTGCTGACCAAGGTCAGATTAATTTCTCCATCGATGAACCCCTTATAAACTTTGAAATCTTCTTTCGTCATTGATGGGGTCCTGTTACGGATCACCCGCCATACCAGCACAACGCTTGGTCATTGTATCTTGTCCGTGCACTCCTTCACTCTGGTTACAAACGTTGCGAACACGAAAATAAGCCTTTGTTCCTACGGAATCGAGGGAGGGAATAGAAAATGTGGCGTAGATAGGTAAGATGAGAACTACAGGAAGAGGCAGGATTCAAGAAATGAAGGAGAATTTCAAGATGGGATGTGAGGGACTTAGTTCTGGGATATTTATTTTCTGGTGCTGCAGGAAGGGAGATCCTTCTCATGCGCAGTCCGATACGAAATAATTTGATGAGTTCCCATGCGAGACCCTTTCACAGGCAAGGTGTGGGACACCCTCAAAAGCCAATATCTATATACCTTATGTCCGTCATTTGTCATGCCGTAGCGTAGATAATTGATTTAGTACTTACCCATATTACAAATAGCTGGATGTATATTCTTACGTATGCTCCTCCTGACTGCTAGAGAACATTGTAGCACTTGTAGATAAATTATGGTTTTCCATCATATTAAAGCAATGATATAGATGTACCACCAAATCCCTCTCAAGCTTAAACCTTCGAGTACATCGCCCATACCTCAAACACAGACCCACAGGACCCAGAACACCTTTCAAATAATGCATCCCCATCTGCCTTATTAGGACTACAAACTCTTGCCAACACTGGAGACTAGCCTGACCTTGGTCGGTGATTATTCTGATGCGACTATCCGACTTTATCGCCTATCTGACCCTCCAGCGGGATATACAGCATTGCCAAATGGTGCCTAAATGGCCATGGGCTATTTCCGTTCCTTCCGTTCGAGCCGTAAGTTGTCACCACAATCTTGGCTGCTTACTTACTCGGTTGCCAAGTTTTCTGGACAAACTTTGCATAGCGCCAATCCACACATCGAATAAAATGAGACGGTGTCGTTGACTTTTGACCATCCCCCAGTTCTCACTACTCACTCATCTCCAGTCTCAGTCGCTCACTACTTACTACTCATGGGTGCACTTGGTAAAATATTTTTTTATTTTTACCAACGACCCGGTCTTCTCAAGTGCTTTACTACGCTCTAGTATCTTCCCTCCTCTATCCCACCGAACAGCCATGTGAACGAATTCCTAACATTGCCACTGCCAGTCACAAGGCCCTTATCCTCGATCTGGGAGATGTAATATTCAGGTGGAAACCCTCGACAAATGGCAAACTCAGTCCTAACATTCTTTCTCGGGCGATGTCGTCACTTCCTTGGCATGATTTTGAACGCGGTCAGATATCCGAAACCGAATGTTTTCGGCGCATTGGGGAATTATTAGCAATATCGCCTCATGATATAGCTGACACCCTCAAACAAGCGACAATGTCGTTAAACCATGATGATGGTTTGATTTCAACTTTGAAGGAACTGAAACACCGTTCCGAGGGTACACTCAAGATTTACGCAATGTCGAATATTTCAAAGCCGCATTATGATTTGATACGGTCACAGCCCTGTGGATGGGAATTATTCGACCAAATTTTTACGTCGTCTGATGTCGGAATAAGGAAGCCGGACCTCGGTTTTTATGAGCATGTTCTTAAGGCGATTGGGTTGGACAAGTCGCCGGAGAACGTTGTTTTTGTGGATGATAAACAGGCGAATGTTTTATCGGCTTTGTCGCTCGGGATACGTGCCATTCGATTCGAGGATACAGAGACGGCTGTCCAACAAATTCTCAATATCCTATGCGAACCAGTCAAGAGGGGGGAGGAGTTTTTGCAGAAGAATGCGGAGAATATGTATTGCACGACGGATAAAGGGGATGTTATCAAGGAGAATTTTGCCCAGCTACTTATTCTTGAAGCCACTGGGAATCGGTACGTCTCATTTAGAACTTATCTGAGATGTGGAAGAGCTCATCTGGGCTGTAGGTACCTTATTACCTTGAATTCGTACCTGTTGATGTGGAATTACTTCGAAGGTGATTCTAATTGAAACCAATTAAGTATAAAGTTTGCTGAATTGTCCCACTCTAGATCAGCCTGTCTCGATTATGACCACCCCCCCTGCTGACTTCGACACTACCTCCCTTGCGCTCACAATATTTGGGGGCTCGGATTCAGTAGCCAATACAGTTATGGACAAGGCGCTCAAGAATCTCAATTCCGATGGTATCCTCCAGGTGCGCACAAAACCATGATGAGTTCATGAACCTCCTTGTAATTTTGATCTTTCAGGTCTATGATGACCCTCAACGGCCTCGAGTGGATGCAATTGTTTGCGTTCATATCCTCACTTTATTCTACTGCCACGGCCGGGGCGATCAAGTCAGCAAAACTTACGAGTGGATTTATCAAATACTGCTTCACCGAGCTTATTCCGATGGGACGCTCTATTATTGCACACCCGATTACTTCCTCTATGCGATTCATCGACTCATCACATATACACATCAAGCAGGGAATCAAGTCATTCCACGCGACTTATTCCAGTTATTTCGAATACGGTGTAGAGAAAGAATTGGCGTCTCGAGTGACGACAGTCTTGGGATTGCAATGCGATTAATTGCTTGTCATTGCGCTGGAATTTCGGTGTCTGAGGTCGAAAGAGATCTTTGTACGCTGAAGAGTTTGCAGTGTCAAGATGGAGGATGGCCGTTTTGTGGGATGTATAAGGTCCCGTCTGAGAAGACGGTCATTGGGAATAGAGGAGTGAGTACTGCAATGGCGGTCAAGGCAATTAAGTTGTTTTCAGTTTCTCAGTAATTAGCGCGGTGGATTCATAGCATATGATATATTCATATTTGACTTATTTTAGTAGTGTAGCAGTACTTCATAATCCTGGGTCATTGTGCCATAGGTGGAAAGTCTGCGGCAGGATTTAGATTATCCGAATAAATCGCTTATGTGCACATGACGATCGCTCAAATATCAAATAATTGGAGTGATACAACCTAGCATACACCGCGTACCCCCAGTGCTACCCTATATGATTTCTTTTCCATACCTCCATATGAGGGCCTTCATATGCTGCATAAGAATAAGGTGTCTGGGAGCTTCAAACTTGAACCAAACGTATCTACTGATCCAAAGGAAGGGAAAGCCAAAGCCAGAAGAAGAGGAGACACTACCCAACGCCAGACTCGGGCGCTGAGTCCACAACCGGTACAACACACATTTAGACTCTAAGTAGTGGCGTTCTAGATTTCTTGAGCGTTTCGTGTAGCACAAGCCACCCTGTGAGTTATATCTAATCGACCTCTTGTCCCTTACTCGTTTCAGACCCTGCTCGTGGCCTGAGCTCATTAGGATTCCGGCCCGTTGCCTCCTTTGACAACTGTCCATCTGTAGGTACTGGTGGCCCTGAGTAGTATTGACGGCCGTCTATAATAAGAGTTAGGAGCATTGTACTTCGAAACCTCCGCATGCGCCTCCCTGAGTAAGATGTAGTGCTCACTTATAATGTACCAGATGGCGCTGATAACACCGAAAACGACAAACACCACCGAAGCATAATCTTTGTTGGTCATTTGAGGTAAAATACTGTCAAAAGATGCACAATTATGAGACTGCACAACTTACTCATGGAGGTTGACGTCACAGGAATCACAGCAGGCATCGAAAATAACACGATTTCGAACACCACCCATAACACAGCGAAAGAGTTGATCAAGAAACCCCAGCGACCAAGATTGAAGGGAGCATTCCGTATGTGATCGCGTTTATCTACCAAGGATAGTAGCACTGGCATTGCATAACTGGCACCCAAGCATATGACGGCGACTCCGACAAATGCGTTAAAAGCTGCGGTTGATCCGAGAAGTATTAGCCCGAGGAGGACTTGAATCAGAGTCGATAATAGGTAGGCGTTTAGGGGTACGCCTTCGAAATAGCCATGGTGGTTAACTATGGAGAAGAATTTAGAATAGGGTATTGCATTGTCTCGGGAAAAACTCCAAGTAGCTCGTGAGGCAGCGCAGCAAATAGAAATGGCACAAAATATCCCGATCATGAATACTGGGGACCGAGCCCGTTATTAGTACGCGCGAAAGAGAAATCGTGGGACGCACAGATGAATACCTGTCCACCAATACAGTGATGTGAGCTACCCGTGATTCCAACATTTCAGTATAAGCAACAAATTACCATTCCGAAGCCACCAGGCCGCGAGCCCATAATTATCGTATATAGGACACCGATAGGTTGTCCACCGGGTACTTATCAGCTCATGAGCGTCCAAGAAGCCCATGATTGTCACTATGTGTCTCACCGGAAAGTAGCGCCCCGATATCGGGAAGTGTAAACACTATAGGAAGCAAGAATAAAAGACCAGATACAAAGCCAATAGGAATAGCCCATGCTAGCGCGGCGGGTACCTCTCTAGCAGGGTCGCGGACCTCCTCGCACATGTTTGCGACTGCCAATACTTGTAATTAGTGCTCGAAGCTCGGCATACATAGCTGTGGACTTACTCATTCCGTTGGCAGCATAGACGTAAGCTAATCTTACTATGAGCCATGCAACCCAGGGTTGTAAGGAGGGAGATATTTACCTGACTGGATGGTTTCGTCAATACAGCTACGAAGAGAAGGGAAGCGAGAGCGTTACTGGAAGCAAGCCTATGAAAAAGACCACCCTGCAGTCCAACCAGAAGGTGTGGGGTCAAAGAAACCGAAGGCGAATGAAGCAGAGCGACGGCCAGCTCCAGCTTTTGCTGACAGACATACGAGCATAACTTGAGTACAATAACCCCCTGATTATGAGTCACAGATCATCGGGGAGAGCTGCATGGGATTATTCACCAATCATCCCGAGAAGGGTCCAAATTGCTGCTAGGATCTATCAGGGCAAGCGACATTAGATTGATTTTAGTTCGCTACATATGGCGAGTCACCACGCACGTCTATCGTAGGGAGTAGTTTGTTGAAGAAAATGCCAGTGCCTGTTGAGAAAGCAGTGACTGCCAGAAATATCAGATCTACCCTTTCCGTAAGCCCCCGCAAAAGACAAGATGTCACAATAAAAAGGGCGCACAGGTTTGCCAAGCAGTCACCACCCACTCAGGATGAAATATTCCAATGCCAGCGATCAACAACTGAGCCGTGCCCTGGGTTCGAATATAGTGTCAGTTAGAGTACTCGCTCTCACAACCAAGCAATAGCATACGAAGTTAACAGACAAGCCCCCGGTCCACACGCCTACCATTGTCAGCCATCCATTTATCCAAGAACACAACAACCTGGAGCGCGGGGGTGCAAGGCGGAAGGTCCAATAATAGGCTCCAGCAGAGGTAGGATATTTTGAACAGATTTCAGCTAAAGACAGTGCGAGCGCCTGAGAGAAAAGTGAAACTACCGCAAGGCTAACGGATGTGGTTTTAAGCTGAATTATTTCCTTTCCGCTTTTAGTGTGATAACGCACCCCCAAATCATCACTGCAGGACCCCCACCTACAAGGGAAGTTGCTATAGGTGTTGCAAGACCGAAAGCTACTCAGGCGATTGAGAAGTAGTAGGAGAAATAACTTAATAGGGACTCACGAACTGCCATAATAGCTAAAATACCCGCAACAAATCCGTCAGGAAAACAAGAGGAAACGTGGTTTGGGGCTTACCCAAAGTCACTGAAGAGTGGAAACTAGTCGATAACAAAACATTTGGACATGAGCGAACGCCAACTTACTAAACAAGATATGTGCCAATCCCCTGGTCTACACACGAACGCTCAACGCTCAGTTTGATGGTCCGAAGGTACCCCACGCACCCGTGTCAGTTCTTGGGTATATCCAAGCTCCTTCAATCCTCGCATTACTTCCTTAGTGGTAGCAAAATCGGCTCCACTTAGTTGCCCTTTTTCGTCCCTCGATCCCGTCAAACTAGTACCTGCTCCGCGCGTTTTGTCTGCTTCCATAGTTCAGTCGGTGACTAGCTATAAACAATGTCCGATGTCGGAGACAGGAGAATGAGCTTAGGCAGTCAGCACAAAATTCAGGGGAATGCTCCTCCTCTTTAATGCCCCTGTAATACACAACCCCTCCACTGGATAAACTTGAATAGGTCTGGCAGGGTCACGTTGCGTCAGCGCTCATCATGTTCGATATGAATCGAAGTTCCTCAATTCCATTCAGAACAAGGCGTGAGAATTATCATTCGGGCCAGTAAGGGGCAGGTGACCAAGTGGCTGCCAGTCCACACGGAAAATGTGAATTCAATCTGATGATGTTCTGTAATTGGTTAATGGATTAAGCTTAGGGTGTCCGATATGGCTGGGCGGTAGGGGACGCGGGAAGCTTCATAGTGAGACAATGTCGTGAGATCTTCTATTCGGCCCGGGTTGGAGTTCGATCACAAATACCTATGATATCCTAATCCAGTTGAAAGCGAAGCTATAGAATTTCCAAAGCCTATATATACCCATAGTCATTAAACGCAGGTAGCAGGACCTCTCCCGCCCAGCCAATGGCGAAAATGGACCCGAATGACCCACATGGCGCAGCCACGCTAGGCAACATACTCGTTTTGTAAACCTCCGAAAGGATACTCACACGGAAGTTTATGTAGTATATAGATTATATCTCACAGATTAAACATTTATTTCTATCCTGTTCCCTCAAAACGTTTAGACACCATATCTCTGCATATGTCAGGATGACTGGTAGCGGCCTGAGGTCGCCTAGCTCCGCGTTAAGCGCCTATGTAGATAGAATATCGTTTATGTGACCTCTGCGTATGCTCACAGCATCTTGAACCTCAGCGTCATAATCTTACTTGCAGCCGCTTGTAGAACCTAGGACACGAGCGTTTTTTCTCAATCTGACCAGTTTTGTGACGCGACCGTCACCTCGGAATGGGCGGCAATGATGAGCGCCAGTGTCAGAGTCCTGCAGCCGACGGGCACCCGGACCTCCACGGAATGAGATGGAACGGTCCAGAGAGAATCCCAATGGCCGCAACGGGAACTACGCCTTGATCCTCAGCGAGTAACAGCGACGATGTCAGCCGTTACTGCAGAATAGGATAATATAAGGCCCAGACGAGCGCACACAGAACCCACAGCACCCACCCAACCTGCCCACGCTCACTGCATCCCCCAGGTCCCTGCTGACCATGGTCTTCTCATACCCACCTTCCAACAGTACCCATTTGTCTATCGTTCCTTCTATTGTAGGAAAGAGCAGACGGATCCTGGGGGAAAACGAATATAACAGATAGTTACGAAGCGAGATATTTCGAGAGTGGTAAACTAGGGAGAGAGAGGATAATAACCATGTAATAAAATATTCTACTAAGTAGTGATCATGTAGTAATTTAGGGCAGTCGTCGTTGCTACCGGTGTATGGTAAGTGTCCATGAATAATATGAAATAGATGAACTGAGACAAGATGAGAAGGGCATCGAACTGTCCAATAGCTCGGCATTTCGACATCCGCGCACAGGTGCCGAACGGGAACGTCAGTAACACAACGCCAGTAGACTTCCGATTGAATCTGTAACCTCTAGCTGGACTCCATCCTGACGCATTACATGAAGCTCTCCTTGCGCCTCCGGGTCCCGATAGAACGCCATGTATTTAGACCGTAAACTAAATCGGGTACCTGGGACTGTAAGTCTTGTCTTGCAGATCTCCAATATCCAGTGAGAGTGCTCGGGATACAAGCGGCCGGGGAAAGGATGTAAAACGCACTGGCGAATGATCAGGGACGTGAGGAATGCGTTGGAATACAGCTGAGCACAACAAGTCGTTGTTATGTGGTCATGCAAGCACTCGCAAATGGTGGAGCGTAGTCACGGTACCAAGGACATAAGGCTCAACTCTGGCCGCATCATTTTAGTTGGCAGCAAGTAAATGATATTCGACGAGATTAGGACAGATCGTAAGCAATTTAAAACATGTTTGAATGGCCACAGTCGAAAGCTCGATTTTGGTGATGGATAACCAAGAGAGGGATATGTTTCCGACGAAGTGTGACAAGCAAATGTGAGATAGGGGAAGAAGGAATTTAGGTGAGAGTGCCTGAGCATTGCCTCCTCGACATCCGTCGGTGGAAGGATACGTGAGTTAGGAAAGCAACACGACGCCAGTGGGACGATACACGACCAAGAGTTAAGATAGGGTATCCGCCTACCGGTTCTAGACCTTTGCAGCCAGGATCTGGAGGAAAGTTGAAGTTTGCAGGGCATACGTGTTTAAAAATGAGAGAAAGTGTCTCTGGTGGAAAGATCGTCGATCCGTTGTATCTCGCTTCGAATGAGAATAATCATATTTTGAGTGTCATAGGCAGTTGGCATAGCTGATGGCGTATCACCAGGAATGAATTCCTTCAAGCAAGGTGGTTTTGTGTGGGTGAGTCGTGGCGATATTATTGGACCGAATAATAACCCAATATAAACAAAAGTGAGCGATCGGTCTAAGTAAGTGAGACTCACTGCTCCAATATTTGAAATTTGTTGCTCGGTATCTCCTAAGCCGTAAATATATATTATATGAATGCGGGAATGCAATTATAAACATGATTACACAGGTCATAAAAGGATGTAGATAGCAGAAATGACAAGTTGTATGTGTTTTGCTACCGATCTGTAACTATGTGCATAGGCGACACCGGGGCAAGCTCAGGCATACTGTAATCCAAGTGCTACATGGGTATTATATGACTGCAGTCTGCGCAAACCGGACAGAGGATTTGTGTTTTCGCACACAAATTCAGGACCCATATACGTGTAAGCAGCGGTTCTGAAGATAAGTCCTCCGGTGTGGGGCTGCGTGGGGCTGCGTGGATTGAGGTGGCATTAGGTGGTATCTTCAGGTACTTAATAGCGGAAAATCTTTCGAGAAGTGCCCTCGGGGTAAACGTCTCCTTCCCACTGTGATATATGGTATAAACCCAAGAATTGATAATGGAAAAGAAGGCCACGTGCTATTCATCGGAGACAACCACGCAGACGTGGAAGGCTAGCTCGTGAGGTACGAGTAGAGGAAGCATATATTCAAAGCACGAGCCCCTAGGTATAGATACACAACCTTATTCCTACACAATGCCGGGATATTCATCACACTTCAGAGCTCCTCAACCTTGGGAATCTGAGCCCGCGTAGGCCCGGCGAAAAAATCGAACTGGGTTTGAGTGTAGGGTGGGTACCGCAAACCACCAAAGAATTCCTCGAGCCTGCAGAAAGCATACATTAGAAGTAATATACTGAGGCGGAGAGGAAGAATATAGAGTACTGGTTTGGAATATCAACGACAGAACGTTCGTAGGTGAAGAGGTCAAAACTGTATTTGAGGACTTGTCTGCCGTCTAAGACCGAGGTGATGGGCAAGGGTCAAGTCAAAAGAGGAGCATTTTATTGAGACATAATACGCACATCCGGATTCCCCGACACCACCGAACGGTAGTTCGTTGACTGAAATAACATTGAATATGTCGTTCCTTTTAGGGCCTCTAGGAATGAACGTACCGCACAGTTGCTGGAAGGTGTCGTTGAAGATAACGTTCCCACTCGTGGTGCCGCGCAAGACTGTTAACGAAGTGAGAAGTGTGACTGCCTCATCGCGAAACACTGCATACTTTTGTTCTTGACTTCATCATCTTGCGTAAATGCATACAACACCAGTGAGTGATTTCTAGCAGATGGATGTGATTATCAGCTTGTATTAGTGAGGGAACTTGGCGGTACCTGGTGCTGAGAAACTGAATTGCTTCGTCGACATCTTCTACGGGCAAGATCGGCAGCAAGGGCCCAAATAGCTCCCTAACACACACGAGTGCAGATATTAGCTACGTAATCAAGCCTCATTTGAATTACGCTCGACTCACTCGCTCAATAATGTATCGTGGTCCCAATGTTCTTTCTCCAGTACGAAAACCGTCATTTCAAGGCCGCGGATCCTACCGGCTGGATCAACGGATCCATCAGCGTCTTTTCCACCGCCGTACACGACTTTCGCGTTCGTTCGTTGGATGTGAGAGGTGAGACGCGAGAAATGAACATCTGAGACGATGCGGCCGAATGAGGAGGATTTGAGGGAGCCGTCTGGCCAGAACGTTTTTGCATGTTTATTAATGGCGGTAACGAATGATTGGAGAGCAGACTTGGGACATAGCACGTAATCAGGTGTTACACAAAGCTGTCGAGCTATTAGTGATACTGCAAGAGAGAGACGAGCTAGGGTGTCACAGACCTGTCCAGCATTCTGGCTCTTGCCCCAGATGACCCGCTTCGCGGCGAGATCCAAGTCAGTAGTAGGATCAATTATCACCGGAGATTTTCCACCGAGTTCGAGTGTGAGAGGTGTTAGGTGTCGGGCTGCTGCCGCGGAGATGATACGAGCCACACGACCATTCCCAGTGTAGAATATGTGATCCCCTATTGGAGCACATGAGTGAGTCTACGGTTTAGAGGCGGATAAAGGTTGTGTGAGAGGTAATCAAGTCCGCTGGGCATGGTTGTTGGGTCGTGAAAGTGCGTAGGAATAATTGGACAAATGAGGATCAATGGCTTACACTGCAATTCAAGCAAACGGGTGATCTCTGGAACGGCCCCTTGCACAACTCGATAGGCGTTGTTGTCGAGGTACTTTGGCACAAGGTCAGCGAGTAGAGCTGAATAGTGAGGCGCGATCTCAGAGGGTTTGATCACTGCACAGCACCCAGCAGCGATGGCACCGTACAGGGGTTGTAATGATAAGATCACAGGATAGTTCCAGGGGCTGGATCGTAGATATTCAGAAACGGACCTTCTCGATCAACGGTTCGTACGCACGCGATGATGAGGGCAACTCCCTTGGGTTCTTTCCTTACCCTTGGTTTCCAGCTTTTGATCCAATCCTCGACTTCGCCAGTCTTGTCCTCATCCTTGGCCCATTCTGCAACTTTCTTTGCACAAATGATTGAGCGCTCGACAATAGGGCCGGTCTCTGCCAGATAAACTTCCTGGCGGGGTTTCCCTAGGTCGTGATGAAGGGCGTCCGCCATGGCGTCTGCGTTCTCTTGAACAAGGTGGGCGAGCTGGAGGAGCTGTTTTTGACGCCATGGAATTGATTTAGTCAGACCAGAGGCAAAGGTATCTTTGAGCGCTGCTCGAATCTTTTGTATATGAAGGATGGAAATGTTATGCAGTGAGCTTCGCCAATGCGGGAAAAAAACTCACTTCAGGAAATTTATCGAGGGGAGTTCGAGACTTGGGGTAGGGTCAGACATCCTGGTAGCGATTAGCGATGGTGTAGCGAGGGGGAGCAGGCGTTTTAACTGAAACTACTGTCCAGGAAAGGGAAACACTAGCAATCCGGGGATATAGATGGCGTATTGGATTTTCCGCGCTTTCTTCCTTCATCGTGGGTAGTCGTCCCACTTGGGGTAACGATCCCTTGCTCTCCCCCCGGACCCAGAGTTGGTTCGGGAGAGATGGTCCATGTGCTAGGTCCTTCAAATCGCCAGCCTCTACTGGCGCCGTGACCGTGGATGTCACACCCGCAGGAATGAACTCTATTTATGTGAGTTTGAGAAATTCAGACAGTCTTCTGTTTGCATGTTGCAAACTACTAGGCTAAAGTGTACATCCTGCCTGTGGACGCCTGTACCTCAGTAGTTCGCAACATGAACCCAGAGCTGCCAGGGATGACGCCCAGCTGCCCAGCTGCCATCCACGCCAACATCACGCGAGCCCCGGGAAACCTCCGCAATGTATATAAACCCTTGAATTACATAACGCGGCACATTCCGTGCCGACTTGTCACGTCTCTGCCATTTCCTTGAGTGTTCCATGGCTGGACTACTGAGAGCCTACAAGTACGTGCCGACGCATCCACTGCAGCACTAATGCCTTATATCTCCACAGTGCCGCTCTGATTAGAAGGCCTCTGCTCACTCAGTGCGCTACTGCTGCCGTACTCTTTGGGACTGGCGATGTAATTGCTCAACAAATCGTAGAGAAGAAACAGAGTGGACACGACGTAAAGTCACTGTTAAATATCTCGATCCTCTCTTTCATTTATAATTTCACTTAGTTCGCGCGTACTGCACGGTTAACATTTTACGGCGGTCCGTACCTCTTGCATCTGCTGCTACGCCGTCACCATGATACCCTCCTAGGCCTCTTCTTTGGCCCTCCAATGACATTATGGTACAGTTTCTTGAATAAGCTCAAATTTGCCAGCCCAACGCGGGGTCTTATTTATAGAGTATGGTCCGCCCCCTTCCTCCGATCACTACACCCTAAGGTTTTGTTTTAGGTATGGCTTGATCAAGCTCTCTTGACACCAAGTGCGTTGTTTGGTCTAGTCTCCCCGCATCTCTCAGAACTTTGCAGTTGCCGTTGCCTACTTTTACGGATCTATGAGCTTGCTCGAGGGAAGGATAGATGAAGCAATACCACGAATCCAAGCAGTACGTATGCACCTCGGCTTCTAGGTACAGCCACTGGATGGACATATCTTACTAGGCCTATGTGCCCACCATCATCCGCAACTGGAAAGTCGCTTTTACCACTTGACGACTGCGCATCTTACACGTCCTGCAGGGCTGTTTATATTCCGACTCAATTACTCAATTTCTCGGTCGTGCCACCTCACCTTCGTCTCGTCACTGTCTGTGGTGTTAGCCTATTCTGGAGTGAGTTGTTTTTTTTTGCTGGTTTCCTTTGACTGGACTCTTTGACATGACGCGGCTTGTTAGATACCTATCTCAGCGCTGCCAATGCGCAACAGAGTAAGCGCCAGGCTTTGGAAGGCGAAGGAAATGCCAAGTAGTTCGTTCAGCACACTAGCTGCTACCTATAGTGATGTCCTTCGTGTGGCTTGAACCATCTCCACCGCGCTGAGGTGTAGGCTCCACTAGCTAATTCAAAAAGCACTACACTACATGCAGCTTTTCAGCAACGCTTGAGTAAGCGCCTTTTTGAGCTGGGTGCTTACAATACACCCGCTTTGTCCCTCGGCAAATATAGGCATCGGGATCGTCTATGCGCCGGAGGGCAATGGCCAGATCTGGCGCGTCCAGTACAAATCGAATTGACTCTTGGACCAGAATTTTGTGTGCAGCTCGTTGAGGTACCGTTAACATGTTATCGATAATATAGACCCAGCAAATTGCAGCAGCATTCCGGGACCCTTTAAAAGCCACGAGCTGGACTTCGTGACCCTCACTTTTGCGTCGTCAAAGGACGACCTCTTCCAACTGCTCGTCTCTCCAAACCACATGGCCCCAACCCCCCCACCTAACGACCTACGGCCATTTATTCGCCACCTCTTGAGGGCATTTGTCCCTTACCACCTCGAATGTATCATACGATGCGTCGCCGGGGCCGTTGGAGCAGCCCAAAACGCCGATGCTGAGGGTTACCTCCGTTCCCCCGAGCTCCGCGATCTCGTCATTGCCGTTTGGCATGAGTACATAGAGAAAACACATCGAGAATCGTCTGCAGCGCGCAGTAAGCCTAGCCTTGCAGCTGCCGCCACTGGCCACCAAGATCCGGCCTGTGTACAAGGTTCCTCGACTCCGCCCAACGTGAACGCGTATGTGCCCCTTCCAAACGACAATCACCCACCCGCCTTTGCCCCTACCGCCGTACCGACGCTCCAGGCACTCCCCTCTGGGTGGTCGAACCAGTCCGCGGATGTGAACCCCTTCAACTTCGCCTTTGATGACACCACCACCCACTCGTTTCGACATCGGTACTTTCTCGTCTAATGACCACTCTCAACCCATCTCTCGGACCGTCGCAACTGGGCCCTTGGACTCGACCTCACAAAGCTCCACTCCAACACTGTATGCCACTTCACAAATTCCCCAAACCCCCACCAATACCCCCACAGATTCTTTCCCAACCGCTGCCCCCGCTCCCACCCGTCCCCTCCTACGGTTATGGATTCCACCCCAGCGAATCTTTATCCTCAGATGCAGGGAACCTCGGATCAGAGCCAACTCGGACTTTCTACTACGGCTAGCCCCTTCGAGTGGCACCAAGGGCAACAGCAATTACAGCAAGCGGCATATTACCAGCTACTGACGCAAAGAGAGACACAAGCGAGATTTACCCAAACACCTCAACAGTCTACGACTCAGTGCGTTTTATTTCCTTTCTTTCCGACAGACTTAATTTAACTCCTTTTTTTTTCACCCTTTGCTTTCTAAAGGTCTTCTGTGCCTATTTCAGCAATGGCTAGGTCTAGTTCTCGGGCGGGACCACCACAGCCGCAGGTGCAAGCACCACCCCCCAATTCTGGCGCGTTGGCTGGGAGTGCAATGCCCCTTGGCCAACGGTTGATGCATCCTCACGCAATGACGCCCGCCGCGATGGCTTCGATGCCCTTCCCTCACCCTCAAATCCAACGTGGTAAACGGAGGCGGGGGCAGCAACAGCCTATCACGAGAGTCGAACGTGGGGAATCTCGAGGAGGGATGTTGAAGCCGCCGCCGAAGAAGCAAAGAACGATTGCATCGGGAAAGGGTAAAGAAAAGGCTATAGATAATGAGGACTACAACAGTGATAACCAAGCATAAGGCCCGGAGGACGGACATCCCGGGAACTGTGGGAGGCGAAGAGATACCTCAGGAAGTTCTTTCGAAGCTGTTGAAAAATGATTTTCCTTCCTCGATATTGAAGATGCTGTCAGACGACCCAGTACTCCAGGTTTCTGACTATTTTTATATACCAACAAGGTTTAATTAAAAAGGACTTCTTCAAGTTTTGTATATGATTGGTAATGCGCTAGATATGATTGGATCTATAATACATAGAACTTGGGGGGCAAGAACATGATCTCATTTCCAGCTGAGGGAAAAAGGTGCCAACATCACAGCAAGACGGCCCCAAAACCCAAGTATAGGAAACGCCGCTGCCAATTTGCCTTCCAATATGGCGTTACTCTCTGTTTCCGCCGCTGCAGCTATATGTTGCGCAATGACTGGCACCGGAGGTTGAGGCGCCGCCAACCCCGGATTTGTCGATATATGTATTTTTGCTTCAAGGCGTGCCAGTGCCTCTGCGTACCCGGATGCGAGGCTGGTGGACTCCTGCTCCAACCGTTTGATCATCAACTCGAGCTTCTCCCTCTCCAGCACGAGCTCTTTTCGTGTTTCTTCATCACGGAGCCGAATCGCCTCCTGCATGTCCTCCATGATGACTCGCAGTTCACTTTGGTGCCGTATCCACTGCTCCCTCAAGGTCATGCCCCAATTCTTGACCCGCTGCTTGTGGCACTGATTTCAAGACCGGCTTCTAGCTCCTCCTGGATCTGCAAAGGCCGATCGCTGGGACCTCGAGCCAAAATAGTCAGAATGATCGTTTGTGCGGATTGGAGGGTGTTATCATGGCGTGCCATGCGGGCTCCACGAGTGATGGCGGGTTCGAAGAAAATGGGTTTGGTTACCAGCTCGAGCTCGCGAGTCTCCCCCAGGGAAAAGCTGACCTGGTCCCACATGGTGGTCACAATAACTACATGGGCAAGGGAGGCGTCGCCGCAGAGATGCCTAAACATACGGAAGTTGCGACTGGAGATTCCGCCCATCCGGTTGTCGATAATACGGTGCATGTATATGATTCCCGCGAGTTTGAGCTGACTTTCCCGACTCCTACATCACAAACATGAGGGGCTGTCCGAACATGTTTGGTGCCAAATAGTACTCACGAAAGCGAGAGTGAGGCAGCGATCATCTTCAATACATCGGCATCCGTGATTCTCGAGTCGTCAAAACCAGGCGTGTCAATCAGAATGATTTGCTTTCCGCCGACCTCGAAAGGAGAGGTGAAATTGACTGTGTCTGTACATGATTCAAGTTGATTTCCAACGCCAAGGTCCGTTCCAGCGAGGAGATTGATAAACTTATGCGGATGATTAATAAAGTATATAGCTTTGGCTTTTGGATCGTGGTATACCGTTGACTTCCCCGTCCCTGTTGGCCCCATGACACTGTATTTTACATTCGACAGCCAATAAGCTAACAATTTTAAGCTTATAGAAGCAGACATACGCAATGACCAATATCTCTGGATCCTCCCATGCTACCTTGTTTTTGTCCCATGAGGTTTTTTTTTATCGTCGATGCTCACCCCGAAGAAAAGACCGTACCGTACGCTCTCCCGAAGAATCACTCATTCACGGATGTTGAGTAAGGACGGAGAAATAGTCTGCAGAAAGACGGTTCTGGGGAATTGATGTAGCAGGCGTTTGCTTCATGGCACCCTAGCATTGTCTGATGTGCATGTCCTAGTTTGCTTTGTATTGAACGGCGGACGGTTCCCGGAGACATGATACCAAATGAGATAAGATTGTGCACGATAAAGCACATGTGCCTTCGTTTCGATACATGCATTGTGGTAGTAGAGCACGGCAGACTGGAGCTTCGGCATCGGATTCCGGGAGCTGCGACAAACTGATAGACGCTAGCCTCGGCAGAGTCGGCGGACGCCACAGCGAAACAAATAAACAAAAGTATATCACGATCTTGGGACTGCGCCAACGTCGACCCTAGGCAATGCTGCGAAGCCAGTAACAGGTTTCGAGCTCTGATTCATGCTGCTTCGAGGCTTTCTTACTCACGGGTAAACATAAATACAGGTCGGGATTCCTGCGTCGTGAACAGCTTTCCTAAACCAGCATCGGCGAACTGCGAAAAAGTTCAACTTTCTGATCAGGTTTCTATTCCAGGTCTCCGGTTCATCGTCATCTATGTTATATCTCCCCGGAACTATGGGACGCCAACAAAGAATGAAGAACATTCCAGCACTGGCATTTTCACTCACATGAGACGTGAATATGTCATCCCAGTTGGGATCTAGGTCTGAAAGAACGGTCCCATATTGGTGCGCGCCCACAGGCGCGTTTGGAGCTAACCCTAGAAGCCCGTTCTGGTTTACTCGCACTCCAAACATGCAGGTCAGCGGAACGGTACATACACAGATATTTGGGTAGGACCTGTCATTTTGATCATCAGACCTGGAGGCGATCTCCTCATCATAACGAATGTGTATATGCTCCACTAGCATCAGTCGAACTAGGGGGCGACCAAAAAATAAAACAGTTATATACTGCCGGGCCAGTGACGGGGGAGTTTGAACCTTCCCAGTGATGTCTACCCTCCATCTGTACTTCGACGAGACAGACCCAAGCGTACAATTTACCTCGACAGGATGGGCGGATAATTCATCAACCCTTTGGTCAAACGGTCGATCGAAGGCGGTAACCCAGTCTTCTGGCGCAGGCATAACGTTCAAATTCAACGGTAACATACAAATATTCTCTCAGCTCGATCACGGCATTTAGTGACTTGCTTTATTCCACAGGAACAATGGCAACTTTTTATGGCGCATCATTAAACGGCACATCGTTCACACCAGTAATTGACAATGTCCCGCAGGCCTCACAGACCCTACCAGCGTCCAATCCACCGTCATACGGCAGTTGGTATCAGACTCCTGAATTACAACCAGGAGAGCATACTGTGGTTTTCAAGGATCTTCCTGCGTTGACCCTCGATTATATCATCACTGAGGTCGATTCCTCAACTACATTTCAGAACACACCAGTTCTGATCAGTGACACCGATACTACAACTCTTAGGTACCAAGGAGCCTGGACCAAGAATTTCGATCCACTCCGCTCTCTCCAGCCCTTTACTTTTCTTGGACAATATAGTACCCATTCTTCTTGCAATACTGGTGACACGATCTCCCTCGATTTTTCTGGTGAGGTCTCACTTTTACTATTTGCCCCCGCTTGTCATATTAACACAATAAAAAAGGATCGTCAATTTCGCTCTGGGGTGTTTTTGACTGGACAGCCTTTGGCAGTGTTACTGCTGCCTTTTCTATAGATGGGAAACAAGCAGCACAACAACACTATGAAGCCACTCCAGATTCACAGAACCGTATTTTCGGCGTTCAAACCAACTTTCTACTCGTCACATTGGGTAATCTTGAAAATAGCCTTCACACACTCACGGTCAATATCGTTGACTGTCAAAATCAACGCTTCTCACTCGATTATATCACCTACACTCCATCCTTCACCTCTCCCGCCGATATGCCAAAGGGTTCTTCTACCTCTAGTGGATCTGCCCAGAAATCTTCCAGCTTTCCAGTGGGCGCAATTGCTGGTGTAGCAGTGGCCGCTGTCCTTTTGATCGTTGCCGTTGGTGCCCTCCTCTGGTTCCTTCGCAGAAGGAGAAGAGCTAGGAAGGCTGATGCGGAGCCGTTTGTATCACCGACCTCTACGTCAACGACGATGAAGAAGGAAGAAGTTCCCGCTCACATGCGCCAACTGAGATCCCCCGCATCTCAGGAAACGTTTCCCAGTGGAACGGTTGATCTTACTACGGGTGAGACTAGTACCACCAATGGAGGCTGGGTTGTCGCCCCAAATTCGGCAGAGTTTCGAAATATCAATGAACTCGTCGCGGCTGTCGCTCCTCCGGCTTACCAAAATGGCCAGTCAGGAGCAGAATCAACCACCGATGGACAAACTGAAACAACAACCAATCGCAATCGAAGTCGGTCCTAGTTTCTTGATTGATGTGCTTGCACAGTATGCTCATTTCTCTCTTTTTCTTCACACACCAACTATACGAACACTTACATCAGAAAAACGGAAGAGCGGGCGTCAAAGCAAAGAGATACGATCGTCGATGATCAAGATCTTCAACCATTAAACAATACTATATTATTCATCGGTCATGCGCTCCGTTGTATCTGCCGCGTTGTCCATTCTCGTTCCTACATTAGTTACGATCTCCTGCAACTTGTTCATGACCTATATCCAGATCTGATTTAGGTTGCCTTCTGTACACTTCCACGTCTGTACAGCGTTCCCATTCGTGAGAACGCCGTTCGTAAGATCGAGACATAAGCCTAATTGCTTGACTTAGTTTCGCTGGGCATGGTAAGGTAGGACAAGTTTACCTGATCCCGTCAACGCAATTCGATTATCGTCGGTCCAGTACCATTGTTGTGCCGCCAAGCCTGTGTAACATGTCCAGATTTTCATCTTGACACCATTACCCGGGGCTGCACCAATACCAAACATCAGTAAGTATTCTTCCACTGAAGCAAAACCCTAGGCGTACTAGACCCTGCGTCAAGGCAATAGTTGGTCCCGGAGAGACGCACCATGCCGTTTCCTCTGATAATAGACCACTTCTGAGCTTGTGTCCCATTACAGTCATAGCTTTTTTGCGTAGGAAATCGGGCGTTAGAAAGGCCTTCTTTTTGCCAAAGTTCTCGGCAAATTTAGCATGTGGGTAACTCACATCTGGACAGGCGTCCCGTTCGCAAAAATACCACCCCTCACATCGAGACATTTGTTCGGGTTGTTGTTAGGGGTGATCAAATCGGGACGTGCCTGGTAGTTGGGTATTTCACCAGTCGGACAGAATCTATAAAAAATCCAAACCATTCAAAACATATTCTCACCCAGGGGAATTTTAATGCCCACATTACCCGATAACCGTTATTAGAAAGCGGACAAGCATAAAGAGGGGGCGTAGGTGCCACACCACTCTGCGGGGGCGGGAAACTCGTGGGAGGAGACTTGAAGGCTGTTGGACAGTTGTCACTATATGCGCAGCTGATAGTAGGGCAAAATCCGATGCGCTTCGTCATGACAATAAGTTTCGAACGATGCAAAGATGGCCCCTAGGCCAGGGCCCAGACGCGGTCCCTTACCGGTGCTCCGTCTAAAGGTGCAATAGTCACATCAACATTGAGCCTGTTGGGATCCCGAACGAGATAGTAATAATTCGACTGTTCAACGCCCACACATGAGAAAAAAAATCTTTAGAAGCGACGCCACAGGAAATAATCCGCTCACCGTTCCGTAGAACCCAGCTCGTGTCGTCCCAGGTCCCGAGGGGTTACCGCGATTGAGATCCGTATAAATAAACCCACTCCAATCATCTGGAAATTCCTGAGTCGTCGTGCCTCCCAGCGCAGTCAGGCTGCCCTGGGACTCCCCATTGATGTAGATAGTTGCAGCGAACGGGCAGTTGTTGACAATCTCGTAGTGTCGCGTGGCACGAACACCAACTCCCGATCTTGTCCATGGGACCAGTGTAAGCAGGAGGGTGAATGCGAGATGAGATGACCTCATTGTTACACCTTAGAACACGGGGGGTAACTCGAAAGAGACCCGAACAACGACCAGCACAGGTGAGTTGTTTCTCCTCTTCCCATCTTTTATACATGCGCCCCTGGCTAGGGCCCGACGAGCCTGAAGTTGAAAGACCTGGGCGTCCCCGTAAAGAGAAAAAAAAACAACATTAGGGCACAGTGTCCCCGCCCCTTGGCGCTTGGAATTAGCCTTGCAACGGTGAGTCATCCCCGCAATTCCAGTCACCCAGCAGAGAGCAGCAACCCACGTTCAGGAACAAAAAGATCACTATCAAATCCGAACTAGGGTATCGTTGAGCAGGGGGAAGGATGAATATGGAGAGCGCGGCTAATTCATGCCGTCGTCCGACCCCCGGCGCGAAGGATGAAGTACGGGGGCCAAGCCACACCCAAGAATTTGATGAATCGATTCAAATATTCCAAGATGTACGAATGGAGCTTCTGACGAAGTGCCGACAGTGGCGTCGCAATAAAATCAAGAATCCTCAGCAGCGATTATCCGGGGGTCTGGTACTGTCCAAAGGGCATGATGCCAAGGGCCAAGGCCCCGAGTTCATAAATGATGTGACGAAGCATCGGTTGCCTACTTTAAGTATGTTTTCGGCCACGAAATGCCACGTGCCAACATGTGATATTTGATATTTAACGTTTAGCCCCTAAACTAACCCCATCCAAAGTTGAAAGTTCCCACCCCGCATATTTATCAACACAAACCCAAGATGAGGAGTATAGTTCTTCCACCAGGGGTAAATCCTAGTAAGGAGATATTCTGCCTTCTAGTCTCCTCTGGAGAAGAATCTGTCCCTTTACTTGCAAGGACGGAACTATTTCGCTTCCTACCGAACTATTTACCGGCTCCAGCGAACTCGAAGCCACCTCCACCCAAGTATGGCCCCGGGCAGAGGGTATAATGGCTTATATCTCCCCCCTAAGCAAGAGAAGCTGTGATTATCGAGCCCTGGCTTGTATTATGGAATCGTTATAGTATATTCGCCCGGATTTGCCACCGTGATTCTGACACTTCATGCCGTCGTGCTGCGTGTATGTAGTAGATGAGGCGCCATCCTATAACTTAACTTGCCTCGAATAGGCTCTCACCCGACGACCTGTTCACGCGACTTGGTGTTCCAGGGCACACGCTAGGGCAACAGAAACTGGGCAGATTGCATCCTCCCAAAGGTCTGTTGTTTCAATACCCGATTGGGGGGGTGTTGATGAAATCGTCACTGCACATATATAACATCCCCGAGGTGTAACTAGGCGTTTCCCCATGCACTACCTATGAAATGAGATCGCATTGGGTGGACGTCTATCAGGGCAAACATTAGGAGTCACACAGCAAGGCAAGCCGCACTCCAGTTTCACAGGCAGGAAGGGAATATCAAAGGTTTTCAAATTTGCTAATAAGCACACACTTCAACCTCCTTAGGAAAATACTACAGTGATTCACCATCATTCAACACAATCCAGCTTTATACATTAGAAACTAATGTAAAACCTCCAATAAAATCACTAAAAATCATACATGTGTAGATCTCAAGCTCTGCCAAAATTCATAAGAATTGAATCAAGTGGTACTGAGAAATGTACAATTCTTTCCTCAAAATCTCACAAATCAGGACCAAACAACTTTTGTCTGGCCATCAATCTACAATTGAATGGCTAATACTGCTTGGTTTGACCTGTTCTTGGATTCATTTTGTAGATATACATATAGCACAGATTCCTGCCAAGTTTCAAGGGCATAGGGATTGAGACAATTGAGTCATTCAATTTCTTCCAGAGTGTGACATTTGGGACAGAGATAGAGTTGATCAATTAACATTCAAGTCCCTCCTCCCCTGAATTGCATTGCATAGTGTTCAGTCTAGGCTTCCAGCTGGTTGGACAGATCTGGAGACTATTAAATTCCAATTCTTTTAAAAATATAAAACTTAATAATGCTACAGAGCTTCAGAAGCATATCTCTTGGAAAAAAGTCAGCAACAAAGGCATCAAGGACTCCAAGTATTTGTATATCAAGCTCAATTTCCACTAAATAACCTTCACCAACAAGTAAATGGAGAGTGCATGCAGAAAGAATATTTTGTGACATTGAGGAGGAGCCAGGCTGCTTGAATGCATACAGATCTCACTTTAGTATTTATTTGAGTGATGTAGAATAAACATTTCTATACATTTGTCTATATAATTTTGGCTGAGGTGCAAATAGGGATGCAGAAATAAAATAATTCATTCTGGTGTGTCGAATGACAGTGAATCACTGTAGATGCCTGCAAATCCCTGGAAACCTACACTCTCGCTTTCCCCAACCTCACTACACCATAATCACATACTCACAACTTCATTGCAACTTCACTTACTTCCTCATCTCAGGAGTCTTCGAAACTCAACAGATCCACACATAGAAAACAAAAAATAAAAAAATTCCAATTTATAACCGCCCAGACATACCCAAATCGAAAAAAAAAAAAACAAAAACAGAATACACTTTATATACATAATGACAAGGAAAAGGAAAAGCAATTAAGACAATAATGACAACATACTTTGAGGCAAAAGAGTTGGGGCAAAAAAAAAAGAAAAAAAAAGAAAGAATAGTAAAAAAACGGCAAAACATGCTAATATATCCAGTCCATCAGACAAACAAAAAAACAAAAACACCCATCACAAAAAAAGAAATCACGACCACCACGGTGAAGGTATATGAGGCCACCCCCGCGATACATACTCCCTCTCCCTCTCCCTTTCCCGTCCACCACCACCATCCAAGGGATTATTATACCGACTTCGGCTACCCGATGGTCGCTTGGGTATACCTCGATCCATATTCATATTCATAACCATATTCCCCATCCCAAGCGCAACAGCAGGCCGCACAGGAAGCCCTGCGGGTCCACCACCCAACCCCAACCCAGGCATACCAGGTCCAACAGACGACCGGTTCGTTTGGGTACTACTACTACCGCTGCTACTCCCACCCGCAGGCGAGGACGAAGATGACGACGATGACGACGGAGGCAAAATGGACGATTGAACCAAATTCGAAATGCATTCCATTCCGCATTCCCTCACCCACCGGCCTCTGCGAAAGGGCTCGCGGAGCCTGAGGAGTCGGGCGCCCATAGGGAGGGGTCGATGAAGAAGGCATCGAGGGGGGCGGTGGGGGTGCAGGTGGAGGGGACGTCACAGGTGGCGGTGGTGGTGGCTGAGGAAGTTGGGGTGTACGTCTGTTAGGTGCAGCAGATTGCTGCGCGGATCCACCAGAGGATCCAGAGAAGAAACAGTGGCTACCAGGGGGTTTTCGCTCACTCATTAAGAGCAAACGAGGTCCCGTTGGTACATTGACGGCTGGGCGACGGACAAAGGAGGGCGATTCACGCACCATGGCGCGGGGCGCCGTTGGGATCGGAGCAGGTGGAAGCGAGGTGATCTCGCCATCCTCCTGTGACGAAACACGGGAGTGAGCAGAAAAGTCGGATAGCGGCGGCGTAAGTGGTGGTGGAGGCTGTGATCTACGTTGAGAGAACGACGCCGAATCATTGAGAAGGTGCAATGGTGGCTCTACCAACTCCTGCTTGGTTTGAATGATCGCATCTGTATCACCATAAGAAAAAGATGCAACAAGAAAATCACAAAAAAAAAAAAACATACTTTGCGCCCTTTTCAGTGCAGCAACCTCCTTCTCTCGTTCTTCACGCAGTCGCTTTAGCCTCTCCCGCTCCTCATTCACTCTCCTCTCCTTCTCCCTCTGCTCCTGCTCCCGCTCTACTCTTTCTTTCTCCTCCTTCTCCCTTTCTTCTCTCTCCTTCCGCTCCCTTTCCACCCTCTCCCGCTCTTCCCGCTCTTCCCGCTCCTCCCTCTCCATCTCTTCAGGCTCCTTACCATCAACCTCAACAGCATCCTTTCGAAGCCGATCAGCATTCCCCATCTCAGACCTCAATTTCACCGGCAGCGAATAACTCGGCGGAACAAACCGCGGTAGCGGCTTCGCATCCATCTATACACCCCAACAAATAAGCAAACCTCAGTACATCCCAGTCAATAATCTAAACTTACCTTGAGCGTAGACACAACAGGCGTCTTCTTCTCCCGCTCAACATCACTGAGTGGAGTAATAGGCGCCTTGACAAGCGCCGGCAAAGGCACACTCGCAGGAAGCTTCGGTGAGCTCTGCAAACTCGTCGTCTCCACCATCGGCGATGCATCCGCACTCTTCACAGACACCTCCCGCTGCCGCTTCTTACGCGCTGCGAAATCCTTCAACGACATCTTCACTTTAGGCTGTGGCGGTGGCGGTGGAGGCAAAGAAGTTGATTCGGTTTCGGGTGCATGTTCTTCCTCCTGCCTTGGTTCAGTAGGGGATGCATGCATGGAGGGCGTCGACTCTCGATCATCTTTAATCGTATCGTCGGCGTCATTATCATCATTATCATCATCATCATCATCAGCGTGTGGTGAGACGGATCTTGCAAGAGATACCGGCGAAGCAGGATCAGCCTGGACAGCGGGAGGCGACTCGGGAGAATCAGCAATGGGAGGCTGGGGAACAACATCCGGGAGTTTTGGCTCTCGTGGCGACGGCGGCGTGGTGACGGCGGTAGATGATGGGGAAGGGTGTGCTCGAGGAGAAGGGAAGGATCGGGGCGAATCCGAAGCTGGAGGAGAGTGAGCATCGGACTGGGGCGAGGGAGGAGAATTGGAATGAACAGGAGTCGCATCCACCTCCATCTTGTCACCAGACTGAGTGCCAGCGTCTAGAGGTTCCTTGCGCTCGAACGGCGCCCATGGCTGAAATGGACTCGCATGCGAGAGGTCCGTCCGGGGAGAGACCAAAGAGAGCCTGGCAAAGTCGGCGGAGGGCGATGTGGTCTCAAAGGAGGCAAGGTGGGAGAGATCATGTGAAGCCGTAGGGAGTGGAGGGGGTGGCATGTCACCAGCTAACAACAATGAGTTACATGTAAATATACTGTGAACAACCAAATCACACATACCATTGATCTGCACATGCGTCAAACCAGGGGGTGGTCCACCTAGACGAATACCCAGCCCGATTCCAACCTCTGCTCCAGGATCGGTACTCCCCAGGCTAAGAGTGCTCACAGCAGGGCTGGGTGTGTGGTGAAAAGCGCCGGAGGACCCTCCCTGGGCCTTGACTTGCTGCTTCCAACGTTTGCGCATCTTGGGGGGCATTCGGTCTTCAGTTATCGGCAGATCATCATCTGGTGGGTCAGGTTCAGGGAGGGGGCGGTGGCTAGCTTGAAAAGTTGGGGTGGGTGGTATGTGAGTGGGGTCAGTAGCGGGTGTGGGGCTACGGGCGCTTGAATGTAGTTGAGCACGGGGTAGGGTGTGCTCTTTGGGGAGGGGGAGGTGGGCGATGGCATCATCATCGACGAAACCATTGGCCTTTGCCTTTCCCTCGGCTCTTTTTGGGCTGGGAGAGGCGGGGTTGATGACAAAGTGGGGGAGGGGATCGACGTCCATGCTGTCGGGACACATTTCGACACCGGCCATGCCGCTGGAAAAAGGGACCTTTTCTCTGGTCCGAAACCCCCTGGACTTGCCTATTAGGGGACCAAAATCAAGATTGTCGGGAGAGAGGTCGCCATCAACAAAGGCGGCCATGGCGTTGACAGCACAGTCCTTTGCCCTAGAACCACAGGCGCATGTGGTGAAAGTGGAGGAAAGGGCATGGACGATATCGGACATTTGATTGCGGAGGTATTGTATCTGGTGAGAACTACGAGGGGAGGAGGAGGAAGAGGGTTGGCTGAGGTATGGGTAAGGTGGTAGAATGGTTAAGAAAGGAGACAGACTCACGGGAACATATGGGGGGCGCGGATAAGAGCAGGGAGGGAGTGGACGGCATTTCCGTCGTCCCACTCCCAGCCGAGGACGACCTCCTCGTTTTGTTTGAGGTCTCTAAGCGCAAAGACGCCAAAGGACAGGGTGTCGCCCGGGTCACGGGGACAGAGGACAGGGCGGAGGACAGCGTTTGGCCTGCAGCCGCTGCGGCAGAAACGAGCGTTGTCGCCGGCGATGCGGGCGTCGAGGGCAACATCGAGGGGGGGACCGATAAGGTGGACAAAGGGCTTTGGCATGCCGAGGTGGGCGTATGCGTTGAGGGGGTCTGCGAGATAGGAAGAAGTAGGGGTGATGGACGAGGCGAAGGGGGCGATAAAGCGGTTGGAAGGGACGGGGGCGACGGTGTGGAGGGCGTAGGTGGGGGGTCTGACATCGGGGTTGGCGAAGAGGGAAAGAGCAGAGTGGGCGAGGGTGGTGGAGGGGAGGGGCTTGAGGGCGGTCGGGGCGGGGAGCTGGCCGGGGGGAAGGCAGATGGGGACGGTGGGATCGTCGGAGGGAGAGGCGAGGGCGGTGACGCCCCGCCAGCGGTGGGCATGGCGGATGAGCTTTGCACGGGCGTCGGGGTGGACGATGTCGTGGGAGATGGGGACAAAGGCATGGGTGGAGGGCTCGTCGATGTCGATATGCTCGTCGTCGTGGATGATAGAGGGTCTGCGGCGTCGTTTGTGGTTGTTGTGGGCGTCGGCGATGGCGGAGGGGCGGCGGTGCCGTCTGTCGACGGGGACGGGGGGGCGCTGGTCGTCGCGTAGGCGGGCAAATCGGGCGCGCTGGAGGCGCTCTGCGTAGTCTCTGTCTACAGGGCGGGGCTGGCAGAGCCAGCACTTCCACTCCTCGGGGACGTCGCCGTTGACGATGCGGAAGCAGGCAGCATGGCACCAGCGAGAGCACTGGTCAGCAGGCGATGGAGAAGCCGTCGTCGGAGTCGAACCCGCAGATGCAGCGAATGGCGTCCTGGCTGTCGCTGGCGGTGGCGGCGGTGGCCTTGCGTTTGAGGGGAACGACGCCGACGACGTCCATGTAAAAGCAAAATGCGAAAAATTCAGAAAAACACAACACAGACGAGGTTGGGGGGGGGGGAACATCCAAACACATGCAAACAGCTGACTACACACATGTTCCTCACAGGTACGAGTTCCACTTAGGCCAGTATAGTAGTACCCCTTCAGCTTACAGCGCAGATCTGGTGGTCAACCTCTGCTCGCCGGGGGATGCTGCCCTGACGGAAATGACCCTCGTCATTTCCGGGCTGGGCGAGGCAGACCCCTTGGAGATGGTTTGGTCAAACATGTGGAAATGCAACCGTATCATCCCAGTGTAAGTACTATACAACCCAGCACGTACGTATGTTAAATCCACTCAAGACACCCAGGCATGGGGGACCTCTGGCTCGAAATACATTCAGAAACTACTGGTGCATTGGGCCACCTTGTGCTAACAAAGGAAAAGTTGGCAGAATTCGCCTCGGTGGAACATGGTCCGCTGGTGCCCTTTTTGCATGCATATTCAATGATCGACGTTGCTTATCACAGGCGTCAAGCTTGAATGCCACCACTTTATAACCGAGACAAACGCTCCATCACTAAATATAATGTTCAGCATCGGTAGGCGCCCTTTTTTTTTTTTATCTCAACATGCCCTAAACCAACAATATACAGTACCAGAAGAAGTAAACCCCATGCAAAGTTGGAACACGGGCATAACACTAGTCAAGTGGTTCCAATGGCCCAGCCAAGTATCCAGCTCCGACCTCAACCTCGCCATATCCAAGATGGAGACCGCCGTCACCTTCACACCTTCACGCCACCCTCACCTCCCTCAACGGCTCAAGGATCTCGGGAGCGCACTCCAAAACCGCTTTCTTCGCACCGGAGATCTCGCAGACTTTAGAAACGCCATATCCAACCTCCAGAGGGCCATACAACTCAGTGGAGAAGGCCTACCCTTGATCTTCCAGCTCAGTAACCTCGCAAATGCCTTTCGGCGTGGCTTCGACCATACTAGAGACCCAGAGGACATTGAAAACGCAGTATTCAATCACCAGAGCGCCTTACATCTCAGCGAACTCGACCCCGAAGGTCGTACCTACACACCCGCGATACTCAACGACCTCGCAAACTCATTCAACTCCCGCTTCAAACACACTGGCAATTTAGCCGATGTCAATAATGCGATATCTAGCCTCGAGAGAGCAACCCAGCTTACGCCAGAAAACCATCCCAATTTCCCAACACTGTTCATGACCCTTGGAACGTCATTCCGACATCGCTTCGTACGCACGGGAGAGCTCACAGATATTCAAAGCGCAATATCGAATGGACAGCGAGCTGTCCATCTTACTCCAATCGGTCATCCAAGTCTACCCTTCCGGCTCAGTAACCTCGCAATCTCATACACATATCGCTTCCAGAGGACGCTAGATGACGCAGACCTAGGAAATGCAATAGCCAGCTATCAGAGAGCTGTTCCGCTCATTCCGGCTGGCAGCGCCAGCTTATCACCCTTACTCGGCAACCTCGGCCTTTCACTCAACTATCGCTTTCGAGTCAGTGGCGCTCCGGAAGATATCGATAATGCTATATCCCATATCCAGACGGCTATCCAGCTTACCCCAGAACACCACGCCAATCTACCCTCATTCCTCCTCCATCTTGGGGATTCATTCCACTGCCGTTTCGGACTCACACACGATCCAGAGGACATTGGAAACGCAATATCAAAATTTCAAAGGGCTATTCAGCTCACACCGTAAGGTCACCCGATCCGACCTGGATGTTTCAAGCTACTCGGAACCTCCTTCCAAGCTCAGTTTGAACAATCTGGAAACTTGACCGATAGTGAAAACGCGATATTCAATTACAACCAAGCTATCCTGCTCACTCCTACAGGTCATTCCATGTTACCCTTACTATTCCACGATCTCGGAAAATCATGGTACACTCGTTTTCAAAGCACAGGGAAAAAGGACGATATTCGAAATGCCATCACCTTCTTCGGTTCATCCGCCACCCAGACTTCTGGGGAACTCTTATCACGCTTCAACGCCGCAAAAACATGGGCTGCACTATCCAACCGACTAGATCCCCCAAATACCACAGAGGCGCTCGAAGCATTCAGCATTGCCATTCAGCTCCTGTCCCAAATTGCTGGCCTTGAACAAATCATTCACCGACGGCACATTAACCTTATCGGTAAAGCCGGTCTTACCGCCTGATGCGACGGCTACTGCAATTGCCGCTGGGGAAATCGAAACTGCTTTGGACTTGGCTTGAACAAGGTCGTTGTCTTGTCTGGAACCAGATAAACCAACTCCGGAATCCTGTTGACGATTTGCGTTCTTGTAATCCCGACCTTGCTGATCGTTTCTTTCGTGCAGCCCACGCCTTGGACATATTCGGATCTCGCCAAGTGAGACCTAATATCTTATCCGAGACAACCGATATGATGCCGATGATCGAGGCACAAGCTGAAAGCGCAACGACATGTTGAACTCGCCAACGAATGGAATGAAATTCTTCAGCAGATTCAGTGTTCTCCCCGCTTTCCACGATTTTCTTCAACCACCTACGACTTCGAGTCTTATTGCCGGTCTGCCTCGCGATGGACATGTAGTTATATTCAATATCCAAGAGGACCGATGTGATGCTCTTGCACTCTCTTGGAGCGCTAATACCCCACTCCATATTCCGCTTGCAAGCTTCAGTCATCGAAAAGCTGTTGAACTGCGCGATAACCTCCGTGCTTGTCTGAAGACGCACGGTATCCGGGATGAAGGCGATGATGATGTGCGTGATGTTATTGAAGAAGGCGCTCGTACGCCTATCAACATTCCGTTCGGTTCACTTCCGCCAGGGAGAACCATCATATACGATATTCTTCGTCAACTTTGGGAACACGTAGCTAAACCAATATTGCATGCTCTCGGCTACATGGTACGTTTCAATTCCCCCCCCCCCCCCCAATGAGAGTTGCTTGAATTGACGATGCAGAACTCTAAACAGTCCCCCAAACTCAGAACGGCCCCGCATTTGGTGGTGTCCTACTGGCCCCTTGGCATTCCTCCCCATCCACGCTGCAGGGATATACAGCGCAACAAAGATTCACTCCCAAGCCTGCGTCTCAGATTTCGTTGTTTCTTCATACACCCCTTCCATCACGACTCTTCCCGAGAAACTACGGACGAAAAGTCAAACACCTCCTAGCCTGCTTCTAATCAGTCAACCATTCACACCAGGCATGGCTCGAATTCCAGCCACGATAAAAGAAACACGTATCCTCAGAGACATGATGGAAGAATCACACATCGAGTCCCTCTTGATAGAAGGCGCCGAAGCTACTACCCAACGAGTCACAGAGCAGATGAACGCACACAACTGGGTCCACTTTGCTTGCCATGCAGTCCAAGACCAGAAAGACCCTCTCAAGAGCGGGGTACACCTCCACAACGGTCGATTGGAGCTGTTGGAGATGATGAGACTTCAATTTCCAGATACCGACCACGCCTTCATGTCAGCATGCCAGACGAGTAAAGGAGACGAGAAGCTCTCGGATGAAGCAGTGTATATCGCTGCTGGGATGCTAGCTGCGGGCTATCGAAGTGTTGTGGCGACTATGTGGTCCATCAAGGATACCTATGGCCCTGAGATTGCCCGGTGCTTCTACAAGCATCTTTTAGAGGATTCGTTGACACAAGTTGGTGAAAGACGACTTGATAGTGCGCGGGCGGCTCACGCGCTGGATAGTGCCATACAGAAGGTTCGGCGGAGGCTTGGAGATACGGAAGAGGGTCTCCTGACGTGGGTGCCGTATATTCACTTTGGCATTTGAAGTTGGCGGGGGACTATTTATGCTTTTTCGTTGACTTGATTGTGATCGATAGTATTATTTGGAATGATGCTTATAACCTGACTGAGGCACGCCGGAGGTAGTTGACTCCATCCCCTTTCATGCTTCAAATAGGTTGGATCCTCGTACTACACTTGAAGGGAGGGCCTCGCTGTCGAAGCTCATCTTATCCAGCGCATATTAAGTTCCGGCGCATGTGATTATGAAAAGGGAAGTTCTTTCGGGCTTGAAGAAGAGGCAATTACCAAAGAGGATAGATAAGCTGTTCAATCGGAATAGAGTCTTTTGATGCCCACGCCATGGCAGAGATGCTTTCAGCTATGATACGGGATCACATCCTCTTCGATGATGTGGCCTTGCTGATGATCGGGGATCAGGATTCAGATGATTACTACGAGCGCTGAATCCTTTGTGTACCAGGACAAATAGGCTCCAACATGCGACCCTCGGCTTCAGCTTCAGGGCTTCAGTTCATCATTTTGAAATTGAATCCGCATTATGGTCAGGTACATTACCCCTCCCAGTGTTCCTTTGCACGTTGAACAAAATCATTCCATTTTTAGTAAAAATCATATTACACCGCACTGTGATGCCCACACAAGGTAAAGAAAAGACAAGCTGAAGATACCGTCGAAACACCAGAAATCAGTTTATAATCCATTAACATAAGGCGTTAACCTGGGTATCACATAGAATGTCCATTTGGAGCACTGAGAGCCTTGAGTACCTGCTGTCATAAACGATGGATATTTTAATTGCAATACGTGAGTTTGACGTCACTGCTTTCAGTCTACCCAGGGTTGCTTCCGATTGTGATATCGGACGCCTTACTCAGAGTCAGGCGTCGGATTGCTGACGATCCGGAAATTCTGGACCTTTTTCTCCGTTTTTGCCTTTTTCTCCGATGTTCCTTGAAAGAGGTCACAAAAAGCGACTAGAGGACGGGGGATGGGGGAACTCACGAGCCTCAATCTGGTTGTTTCCTGACTGTGAATCAGGTGTTGGGTTGCCAACGATTCTGAAATTCTGTATTTCAAGATTCTCCGTTCCTTGAAAGAGGTCACAACAAATGAATAGAGGACGGGGTGAGGGGACTCACGACGCTCAATGTGGTTGTCTGCTGACTGTGAATCAGGTGTCGGGTTACCAACAATTCTGAAATTCTGTATTTCGCGTTTCTGATTGTCTGATTTTCCGTGAAATAGGTTACAACAAGCGAGTAGACGATGGGAGATATGGACCCACCTGACTTGTGAATCAGGCGTTGGGTTGCCAACAATTCTGAAGTTCTGTATTTCGCGTTCCTGGTGATCTAGGTTTCCTTGAAAGAGGTTACCACAAGCAAGTAGAAGGTGGGAGATGTTGACTCACGAGGCTCAATGTGGCCGTCTCCTGGGTGTGAATCAGGCGTTGGATTGCCAACGATAGCAAAGTTCTCTTCATCATTTTTAGTCAGCTGTCTTTTAATCAAGGGAACCCATATACTCACGAGGCGCCTTGGTGCTTACTGCGGGGGCCGCGACAGCCCCTGAGAGGAGAATGAGAACGGCAAAGAGGGCTGAACGCATAATCACGACGAGATAGAAGGAACCTTGGGGGACCAGAATCTTATGTTTCAGCTCCAAATGCCGGTCTTTTTATATTCTTGTAGTGGGTCGGGGGGCTCGATATCCGGAAGGTACCTACTCAAAAGAGTGATTGTTTCATAGTGAATGGTCCCGTTCCTCCATAACATTCAAGACGTTACAGGGCTCGATCCAATCATTTAGAAGAATGATGCGATGTGATCTAGCGATACTATTATATTCTTTGCAAGTGGATGTGCTGCAGATATTCGAGTCAGGACTGCTCACAGCACTCCTAACACAATAGAGTCAGTAAGTTCTCCGGAGGCTATTCGAAGCCTTCCATGCCAAAAGAATTCGTTTCCAAATACTGATGATTTCGGCTCGTGCTGCTGGGAATTCATAAATATATATCGGGTAAGGAAAAGAATCTAACAAAATTCGCCGTTTACTGTCGCAAAGCAATCGATAGGACACAGAAGGCGTTTGAATTCTCTCAGATATTCATTGAAGTCAAAGTTGGCCCTAGGCCGCGGGGAATCCCTTCCGATAATATGGCCTGTGAATATTTGTGAATGTTAAGAAGGCGGCGTGTGACTGGATGAAAAACATGTTTTACAGTATTTGTCTAGGTGTTTTTGAGCTCGCCACGCTACTCCCACGCCGTCCATTCCTTGCCTGCGGTTTCCAGTGTGTCTTGGGAACGGTATTTGAGGTAGAGGGGAGATATCGCGTTCGTCCTTACTACTTGCGAGCCCGCGAGACAATGTCAATATCCACTGGATCTAGTGGACATGTTCAAAAATCACACCGGTAGAAGAGCTGCTTGGATTCGAGGGTGATATGGCATGACAGTGAGTAGCTGCAAGCGACTGTCTCTTTGACGACATCATTACAGCTCACGGTGCAATGATATACAACATTTCTTTCAAAAGCTGGGACCCCCCCCCCCCCTCCTTACAGTGTTCCTGCCAGCGGGAATATCGAGTTGGGCCAGCGAAGCACGCCAGTGATGCAGCGGAGCAGAATGATGGGTAAGCCGGATCCGATGAATCTCCCTGAGTATTTATGCGACGCGACTGCGAGGAGCCGTCGAGCGTCCAAACACCCACGGAAACCGTCGAGCATGATGTCTGCCCTGGATCAGCGCTGACGTGATCTAGGGCCAGGGTTTTGTCAATCAATGGTCATACCTGTAGAAATCTATTGTCTAACGTAAATGCGTGTCACCCTGTGAGCAGGTTGAGTTGAGACGGCTACAGCGGATTTACGAAGCCGATTTGACAACCATCCATATGCGCCTCGTCTAAACTTAACTTAAAATCCCCACAGCGCATGCAGTTAAGCTTAAGTGCAGTTTGCGCCCTTTGATGTGATCCCCAGGCCCGAGTCCCTCCCACCATGAGCAATCCCAACACCACACTAGAGTCAGCTGCAGACATCCTCAATGAGCAAACCATCATCGATGGTCTCTTCCTTGGTGCTGTAGCCTACGGTAAGCATCGCTACCGCAGTTGGAGCTGCCTGGTTGATCACTGATATGTCTACCCTGCCAAGGCGTCCATCTAACCCTCTTTGTCTGGTGCTTCCAACTTCTACTCCAGAAAAAGAAAACGAGAGGGGACTATCTTCTCATGATTTATATATCGCTATTGTTCATCATGGGGAGCATTGGAAACGGCACCAACATCAAGGTCGGCGAACTGACATTTGTGGATAACCGAAACTACCCTGGAGGTCCAAATGCATACTTCGCTACTGGGGCAGGACCCGTTGGACTCACCTGCAACGTCATTTACATCATTAACACCTGGTTCCAGGATGGACTACTGGTATGCAGGCGCCCTCAATCAATGATTGTGTTGGCCATCATTCTGACTTCATTTTCTAGCTCTATCGTTTCTGGATGTTCTTCCAGCACAACGGCTGGTATCTGACTGTGTTACCAGGCCTCATGTTTCTCGCCTCCGTTGGTAAGTCAGGGCGTTTCATCTCGGATCTCCATTCCTTGACATTGGTGCCCCTACCAGCTCTGTCCCTCATGCTTATAGTCATGCTTTGCGTTCCTGGGATAACCCTCTGGTCCACCATTGCTAGCCAGCTAGCGATCTCGTACTGGTCGATCTCTATCGCGTTGAACGTCGTCATCACAGCTTGCATTGTCGTCCGTCTGCTCTACATGAGACACCAGCTGCGTCGAATAGTGACAGGGGCTGGGTCCGAGTACATCTCAGTCACAGCAATGCTAGTAGAGTCTGCGGCCTTGTACACGGTGAACGGGTTGTTCTTCCTGGTCAGCTTTGCCGTCATGAGCCCTGTTCAAAATATCTTCCTCCCTGTTCTTGGTCAAACCCAGGTGCATACCTCCGTTTTTGTTGCTGTGTAGGAGAATACTGAATGTTCCATTCACAGTCAATTGCTCCATTGTTGATCATCTTGCGTGTGCTGCAAGGCCGCGCTTGGTCATCTGCTACTGTTGCCAACTTCAGCGTCCAGACGGGTACCGACGTGCGGTTCAACAATATGAGCAATACTATCCTCGGGAGTAGCGGAACTGGTCCCACGCTTACTGTGAAGAGTCACGGGAGCAATACAAGCATCAAGGATAAAGAGTCCGCTTAGTGACATGGCGCAGACTGGTTGGTAATTGGTTGGTTAATAATAGCACCCACTTTGTGCGACAAGGTTTCCAAGCTCTGTAAGGTTAGCGAAAAACCGCTTATCATTGATACCCATGTTGTATCCTGAATTTGGTCATACCCATTTGATAACTGAATTCGATGATGGAATCAGTGGCTGGCTTCCTAAGCCTCGTGGTCTTGGTGTTATAAGGGACTTAGAAAACAACTCAGAGAGAAATTTCTCATGGACGGAACTTGAAGAAGAGGAGTGTGAGTGGCTTTCAGACGGAGCCAGAGCACCAGGGGCACTGGAGCTTGAGCTTTGCTGTGCATCAGTAGAGGCGTTGAGGCAGTTTATAATTCCACATTTCAATACGTATGTTCAAGGAGCCCATTGGATCGGTATTACCCAGGGGGAGTATTAGTAATAAGGTAGTTGACATGACGTGGGTTTCCTGTATTTGTCTCCAAATCATTGGCCATCAATTTCAGAGGGTCATTCCTCCCAGCACCAGAGGCTACCCGTCTATCACCACCTAAAATGCTCAAAAAACCTACAAATACCCATGAACAATGTGTTTCGGTCACGTGAACCAGCCTTGGATCTATACACCACCTTTTCCAGCAGAAGACCAAGGTTTTTCTAGTTCACCCACCCGCCCCTGTCCAGTTCATCCCATAATGTCTACCGTCTCTCAGCTGAACACGGTTCTAACCAGGGAGGGAGAGATGGTATGGGAGACACCAGGTGTCGAAAATCAATGCAGGACGTGGTATAGGATATACGGCGATTTAGCGTCTGGGGTGCGGCCATTGGTAGCTGTACACGGGGGACCTGGTGTCACTTCAGACTACCTTACAATCTTCTCCAATCTCACCTTAGACAGGTCTATTCCTGTTATCATCTACGATCAGCTTGGGAATGGTCTCTCAACACACCTTGCGGAGAAGAGAGGGGATGGAGGATTTTGGACGGAGCAGCTGTTTTTGGATGAACTGAAACTCCTGCTGGAGCATCTTGGAATTTACAATGATTATGACCTCCTCGGCCATTCCTGGGGTGGGATGCTGGGTGCCCGCCACGCCGCCAGGCAACCCGGCGGCCTCAAACGTCTCATCATCGCGTCTGCCCCTGCCTCGATGGAGCTTTGGGTTGAAGCACAAAACGTCCTCCGTAAAAAACTTCCCCAAGAAGTCCAGGACACTCTCGACAGATGTGAAAAGGAGGGGAAAACAGACGATAAAGAATATCAAGATGCAGTTGCCGTCTTCTATTCGCGGTTCCTTTGCACATTGAATCCGATGCCCGAGTCCCTTCAGAAGTCCTTCGGGTGGCTAGAGAAGGATCCAACAGTATACTTCACAATGTCAGCTCCCCTCTCCTCTTTTCTTCCGTCTTCAAATGTTGAGCTTACCTACAGGCTTGGTCCATCGGAGTTCTACGTTATCGGCTCGTTGAAGGAATGGACAATGATGGATGAAGCTCATAATATTACAGTCCCGACGCTTCTTACGAATGGTTGGAAGGACGAAGCGGCCGACAGCTGCGTGTACCCATTCTTCAAGTTGATCCCAAAGGTTCGCTGGGTCCAATTTGCTGTAGGTGGCCATATATATATATATATATGACGTCAGACTGACATTATGGAAGGAATCAAGCCATATGGCACATTTCGAGGAACAGGAGAAGTATCTCCAAGTTGTTGCCAATTTCTTGAGCGATTGAATGAGCTGGGCTGGGCAGAAGTAGCAGTATTGCTTCAATGGCTATTATTTGAAAGAACCCTCATAATGTCAGCCCGAGATAGGGAATTACGGAATATCTTCTTCACCTTTGTTAAGGTCAATGACCCTTAAATCTAAAAGTCGTATTCGGCCGAGTGGCTTGCACAGCAAACAACCATGACGCTCGCAGTTACCATAAAAAAAACAGGACCTTGGCCAGGGCTATGTCGATTCTCCTCTTAATTGCCCCCTTCGCTTCTCACGCGGAATATTCCCTAAACCTTTGGACCATGTGAGCAGGATGATTATGGATCATTCCGATGTTATTAGACAATTGGGGATCCTGATGTATCGCCTATCAGAAGTTCGTCCGATACGTTTCGGTCCCTTCACACCTGAGGCCAAGGAGAGCAGGTTGAACTTGATTCCTACGCTTAGTAATATCAATTGTCCTGAAGAGCTAGATAGAATAGCGGTTTGAGCTGATGTCTTGCGCATATGGCGGGACAATTGAAAATGAGACTGAACCATCTGCCCCAAGACCTAATGGGTACTTACATTGATCAGGGGGTTTCTTGAGGTTTCTTGAATTTTGATGGAATTTAGCATGATTATCACCAAGTGCCTTAGCAGGGCCATCAGTCCGGTAGGTCCCTTGTAGTAGTCCTACCTTCCCTTATCCGGATTCGAGTCCGAAATGTCATCGCTTATGCCTTGCTTATGCTTAGATCCCTTGCGGTTCCTTGACCAGTGATCATCATATCCTCTCCTTTCCATATCATCCTATCCCCAGGCATGAAGTTGAGCAAGGTACTAGATATCTTCAACCTTGAGCTAGACTAAAACTCATAACAACCAGGATTTTCCAGTATTATGCTTGCCGCCACAACCTGCGTATACATCGCAGTTTGCAGCCTGCTACGAACTTCAACGACGTACAAATTGAAAAACACCCTTTCAAATCACGTCGATTTCGGTTCGTCCTACATTCTCCTAATAAGCATGTCTGTACTCACTTTGTTTGCGGTGTTCAGCGCTAAGCGCGGATGGATATCCTCGCCAGCTCCCTCTCAATGTGCGGAATGCAGTCATGGTTTTCAACGATACATCACACTATGGCCTACACGACGTGCATGAATGGGAGTCTATCACTCCGCCGGGGAATGGATGGGTCGTGCTCGAGCCTGGGCCTCGGTCGTACGCCGTCTCAATGTACCATCAGCTGCATTGCCTCAATGCCATGCGTTACGACCTCACGCAGTCCAAAATCGGGAAGAAGCCCACCCCGGCAGAACTTGGCCACGCTCACCACTGCTACAACTATATTCGACAAGCTCTCCAGTGTGGCTTGGACGTGACGCTGGAGTTAAGCCATGAAGGGACGAATGGCCGCGCTCATATTTGTCGTGACTGGGTTCAGATTCGGACGTTTATGGAGCAGAATTACCGCAAGTACCCCGAGTCCTTTGTTTAATGGAAGAAATCGTAGCTCTTCCTTTACGTATCTCACACATACCGCTAAAAGTGACGTTCGTTAAGTGAGACACTCTAGGACGAGTAGTTCATCACGACGCTACTGACACCCAAATGAAGAGCTGTCAGCTGTTGAAGTGTCCACCCCCCATTCATGTAAATGATGGAAGTTCATCTTTGATCATCAACGTTCGACATTCAACTCGTATGTACAAGGAAGGAAAAACAAGGGGGGCCCACGGAATCGGGCATTCTCCGAGGTTCCGGACAACCAAGACACCCCCCTTCCCTCTCATGGAATTTCGGGACTGAAAGTTGCTCAGGGCATCCGTGTCAGCCAATGCCAAGCCAATCAATCGACATCTACGTATGTGACCCTCTTTCAAGGTCACCCGAAGCGTTCAAGGAGAGAGATCAATAATAACACCGGAGAAATCCACATCCATATCCATCGCATAACTAGTCCCACGGTATCCTCGCGGGACCTTCATTCCTTTTCTTCCTTGTCCCGCCCAGCCACACAGCCCCCCGAAAGAAGTTTTATTTTTGGGTCAATATCGCTCAATACTTCTAATTGCGCCAAGTGGGTGGTCAGATCCGATAGCCGTTGACCACTACCACAAAGGACCCCCACCATGAAATCCACCGTTGGACCTGGAATACCACTTCATGGGCTACTGCCTTTTATTATCGTCTTGACACTGGGCACCGTATTCAATGCCGTGTTGACCTGGAATGACTTCAATATGCTGAGTACGATACGATGTGCCGGAGGTTTGCAGCGTTACTATCTTTATCAATTATCCATTAACCAGCAAGAAAAACTATAGGATTGGGACATATTTCTGGGAAGAACGAGGTGCCATTCAGGTTGGACCCAGTCGCACTTATGGTGGATGCAAACCCACACTACGGAATGAGTGCAGACGACGAGTGGGAATCTCTCCTCCCCTCAAATCATGCCTCGGGCATACATCTCGATCCCTCACAAGAGCAAGGACAATACATTGCCGTTTATCATCAGCTGGGTTGCCTGAACTCCCTCAGGCAGCTATATGTGAATCCTGGTTGGGAAGATGATAGGGAGAAGAAGGCACGAGCACATCACTGCATGAATATTCTCCGTCAAGCTGTTCTCTGCAACGCAGACACTACTCTTGAACCGTCGCTTCCACAAGAACTCTCAACCGGACAGTTAGTGGACACTGCAAGTGGGATGAATGTCCTCCATGTGTGTAGGGATTGGGAGCAACTCAGGGCTCTGGCCGAGGAGGACCGATTCGCAACTAGCCATCATTCAAAGCACGAATGATCTCAGTTGGTACGCCATCCTTCCGGCATACAGATCGAGACACAAGTATTGATACGACTAATATAAACCAGCCCGTTTCCCATGGACTCCTTGATTTCCTACAGAAGCGCTTGCTATAAACGGGCATGTGGGTCGGCCACACCTTCTTTTGGCCAAATCATATTGCATGAAACAAACTCTGTTTTGGCCCTTTCTGGCACCTAGATTACCCTCTTGAGGACAACCTGTAGTAATTCCGACGTGATAATAGAGCCACTCGCTTATTGTTTCCATCTCTCTCTTCCAAGCCTATCATGCACCCAGAACACGACGAAGAGACCAAGACACTATTGTCGAGGTCGAGTGATGACGAGCTCAATCGACCTATGGTGGAGGGGGCAGAGGCACCGAGGAGTGTGAAGACTATCATCACTCCGAGGACGATTTACATCTTCTGTTTCCTCATCTTCGCACTGAATGCCGGACTCCTAGCAGCAAGCTGGCATGCACAACGGGAGATCCAGAGTTTGTTGCACTCCGCAATGGAGCGTGATATCTCAAGTCTCCCTCAACCGGATGCGTTCGCTGGGTTGTCCGACGCAGCGAGGAACCGTCCTGGCGGTGAGGACTAATTTCTATCGGTCATCTTGTCCCTGCGGTGCTGAACAAAATAATCGCGCAGTCCGGCCTGACTATTAAGCTGGTTATGCTCCGGATGGACTACGCGGGCAGCACGAGGGGTAGCGGAGGGAGGCGATGTTCCATTGGGTAGAGACTTGATCGAAGAATCAACAGACGTGCCCATGTTTCACGTCTGTCCATTTTAGGCAATCTTTCATATTGGATCACTCCTTCCTTTCGTGACGACGATCTTTGTTTGTCCCGAGTAGCCATAGAAAGACTGCTGAGCGCTGACTGGCGGCTGCATTGCAGCGCGCATGCTATTCTTGGGGAGCTCCGCAACAGGAGAAGGTACCAGAACCCAGATGTATTCATTATCTTGCGGTGCTAGCAATCATTGTCTTCCTGTTGAATTGGAGGCGGTGGCAAATGAGATGTACAGGAGGTTTCGAACGCCGCCAATAGGATAGCAATGGATAGCTCGGTTAAAAGCAGGAGAAACGATCGGGCTTCAGCTCCGAAGATCTCGTTTTGTTAGTCCTAGCCTTGGCCCGTTGTTACAAATCCGGTTCTTTGAAAGGAGCCTGTTACGAGCGACATGAACACAAGGCCCATTCTGTTTGCTCAGCGGTGACACCAAATCTATGTAGAATGCCACAGGAAAAATTATCTGAAAGGTCTTAAATTTTGATGTACAGGGTACATACATGTGCAGACTAAATCCTGGTTACTCCACATAGCCATGGCCTGTACCTAATATTTGGCTTTACCTATTTGTATTTAAGGTGGAGAGCTTAAGCCACTTACCTAGTCTGCATTTCTTCTCCCCCAACACCCGAACACTGAGCTAGGAAACATGCGACCATTGCTACTTGGCGCTCTGCTTGTTCTCTGCTCCTTCGCGAGCGGATTGCCAGCCAGCGATCCATCACTAAACTTGAGTAAATAGCCCGGAATCATCTTCCAGAGATTCAAGGCCGGATGCTCATCTCTTGTGTAATTAGGAGGCCATATCATGGTTGACCGTGATTTGATGCCGGCCTCGGTGGACCGTAAGTTGAATCCTGCTACACTCGGAAATAAATAAACTCATTCGTGACTAGGTCGCTCGAACCGTAGCAGTAAGTCTCCCTTAAACCATGCGTTGGCTTTTTTTTCGCCACCGTCTAATCATGAGCAGCCAACTTCAAGAAATCAGGGGAATCCAACCCCTGATTCCGATATCCTGCGCCGTGAGTAAGTTCGCTTTATTTGCGTAAATCTCGGGGGTAGACTAAAATGCGACAAAAGGTGAACCATCTAAAAACCGTAAGTTGACCCCCAAGTCTTATTCTTCATCACCATCTAAACCCGTGCAGAGAACTTCAAGAAATCGGGGAATCCGACCCCTGATTCGGACATCCTACGCCGTGAGCAAATTACTTTTGTTGCGTAAACCTCCTCGTGGGCTAATGATAGTGAAAGGCGAACCGTCCAAGAACCGTAAGTCGGCCTTCCGGCTTTTTGTTTTGATCATCACCTGAAGCCTTTGGGGGCAGAGAACTTTAAGAAATCGGGGAATCCGACCCCTGACTCTGACATCCTACGTCGTGCGTAGTCATTTGTTTTGTTGCGTAGATCTCGGAGTGAGCTAATGATGATGAAAAAGGCGAGCCATCTAAAGAACGTAAGTCGGTCCCGTGCAGCTCTTTTTTCCGCCGCGTCCGTTTTCTGACTTTTGGTGGCAGAGAACTTCCGGAAATCAGGGAATCCGACCCCTGACTCTATCTAGTACAAGGTTTCCCCAGGTGGGCCCTGGGCACTTTTGACATAGCCAAAAGGTTAACATTGTACCCCATAGCCGAGTAAAGGAATTTTGAGAAAGACTTGATCGGTTTGAATTGACAAATATAAATATGATGTTATTTACCATATGATATAATATGATAAGATAGTTCACGTGAGAAGAATGCATTGTACAGTCAGCCATCGATTGTTTCCGTTCCTTCCGCCGATCACACACACAGTTCAGAAAGAGCATGCTCGGTCGTTTAAAGACCCTCTTCAACGTCGCACCACCCGTCATCGACCCCGCCAAATTCCGTGCCACAATGAGTTCCGGTGAGTTGTTTTACATACACAACAAACCTTGCGCCACTCCCACACACACACACACACATATTCTGACACGAGCAACTTTATGCTTCATTCTTCCCCCACAGAAGCAGGCGAACCAGCGGTTGCCACTTTCGCAGCAGGATGTTTCTGGGGTGTCGAACACATCTTCCTGAAGCATTACCCGCCTTCGCAGAATAAAGGAATCCTCAAGACCGCCGTGGGTTACACCGGTGGCAATCCACTTGTCACGCATCCCACATACAAAACCGTGTGTTCTGGTGCGACTGACCACGCGGAGGCTTTGAGAATCGAGTTCGACCCTGCCGTCGTTACTTACGCTGAACTTGTGGGTGAGTATGGTTTTTATGTGAAAAAAAAATATGCTCGCTATCTATTGTGAATATGCCCCTTCTCTCATTCATCAAAATCTTAAACAGAGTTCTTCTACCGTACCCATGATCCCACCACACTCAATCGGCAAGGCGGTGACGTTGGAACTCGTAAGTTTCTTCACCCCCTTTTTTTTTTTCGCGCGCCACTCACACACTCGCCCCATTGCTTGGCTGCTCTTTTTGTTCACGCGCACACACGCTTCCTTCCCCTTCATTGGAAACCAGAATATCGGTCGGCGATCTACTATCACTCTCCAGAGCAGGAAACAGTCGCCAAACGAGTTACGGAAGAGGTTCAAGCCAAGCATTTTACTCCCAAAGGTGTCGAGATCGCTACAGAGATTACCCCAGCTGCTCAGTGGTGGGATGCCGAGGATTATCACCAGTTGTATCTCTTCAAGAATCCAAGTGGTTATCAGTGTCCGACTCATAAACTCCATTGGTGAACGGCTCCTGGGATCACGGAGGGAGGGGGGGGGTGGTTGGGGGGAAACAAAGGGAAACCCTCTCCCTCGGTTTGGCTGTCCCTCTCCTAGTATGCCGTTAATTAATCAGAGGGTTTACCCGTCCCATATGTGTACGCACGCACACATGATACTTTTGATATGTAGTAGTAGGTCATGTCCTAATGATGCGGAAAGAGAGGAAGCAGGCGCTGTTTGTTGATTGTTGAATGAATGCTATTACGAATTGCTGAAACTATGTAAAACAAACATGGGGTATGAACGAAAGCTTTCTTCAACAACAAAGCAAATGGGACAGCAAAAAAAATTAACAATGAAATATCACATAAATCACATTCCCCATTCCATTCTCGAACCCACGCCACCCTTCCCTCCTCAAGCTAACTCACCGCCCCCCCTTCTTCTTTTTCTTCCCCTTGGCGGTGCCGCCAGGCAACGGCGCAGTCGCATTGATCCTCGTATTCCTCTCCACCAAGCTCACACCACCACCCCCATCCTCTCCATCCTCCTCTCCTCCTCTTCCCTCCTCAACGGATTCTGATAAACTCCGCCTCCACCCGGTGTCCCCGGTAAGCCCCTAGTAGTCCCACCAGGCGTCGCATTCCCATAAATAAGACTCCTGGGCCTCGAACCCGGTGTGACTCTAGACCCTGTTGCGTCCTCAAACGCAACCCTCGGTATAACCGGAGGCTCATTCAACAACGGCGACGACGATGTCATGTATGGCGAAAACCTCCCGCCTCCTCCCGCTCCCCGCCGCCGCCGCCGGTCTCCCCATTCCGAATGACACACCACCGGTTCCACCTTGATCCTCCTCTGTATTAGGATTACCATACAACGACTGTCTTCTCGAATTCGGCCCCGAATTTTTACCACCAACACCACCATTGACACCACCACTAACACCACCACCACCACCAAGAGGTCCAGGAACAATGCTAGGCAACGCACTGACACCCGCAAGTGGCGTCGTCACACCCGTCATGGTATCGGTAATCGCCTGTGGCATAAATCCAAGCGGTAACCCTAACCCTCCTCCTGTGGCGCCCGTCGCACCAGCACCAGCACCAGCAGTACCAGTTGTGCTCGGCTCCGGCGGGAGTACCGGCGCAGGCCCAGAATTAGGCGTGAACACCTGCGGAACAAAGCCTAGTGGCATCCCACCAGTGTTAACGCCCTTGGGTGACCCGCTAGGTTCGGTGGGAACCGATCCTCCTCCTCGTCCTGCAGTGGTCGTATGACTACCACTACCACCCCGGGGACCGCGTTGGGAGGGCTGGACCTTGAACTTGCGGCATGGGCACCGTCGCATGTAATGGACTCAGGAAGTTATTGTGCGGCGTTTGTTCTTGACCACCTGACATTGGCGACGAGGGATGTGACTAGAGAAGAGCGTCATCACCAAGATCCCTTTTTGCAAAATAGCGAGATAAACTCACTGGAGGCTCAACAACAAACTCATACGATGAATTACTCCTGATCGACGGCCGACTACTATTGAAACTATCCTGACGGCGCAAATCGGAATTCCCAGGCTGATACTGCGGGTTGAGATAATCCATATTCATAGGTGTAGGCACTGCCGGCATGTACGGTTGTCCACCACGACGTTCACGTTCACGTTCCCGGTTCTAACAAAAAGTCGCAAAAAAAAAAAAAACTCAGTCAATAAGCCAGCTAACAAGGAAAAAAACAAAAAAACCCCCCACCTGGTGCCCACTACTCTCCCCCGTCCTCCATCCCTCCACATCCACACGAACACTCGGAACCGGTACAGTTGGCACAGGGGGCGGCGGGGGTCCAGCCGACTTGGACAAGTCCGGTGGCGGGTTCGTGAACCAATTAGGCGGGGGCTGCTGTTGTTGTTGCTGCGATTGAGAGCCGCTGCCTCTCGATGTCGTAGGTGGCATAGGCATCACAACCGGTGCCGCACTACCAACATCAGGCGAAAGTGACATTGCCCGAATGCTAGCATCTTCGGGTATAACACTCAGCTCGTCTAGACCTTTACCCCCACCAGCAGCAGCACCACCGCCGCCACCAGCGCTGCTACTACTCATGTGTGGTCGGGTGTATATCCCACTTCGTGGTGCCGAGGGAGGTCTTGAGCGTGGACCTCTCGAACCTGAATCGTTACCAGCCGAATCAACAGACATGACTGAGGAGGTGCGCCCAACAGGTGGGAACGTCAGAATGTCAAAGTGCGATATACCGGTCATTGTCGACGCAGAGGACTGCGAATCAAGCGAGGTGCGGCGTTTGTGAATTGCACGTCCAGGGAGTATCGAAGGAAGATTAGGTTGCGCAGACGATGATGAACGAGAGGTTCGGATGGTGGAGGGATCGGGCATGGGCATGGTTACCGGGTGCAGGCATATTGGGTGGAGGAGGCATAGCGAGATAAGGTAGTGGCGGGACAGGCGCAACGAAATTCGACGCTGTCGCCGAACGAGATCCTCCCGCTCCGGTATCCGACGCAGAACTAGAACCGGACACCGATCGTGTAGCATTGACGGCTGCTGCTGCTGCTGCTGCGGCAAGAGCCTGATCCCTCTCCTTCTCGCGTTCCCTCGCAGCCCTCCTCTCCCTCTCTCTATCCCTCTCAGCCCTCTCCCGCTCACGATCCCGATCCTGAATCTCCAGCTGCCTCTCCGTCTCTCGTTGCTGACGCTCTCGCTCCCGCTCACTCTGCTCTTTCACTCTCAACTCTCTCTCTCTATCCTTTTCCGCCTGAAGAACCGCGATTCTCTGCCGCTCTTCCGTAAGCTCTCTCGACCTCTGCCTCTCCAACTCTTGAACCTTTTGAATCTCACTCTGCAAATGTCTTTCTCTCCTCTGATCTTCAAGGGTCGCATTATTTCTCAACCGCTCGCGTTCTTGATTCAAAATGGAATCCATCTCGCGTTGGAGTCGGTTGTGTTCTTCTTCGCGGATGCGCTGGAGAGCACCTTCGAATTCGGCGCGGGAGACGCGTTTGTTGCGTGTGTTGGATTCGGGGGAGCGGCGGCGGGAGCGGCTTTGGCTGGAGGAGGAACCGGAGACGTTGGCAGCAGCGGCGCCTGCGTTGTCGTTTACGTCTTCGATGAATGCGGTTCCATCACCTACGGCAGGTTCGCTTGCAGGCGGGGGGTTGGAAGTGTTGTCGTTGGTGGGATGATGGGTAGTGATGGTGGCAGAGGATGGTTCGCCGGCGTGGGTGATCCTACGAGGGGCGGGAGGTGCAGCAACAGCAGCAGCAACAGGAGCAGCACTACTACCGCCACCATCACCCTGTGTGACACCCAGGAAGCGACCCCGCTTAACCCCTTCTTCGAACCCTTCTCGTCGTCCTTGTTCGCGTGCCTCGCGGACGGCTGTGTCTTCACGCATTCGACGTGCCGAGTCTCGTGCGCGTGCTGCTGTTCGTTCTGCTTCATCACGTTCATCTTCCACAGCACGAACAACCGATTTTGCACGATCACTGTAGTAAAATAGTTGAATTTATGAAAAAAAAAAAAAGAGAGAAACAACGAACACTTCATCCTCAGCATGCCGAAGCTTCAACTTGACCAACGCCAACTCCTGCTGAGCGACCGAAGCCTGATGCTGCGCCTGCATCACCGCCTCTGTCACCTTGACATTCAACGTCAACCTCTCATCCAACAACCGCTTCCTCTCCGCCTCGAGTGCCTGAGTACGAATATCCGCTTCGGCGAGACGTTGGGCGGAGAGAGAGAGTTTGGAGACGGCGATGTGGAGGAGACGTTTGCTTTCGTCTGTTTCGTGTTCTTGGCGGAGGAGGAGGTGGCTGAGGGTTTCTTTGGTGTAGGTTGAGAGTTCTTTTTCGCGGAGGCGGCGGTTGTGGGTGGTGGTGGTTAGACGGCGGCGTTGTTGTGGTTGTTGAGGGTGATGGTGGTTGATGTTGCCAGCATACGAGAGGGCGGAGGTGTGGCTAGCGGTGGTGGTGGTACCATTGCGATGGTCACTATCGATGCCGTGGTTGTCAGAGGTACGACTGCCAGGACGGAGATGGGAGGTGATGTGGGAGGGGACGCGGTCAAGACTGTCATCGCTGTCTTCAGTAACAGGACTACCAGGGGGTGGCGACTGCAACTGTCCGTTGTTACTGTAGTGGTGTTGTTTTTTGGGTGTTGAATGCGAGGGAGGAGGAACTGGAATGAGCTGCTGTGGCGGCGGGACGGGGATCGGTTTTGTCGGCGAGTCTGGCCCTTGTTGTTGCCAGAAGGAATCGGGAGAGTCTTGGAATCTGCGGGTTGGCTAGCCACTTCAGAACTTGTGACGCGTAGATGGGTTGGATGGAGAGGAGGAGACGCACGGAGGTGGTTGGTCGTAATACTCGTTCGCAGACATCGTAAACTTTCTGCTCCACAGACGCGCGATAAGTAATATGACCCGAATTACAAAGGGTAAACTCACCCCCGCACAAAAGCCCCAGAGAGCGCACACAAAAGTTACTACTTACGGGTTTCTTCTAGGCTTGTGTGCCCAGTACGTGATGGGGTATATTGTAGGTGAGAGAGCGTGCGCACTGTTATGATGCTGTGGGTGGATAATCAGGAGGAAGAGAGAAAGGTTTCGAAATCAAGGGGTGGTGCAATGGTGTTTTACCCCCCCTTCGGCCCCAACAATCCACCAAAGGCTGTTCTCCAGAGGCGCCCACAAACATAAGCGCCTGCTTTCAGGTTAGGGTTCTATAAATGTGCGATAGATGGCAACGGGAGGAGATTTTGCGGCGCCATCGCGGGTCCCAACATAGAACTGACAGAGAGGGGCCTTGAGCTCGGCCCCCAACACAACCCGCCTAGGTGCCCCCATAAAGTTCCAACTCTGGTCGTTGTGCACTCGATCCATCGATCACAACCCCCCATCGGTTTTTCTTTCTTCCCGAGCCGAAAGAACTTCGCTCTGTTGTCATCAACAGCTGCTATATAGCAAAATTTGCGCAGGCCCTGTTGTCACTGGTTCCTGGGCCTTGCTGTTTCTGTTTGGGATCAATTCTGATGGCAATTGATGGATTCACCTACGCGCGACAGCAACCCCCATTGAGTGTTATACCGACAAGCCCGACAGGCGCTTCACCTTTTTTGGCTTCTCCGCCATCAGAACTGGCGATACCTTCAGCAGTAGAATAGAGTGAGTAAATGTCCCCCCCCCATCCGCCATAATCGTGTTATGTTGGGATCGGCAAACGTGTGCCCAGGCCTCGGGACGCACACGATATCCCGCGCACGGACACGTAGGCGCACTACTTATACGGACCTCACCATTTTCTCTTTTAGACACTTAGTAGCCGGCAATCCATTCCTGGCCGCACACAATACCACATGCATATGTATATAGCCCTCTCCTTTGCGCAGACAGCTCCCCTCAGTCCTCGTACGCTTACGAGTGCTGAGGGTGAGCCCAACTTGATAATCATCTTACCCTACGCATTCTGATTGTACCATAGTCTTCGTTCTCCTACATGTTATTCACCGCAGTCGAGTTTCTGGAATCATACGGTTGTTCCGTGGCAATGAACCCCCTCCCAAGAATAGTGATTTGATAGTCACCACTATTTCCTATGACGAACAACAACTTGTGATTGCGGTACACCACTAGGACCATCAATAATTTATATCTTCATGTCGTGGCTGGTTTCAAAGTCTACCTCCTTCCTCAAAAACAACCCAAGTGGGTAATAAAAAAAAAAAAAAGAGGGAGAAGGGGAGGAGGGGAGGAACACAGTAACAAGAGGGGATTCACAGATGGGGGATAAGCGTAGTCCACTGGATAGTTGCATAAGCCTCGTTTGGAAGGGCCCGCAAGGTAGTGAATGCAAGGGGTGAGGAGTGTAAGGCGGCCAAGGTAGTACAGGGGAAGCGTGGCATCCTATATCCACAACATTCCCTCGGGGATAAACCTGGAGCGATTTATAGTGAGAGTACCCAACATGAGCAAGAGAGGGTGGGTGGGTGGTAATGAAGAGCGCAGAGGAGCGCCAGAGCCAGAGTTCCACAACTGACGGGACCGTGGATGACCACGAAATCAGGTGGAAGGATCCAAAGAGAACTCCAATGGCCATTGTGGAAATCACGTCTTGTTTCTCGCCTGACCGATCCGCATAGAACATGGGCATTCTCAGCGACCCACCCAGGAATATCAAAGTCGCCGTCGGTGCTCATTTTCCCAATAGGACGACATAGAGCCAGGAAAAGCGTATGTGGAGCTCTAAACACCCAGCTGATCCACCTGCTACTCATTGCATACCTCAGGTTTTTGGTTATCCAGCTCTCCTTCCCGTTTCCATGCCCCTCAACAGCTTCTTTGCCTCTCCTGTTGCTTCTACCTCATTGCCCCTGTCTGCCATTTTTGTCGGACTAGACTTGAGCTGCACATGTACTGCAACCTCAATGAACTGCAGCTTCTCCCACCACAATCCATACGTCACAACATTAAGCACCGCAAATGCAAATGTGGCCGCTTCAAGCCCTGTCACCGGAAGGCCCGTAGTCCACCAAGCAATACATTGAAATGAGAACCATGTGGTCTGAAGAACAACAACAAACTTGGTGAAGAAGTCACCCTTGCTCTTGTCATCAATATCCTTCTCCGTAATATTGGGCACTTCCACGAGACCTTTACTGTTCACCTTCATCAAATCCATGCGTCAAGGTCCAAACCCCGGATGCATCTCGCTCCGGGCCTCTCCACCACTCGACATAGTGCCGACATCACCAAAAATTCAGGCGATTAGGATGAATGACGACCCAAGTACACGCGAATATGGTGGCAAGACAGCTTAGCACAATCTCCTGCACTGTCCGATCACTTGCAACATTCGTGCTTTCCGGAAGTTGACGGCTATTCTTCTCGACACCAGCAGTATTCCAATACTTCCGACAAGTGCTGTTGAGAAGGTCTAACTCAGGAAGAATGGTGAGTGAGACTGGTATGTATCGGGCGACGTGTTTTTGGCGTGACGACTCCACGGAGCGTGAAGGGTCCATCACGCTTGATGGCCTATTTCACGCTCAGAGTGATAAGCTTCAAGATGATCTAATCAGCGCGCTCACGTCTCGATAGCACAATCTACTCATTAGGCAGCTGTAAAAATATTTGGATCTACATTACAGCTTTAATCGCGCAATGCCTGTAATTTAGATCAGCAAAATTAATGGCACAAACATATTGATCTTGGTACTAGTAAATTTAAGAGATAAGGAGTTAGCAACTGGAAACTATCAAGCCACGCTCGACTTCACGCTTTATCATGCCTCCACACTCACTTCACGCCTTTTCACGCTCAACATCACGCTCATCACGCTCTACTCACGCTCATCACGCCAAACTCACACTCGATCACGCTCAAATCACACTGACTCAGGCTTAACCCAGCCCAATCACACTCAATTCACGCTCAATTCACGCCCACTCACGCTCCGATTCACACTCGGCAATCAGGGCTCATGCTCATCACGCTCCATCATGTGAGCTCTGAGATCTGCTGCCCGAAGCAAATCGGCAATCCATGAGGATCACGAAATGAGGGTTATTGTGTGGGGAGTTTCTATGATTATCTATAGCACCTGTGAGTATACCCATGGTTTGGCCCCAGAGTGGATTTGAGAGAAATATGCAAGAGACGATTTACCAAGGTGCCAGGGTTCTGCCGAAACATGCCCTTGCCAGTGTTTGCATAAGGTAATACACGTTGTCTTGTATCAGCACTGCTGCTCCAAGATAAAGTGGGAATTGGGAATAAAGTGGCGCAGACAGTAATAGCAGTGATTTTCTAAGAGTGTGATTGTTGTTGCTATACTACACTGATAATTTAGTTGACGGGAATCAAACGTAGCATTTTTGCCATAGCGGCAGGGTTGCACCTGCGGCGGCTTTGTTATCTTGAAATGAGATGGTTCAAGTAATTTGAGAGGACTTAGTCGCAATAGAGTAACAAGACCAAACATAGGGGTTCAAAGCGAGTGAGACTCCGAGAGTAGGGAGGGTTGAGATGAGTTGTAGCAGGGGAGGTGAGGACAAAATGGCCTTACCAAAGTGTTGGCCATTATGCATCAGAAGTAATGGAACATCATCTATGAGCGCCCATGGTTAATGACTACAGGGGATGGGGACGACCAACCAAAGTGTCTCGGTCGCCCAATGCTGACCCTTCTCATTCTCTTTGCCACTCTCAAATTCTCTTTAAGCATACCGATTGCAGCCTCAAGCACCAAGAATATCAGTGAGCCGATCATAGTCTGGGTGATTACCAGAAACATGACAAAAACTTTGGCTCCGAGTAAGATACGGGGTATGACGGCAAGATCACCATGAGAGGCGGTTGCCAAGCCCAGAATCACCCGGGCATCAACGGCAGGCGGGATACCAGCATTAGCATAGTCCCCCTGGCTGCCGTGGCAGTGACACTCATGATACCATGGCTGACTCAGATGTACCGAGATCTGTGAGCGCAAAGGCAGTAAACATCTAGTATAGAACACAAGCACTGAATATCATTCTCTGAACTGTAATATGCCTCATGAACTCCCCAAAGCAATGGGGAATGGTTGCAAGTAATGCTGAATTCAAATCAACGACACTAAGTTTACCATCCAAGTTGCCACATTTGTGAATACATGTTCACCTCGAAATCGTACCATACCCTATATTGCTATTTAATAACAGAAAGTTTCCAAGGTGTTCAAAAGTGTTCCATGAATGAACACAGCTGCAGACTCCTCTGCACTCTGGAGAATATAAAAGCTGCTTGCAAGGTCGGGGATTAACCAGCTCAACAACTTCCCCAAATTGCCTCTGAATTGCTCATGTCTCCAGCTAGTATTCATCTTGATCTCACAATCAACGAGGATGACCCCCTTCCTTTCCCTCAGCAAGATACTATACATGTTTCTCCAAGACTCTGTGTGGACAATGTTGAGACAATCCATGTTGCACCAGAGTACTGGCCAGTACCTATGCCTTCTGGGCACATGACCGCTTATATTCTTGACCTCTGTGAAAATACGCCTGACACTCTCAAGGATAATAAGACGGTTGATTGGTTTATTAAGCATGAAGTAAGTACCTATAAATCAAGATATTCACTTACTAACAATCTATTAGTGCCAGGACTCTTGGCGAGGTTCAACTGGATCGAGTTCTAAGACAACTACTGTCTATATTTTAGATCCCCCCTATGGAGTTGACTGCCAGAGGTCAATGCTATACTGCAATGGCTGCTATACCTGCAACTTCAAACCAATTGACTTTTTGAAGGACTTCAAACAATGGGATGCTGGCTGCCAGACTCACAACAATGTTTTTATTAAGTCAGCTATGGATATCTGGGAACATGAAGCATCTTCGGTAACAGCACAAACAATCTCGTGAGTTATTTTATATATGATCTGAGTCTTCCATGACTTATCAATATGTTTTCAAAAGATTTTATCGAAGCATTAAGCAAGATAAATGCACAGCAAAGTTGGGTTCCCACTTGTATTGCACTGGAAGCCTTATCCTGCGACGTTTTCATAAGGTATGCAACTATCTTTAGAATTATTTTATTTATTCGTGCTCAAATAGCTCGTAGAAACGAAATGGCAGCCCATATTTCATCGGGTGCTCAGACTGGGCTGAAGGAGGCCTTTCAGCACGAGGGCAGCACTATTTCCGAGTGATTCCTATGGATATCCAACTTGATATTCTGAGGAAGCTACTTAAGGATGAACAGCTTTATGACATTGGTCATCCATTGGACGCTGATAAGGACATTCAGCAACTCTTTGGAGATTGCACAAATATTGTCCATCCTGCAAGTCTCCCATCATCAAAGGAGTGTTGTGAGTATCCAATTTGATTTTTTTTCAAACAACTATCTAATAATTTTGTACTCAGAATATATCCATTTTGGTACTGGACGACATATTGCAGGACAGCTTATGCCTCACCGTTGCCCAGCAAGACTTACTATATTTGTTCCAGTCGATCTGACTGATTACCGTGCAGTTATAATTCCTGAGGATGGTGTTGCGCACAACCATCCAACATTTCCACCACGAAAGGTACCTCATGCTGCACAAGAAGTGTACTGTGAATGTATATGAGCAGTTGGTGCACTTGGAACAACAACATTAAAGATTGATAATGGTGCGATTTTTTATTACTTTTATTCTATTTGTAGCTAATTTAGGATTGTACATCTAGCAGAGAGCACTCGCACAATTCTCAATGGAAAAATTCCCCAAGAGCTTCATCCATCATTAGTCAATAGCCGAAAAAGGCAAAAGATGTTGTATGAGGAACAGAATAGTAGTTTTCCAGGCGGCTCAGGTATAACTGGTATGAAAAAGCTTTTAATCTACTCCTTTGATATTGTTTACATTTCTATACCAGGTGTCTTTCATCAATCAATGAAAGAACGAGACCTCAACATCAATGAGCGATATATATATGGCCTACACACATTTGGTGACACAGCCGATGTTGGCAGAATAATGCATAAAACCATTCTAATTAGAGCGCAATACCAATGCAATAAATGCTGTAGTTGCCACCCACCATTATTAGTAGGCAAATAATGCATCACCTGCCTGATCTGCTCTTTCCCCCCTCTTACCGTACTCTTGTTAAGTAATGCATCACTTGCCTGATCTGCTCTTTCCCCCCTCTTACCATACTCTTGTGAAATGATGCATCACCCGAATTCTGCCCTGAATTCCGCCCATTCCCCCCTCTTACTGTACTCTTGTTAAATAATGCATCACCCAAGGGTGATACAGTATTCTGCTCTTTACCATACTCTTGTTAAGTAATGCATCACTTGCCTGCTCTGCTCTTTCCCCCCTCTTACCATACTCTTGTTAAATGATGCATCACCCGAATTCTGCCCTGAATTCTGCCCATTCCCCCCTCTTACCGTACTCTTGTTAAATAATACATCACCCGAAGGTAATACAGTATTCTCCTCTTTCTCCCCTCTTACCATACTCTTGTGCATCACTTCTCACCTCCCATTAAACCCCCCTCTTATCATACTCTCATGCATCATTTGCTCACCATCATTCCCTCATTTGATTTTCAATGTCATGCATTACACATGGCAGTCTTCCCCCTCTCTTACCGTACTCTGATGCATCACTTGTCAGTGTCGTCACCTCCCTCAATCGATGCATTACTTGCCCATTGTCATTCCCTCATTCGATTTCCAATATCATGCATTACACATGGTGGCCTTCCCCCTCTCTTACTGTACTCCTATGCATCACTCATCACTTTCCTCAACTGATGCATTACTTGCCCATTGTCATTCCCTCATTCGATTTTTAATATCATGCATCACCCACGGTGGTCTTCCCCCCTCTTACCGTACTCTTATGCATCACTTGCTCACTGTCATTACCTCGTTTGACCTTTAATATCATGCATCACACACGGTGGTCATTCCCCTCTCTTACCGTACTCTTATGCATCACTCATCACTTGCTCACTGTCATTACCCTGTTCAATTTTCAATATCATGCATCACACATGGTGGTCTTCCCCCTTTTACCATACTCTTATGCATCACTTGCTCACTGTCACTACCTCGTTCTATTTTTAATATTATGCATTACACACGGTGGTCTTCCCCCTCTTACCATACTCTTATGCATCACCCTTTCACCGCTATTCCCTCCTTCAATTTAATGCACCACTCAACGGCCCTGCCTGTTGGTCTGTCCCTCATTTATTCATGCATCACTTGGCAACCCGACCTGCTGGTTGGCCTTTCTGTTCATTCATGCATCATTCAATGACCCCACCTGTCAATTTAATGCATTGCACACTGTGGTCTTCCCCCATCCATTGATTACCCCCTCGACTATTCATGCATCACTCGGCGGTCCCACCTATTGGCTGTAGCATGACAAGCCATGATAATTAATATTTTGTGTTACCACAATTTCGGGGTTCGTAAGATAGTCAGCCCTGCGGTATGTTGTATCTATGGTATATATTCTTGCTCGCTACATGACACTGTACCTAAGATGACCGCAATACTTGAAACTTGCTCCCTCTGAATTTGGTAGCCCTGTTCCTTTTCAACATGACGGCCATTGCACTCCGTGCCAAATCAAGCTTAGTAGATAAGGCTTTGGGCATGGAGCCAGAAGCTGCGGCTATGTTTTGTGTGGCCGAAGTGTCTGACTCCACAAATGAAGAATTGAGGAGTGATTTCATGTGATGAACATAAGCAGGGAAGTCCTTCCAGAGTTCCTGCAAGTGGGCCCCCATCTCATCCCTTTGTATGGCTTGACGAAGAGCATAAGCCCTTAAACCCTCTGCTTGTGCTGGTGAGATTGATATGTCTAACCAGTCTTTCAAATGAGCTCAAGTCCACCACTCCTTGGCTTGCCACTGCAAGAATCTAATCACACGGTTCATCTCTTCCAAGACAAGGTCTACCTCCTCTCTGAAACGAGCAGCTCTAGCACGCGATTTGCACCATTCAACATGCAAAGCTTTTGGTATAATCAATTACAATGAAACTGTGGACATGCGAGAACTTACTGTCCAGAAGCCCTATGTCACTCCCCGTCCCAGCAACACCAATTGTCTGCCATATCCATGATACTTTCCTCCGACCTTCAGAAGAACCTTCTACTCCTTCAGAAAACTCCCGAATGTCACAATCTTCTAGCCAAAAGAGTTTCTGCTGCCAGTCTGTCTTCTGCAACAATGTACCCAGTGATTCCAATGCACGAAATGCGGCCCTGTAATCCTCCTTCGAGATGTCAATTCTACCTTGCACGGTACTGATGGTGTTCAGTGCTCGTGTGTTCGCTCCTTGGCCACGAGCCCACCTGTCCTTGAATCGGTACAAGTGAGATCAGACCCGCAAACTGTGCCTAAGAGAATCTAAAGCATCATATGCTTGGGCAAGCCTTAGCTTCCATTCTAGCTCTGCGAGATGAAGGTCGAACAGGACCTTATTTTGAATATACGATGGCAGCCAGAGGGTTACCTTGTGAGGTTTGGTACTGCTGCTCGAAGAATGGTCCTCCCCATGCAGTAAGACAGAAACCGACGGCATGTAGAGTAATTGGACTTTTTCCCATGCCTCAATTTTGTGTTGTAATGCATTACTGCTCAGTTGTAGTTTCGTATGCTGGCGGTCCTGGGAATGCTGCCATAATTTCGCGGCTTTTGCCTTGAGAGCTCGTCTGTTCACATTGGTCAAGTAATCATAGGTTGTCAAAGTGAGACTTACTGTTCGGCCTCTAACTCTAAGCCTCTAGATAACAGACTTGATGGTGATATCTTATCATCCAAAGCAAAATCACGCCCTAATGCAATGTCTCGCGCTTCCGCTTCCGATAGCTCTCGGCACACTGATGCAAAAGATGGCGCTGCGAATTCAAATAAGATAAATAGTTTTGGTGTATCGTACTGGACTGACTTGTGATCTCGATGTTGAATGGGTTAGGCGAGTTCTTATCTCGCTCCCAAGTTTCTACCTCAGCTCTCCACTTATCAGTAGTGTCCTGGGTGAGTGAAGCCTCCAGCTGCTTATGAGCGAGCCCATAATCGACCATATCCATTGCAGCGGCCTTAAGCTTACGGTGTAGGGAGGGACCTAGAGAAAATTGTGAGACAAGCCTACATATCTGAATACTACTTACCTAGGCCTATAATTTTTCACCAATTAAATGCTCCAAAGTTTACATCTAATGTGTCCCTTCATGACCCAGGCCCCATCTCTCTAGTGCTTGGGCTGAGTGCATTGGACTCTGCCCAGCGCCGCTCTGGAGCTTCACCATCTGTTCTACCGACCCCTTTTGCATAGTTAAATGCATAAGTGGTCTGACAAGGCTTGATATGTGCAGGGAGGTGGAACTTTGGGACCAGGAACTGCGTATTGACAAAGGGTTTGAATAGGAAAAAATCTGGATCAAGGCCGGCTATCCGTTTACGAAGATTGAGAGACCATTGACAGGCAATATCATACGATATCACCACAGTCCGCAATTCTGAGTCGTGTAGGCTTGAATGAAAGATATAATCCATGTTACAATACCTGGTAAACATTGAATTGGGAAGAAATGTTTTATTACTGACAGAGCGCACCGTTCTCCTTTCTGCAAGTCGCCCACAGATGTAGGTCGCATCATGTCATGTCTAGAGCATACCACAGTTCCAACACCAGTAGCTGCATGACCACGACTTGGTCTAGATTCTGAAAGATTTACTGCATCATGTCTTGAGCATGTACTTTTCTAGTGTAGAATATGAGTTTAATATGAAAGGGGAGAGAAACACAACTTACAGGTTCTATCTCTGCGTGGAAATTCTCTATATGGTTCTTGTATTTTGTTTCTTCGACAAAATACGCATATCCTTTGCACAAACCTGGATCTACAGCTTGGCTTGATATATTTTTTCTCTTGAGATGAAAGTTAGCATCGAGAGCAACAAAGAGCGCATGAAGAAATCTGTGATATTATTAGTCGAGGTCAAGAATAAGATAAAGTACCACACCGTTGATCCTCCGGTACTTCGGCCCAACCCTCAGGCATATTTCTGCCTGGTTGAGGACATGCAGGGCATAATACTGCACATTCACCTGCTTCAGTTGCTACCAAACCTCTAGGATCGTGACCCCGCCCCCCACGTTTCATCATCTTGAGGTGCCGCCATTCCCGGACCGCCAACAAAAATGCTGGTAGCAATCCTAAGAGTCAGTAGTATCAATGAACTGTAAATCTTGATTGTTTAGGACGAGTAACTAACCTTCGGCGGATTGAGGCCAGTGTTATCTGTTTTTCGTGCCAATGATTGATAAAACTCGAAGGATGACACTTTAGACTCATATGATAAGAGCTCAAAGCTTTCTAAGAGACGTAATGTGAAGGCGCATTGTGGATCAACCAAGGTTGCCGGGTACAAATGGGCCAACCAAAGTTGCTTCACATGCGAGTGAGATGTAATACCGCATGCGCAAAAATCCAGGCCAACTTCATGAATCCCATGGTGGTCAATGATCACAAATTCATCACATTTTGCGGCCTCTGGGTGTTGGCATTTGTTGCCAAACCTATGGCCAAGTTGGATTCGAACGCCTAGTTTCTTCAGAGAAATCTTTTCAAAGTATGACCCATTCCACTTCTGTTGTAGTAAGTTGCAGTTAGCTTATGTATCAGCCATATGGAGTACCACGAACTCTTGCTCGATGTAAAGGGCTTTGTTTATGTGTGGAGACTATGCAATCTTTGCACAACAGTTCGCTTCCAAAGCAATTGAGACACATGTATGTGGCTTGGCCAAGTGCAGCACAGTTTGCTAGATTTTCGGTGTAGTGGGTCCCACTCGGATGCTAAGGGATCCTGGTGAACGAGGGAAGCGCCGATGTATTGAGATACGCGGACAAGGGAAATGATATCCCAAGTCCGCTGCTTATATACAGTTCTGTAGACTACGCTATCTATAGATACTGCGCACAGACCAATGCACAGACCATGTCACGTTGTGATGATATTGGTGGGGTAGGTATGTAATGTGTGGCTCGGATAACCACTACCTATATCAACCAGTACCTCGAAATGCGATTCTGGGGCGTCGGAGACAGTTCTCGAAGAGAGGGATTCAACTTTATAAAGGGGTTTTGGGGGAATAAGAATATATAATGGGTTTTCTCGAAAATATACCCAAGGGCACCAAGTGTACTTTGGGGATGGTCTCTGTGGTAGTAGCACAAGTCTCCTCTTGCAGCTACAGTCTCTGTTCTCAATATCTCTGATCTCGAAACCTTGGGGGAATCTGCACTACCCCACTGAGTCTCTATCTCTCTGTGTCTCTAGGCCTAAGGGGAATCTAAACTACCCCTGAGCCTCAATATCTCTCTAGAAGTCCCTCGGACTCAAACAATGGTCTCAACAATTCTCTCGATGATCACAGTTCGTCTCTACTGTTTTCTGGGTGGTCTATGACCGAAGCTCTCACTTAGTTTGCCTTAATGCACACAATAACACAAGATATGAAATTGTCAATTCCCAATCTCGTGGTCTCGAAGCTAGGGCAGCGAGTGCTTTCCTTTCACCTCTCCTCCACGCGGTATTTATATGTTTTGGTAGCTAGGAAACAGCCCGAGTAAATAAGGAAATATTAGAGAGAGTAATACTAGTATACACCATTGGTCCGACATTCCCCTGTGTAATAACACTTTTCCACCCGGTATTGGTCCTGACTGCCTGTTGTAGACTCATTTCGAGTCATCGAGACGCTGCTGGCGTCATTGCGTGGGTCATTGCGATGGTCCGAGGCTGTTTCAACTCACCCGGGAAGGTTCTCTACCCGTATACGCATGCCTTTCGCCGCCGCACGTCCACCCTATTGGCCTCCTCCCGACCCGGCATTCTGGTACACTGTTCATATACCCTTCTAGTATCTTGAACTGGCCGCGCATTGCTTACGCGTCGTGCGGATAGTCCGAGATAGTCCAACTACTCCATCATTTGTCCTTTGATCCGCTACTGGACCCTGCAAGGCCTTTCAAGGTACTCGATCGGTCATCGAGATGCTATTGCACGTATTGTATTGCCATAGCTATCCCCTTGGGGCTGGCTGATAGGCTTATGCGTCCGTAGCTTAATAGGTTTTTTATTCGTTCCACTCCTCACTCATCTCTATTGGCCCTCCTGACAATCGGCAGTCCTTCCGACTGTCGTATCGCGATCAGACGAGCTGATGCGGTTTCGGGTGTACATCCCTCGGCCGACGCTTCCTCATGCAATAGCCATGGTCTCCCTCTTCTCGATAGAACATCATTCCTACCCTTAATATAGCAGTCGGTACATTGTTTCTTAGTACATTGCATGCCATTTATTCGGGTGAGGGACCCTGTTCATTATTAATCGAGGTATCTCGAAAATCCGTCTACCAAGTGTCTCGATGCCGGTCACACGATCTTCTTGAAGGTTTCAATCAGTGCTAGGCCGCTACATGATGTCCCCTTCGAGATAGTCGAGTTAGGGGCCCTCAGTCTTCTCAGGTCGTCTCGATGGCCATTATATGGTCATGAGCACTCCCCTCGTAATCAGGGAGTTCTATTGACAACGTTCTCGATACTTGGTGCATCTCTGAGTGTACACAACCGCAATGTTGCTTGTTGTACCTTTTGTTCACTCTCGAAGCCATACAATAGCTATTTAGTAGCCACTGACTGACTCCCGGGGTGCCTTGTAGCCTCATAGAGGTCCTTACATGACATACCAGTCAGGTTAGGGTCATTGTAGGGGTGTTATGGGTATATCGAGATGATTACATCGTAGCTATTGCTGGGCCATGGGTATATAGGGGTATAATGGCCTATTTTAGCAATGCTTCGATTTTCGGCGTAATAACGTCACAAGTGTGACGTGACATGTTGGAGGAGAAATGTAGCAACAAGTCATACAATATAGGGAAAATGAACAGAAGGAGGAACGCTTACCTTGTCGACCAGTTATGGCGTAACCAAGATGGCCGAGACCATCCAGTTGCACACTCGACCGGGACACCCAATTCCAACACAGTTTTCGCAATCATCTGGTGCATCGGAACCTCGTCCTTCATTTAAAAGTAAGTCTTCAAGGTGCGCATCACATTCCACTTCTCACTCTCTCAAAGTCTCTTCCTGATTGATCAACCGTTAAATCTAAGGACAGTAAGCAAACAGTTGACTCACTCGCGTGGTGCGCTTTCTGATTTGCTTCATTGGCTGCGTGTCATCTAATTCCAAACTAGCGAGGTGGTCCAGATAAGCTGGTTCGACAACTTCTTCATCACAATACCCTATCGTTGGCTCCGATTCCGATTCAATGGCAGTGACTTTTTCTAGTGGTGTCAGCACCGCTGGGATGAATGTTTGTGATATGTGAACTTTGCCATTTCCTATGTCATCAAAGCAAAGGCTTCGATGGCTATCCTCAGCGGGCTGAGCCTTTGTCCTTTGAGAGGCAGATGTTGCAGTGAAATTAATGTTAAACTTTTTCTTTTTCGACGAATAGGTGGTGTAGCCCATCGAAAGCAGTATAGTAGAAGTGTTTGGGAGTAGATATTTTCTTAAGCCTACTATTAATCCACCGAAGTTAATGCATTGCTCAGCTTGATGCATTAGAAATTACTCAGTCAGATCAGTGATGCATGAATGGTCCGCTAAGCCTACTTACTCATTCTACCTTCCGCATGGGCCGACATGCCAAATATCTGACCGATGCAGAAAGGCAACAAGGCCGTCGCCATCGTCGAAAGGAGCGAGCTGCAATGCCAAGGTATGTTTCTGGCTTTGACCTCTGATATACTGACAGATTTCATCTCGGATTTCAGTGGCAAGTTCCAGCATTCGTGTGAGAATTATTGTGCATACTTGCAACAGCAGCAAAAAAACGACGAAGCTACTCCTCCAGCTTTACCACCAATACCAGACAAAGTCAACGAGTTGGCAGAGCTGCCGCTTCCAACCTCCCACATATTTGCTGATTCCGTTAAGGACAGCGGATGGTTTGAAGATACAGAATATTCAGACAACCACCTACAATGGTGGAATATGCATCCTCCATATACGCCGGCCTTGCACAAGATCATGCATAAAGATCCACGATGACTATGCAACGTGTTGCATGGAAAACATTTGTGTGAACAATACAAATATGAAACGGCTCGCCTCAAGCTCTACAAAAGTCAACTTCGGGATTTATTCGTGAACGCTCTACGATTAGAGCATACAATGTGGCTACAGAGGTGGGAACAGCTTTCAAAAACCCTTGTCCAGGCCGGTTTGAACCCTGATGACCGGACGATGGGGAGGCTCTTATGGCAGTGGCAGGCTCGGCGTATTGCAGCATTGCGAGATGATATACAGGCATTATTCTTAGCTAACGATAAGTTCCAAGTTGTCTATGCTGAACGCTGGGCACAGTTATATCCACACTAGTTAGCGAATAGATGTCTCCCAACTGTTGACTACATGTTTAACCAAGAGCTTAATAATCAGCAGCAACCAATCGCAGAGTAAATAAATGGCTACTGAACTGTTGAAGTCAACGCCGCATGAGAGCTTATTAGCCATCAGCAGCCAATCACTTAACAAATAAATGGCTACTGAGCTGCTGGATTCAGCATCATATGTCTAAACGTGGTGTAGCGACTCGTTTTCGGTCATATATGAGTGTGTATTTAGATAATAACACAGGGATAGAATGTGCTCAAGTTTGGGAAGTGCTACAACTTAAAGAAATGAAGTAGATAGCCACTAGTAGAAACACCCATGCTGCCGTGAATCTGATGCTGCAATAATAATTCCTTAGTAGTACTAGTAGTATTAGACCGCAACAATGGATGATCGGACTTTGATACACCCTCCTAGCTACATATAGTGAATACAACCCCTAGGACGTTTCGCTAGTACCTATCCCTCGGTTCTCATACACAAGTGGTGAGTTTCGAGATCTGGCTATCATATGATATTTTTTCCTTGTTTTTTTAGTTGTCTTGTATTGGCCTTTCGCATTCTGGGTATATTGACTTCTCCGGGTGACATAGATACTTGATACTATGATACTCCTGCCCGCCAGACCACTGGGTCCATGCATTTGCAAAGATATCCTCCTGTCCCCATCGGGCCATCCTCAGTCCTCTGTTGTTTGCACGGTAAATGCCGTGCACTTCGTCACAATGATATTATTTTTGGTCTACTGTCATGTATCATTAACATGTGTCAGACTCATGCCAGCTAACCTGGGCTGCGTGACAATCAACTTCCGTGATTTACGAGATGGGTGAACAAATCATGATATTACGAGATTCGATGGGCAAGAAGTCACGACAGGCAGTAGTACAAGAGCAGATCATAAAGCATTGAGTACAAGAAATTCCACCACGGATGCGATCTATTTGCCGAGCTGCCTGACTGAGCCCGTGGCGATGGCAGCTTTGTAGGCTCTGGCAGCCGCGTTGCGGTTGGAATAGCGAGCATAACACCCACCGCTGAATCCAAGGACTTGTGCAGAGGCTTCGCCACTATTTAGGGTAAGTCTAAATCAATCGGAGCAAGAAAGCGAACCTACACTGTGGAGTACAGACCGACATCGCACCCAACAGTGACTACATACCAACGGCTGTACTCGGGGGCCTCTAAAGTAACTGTAAGCTCTGGAACGGTCCCATAATACATGGACAAACCGCCATGAACAGGAATTCCCTCCAATGACTCCCTTTGTGGAGACGTGGTTATAACAATGCTTTCATCATCAGAATCGTAAAACGGATTGGGGGTATTGGGTGCAGTGGAGGGTGCGGCGGTAAGTGCAACGGCGGTGGGTGCAACGGCGGTGCCGGATCCGCAAGTTTGGGCTGCGGTGTGGCTTTGGGCCGAGACCGCAGTAATCATCAATAAAGAAGCTGTAATACGATTATTCTAGCCTGGTTGTGAGAGAATTACATCAATTGTCGCATTACCTGATCCCGACGTTGGGGCGACGTTTAATGTGAATGCTGTGTGGGTCATGTAGCGTCAGTCCATGCTAAGGGGTTTTGTTGGGAAACTTACTTCCTCTGGCCGCGAGGGCAAGGCCGGTGAGTACTTGATTGGTGGTGAGACGTGTATCCACCATCAGAGGCAGGGGCAATGTTGAGGTGCTACCCTCGGCTCTGACGGTGTTGCGAGATGTGGTCATGGTGATAAAGGAAGAGTGGTTATTGACACTGGGCTGTCAGGGGGGGTTATATACGAGAAAAAGGTGATGCATCACCCACGCTCTGAGTGATGCATCACTGGAGCCGTAATCACAGTTAGGCATAGGTGATACATCGCTGCAGTGCTAACTATTTAGATAAGGGTAATGCATCACTATAGGAATAGATGACACACCACTTTGCTAGTTCCACAATTAAGCTTATTTTTCGAGTAATATAGTCACCGTACACGGTTCCATAACCTGTAAAAAGCAATCAGGTGGGAAAAAGCTTAAGTCGCGTTCGTAAGCTCAACAGACGTTTTTTCGTGATTTCATTTGTCCCCGAAACTGATAGTGACAGGAGTATGTTTTTGTTATATGACGCTGTTCTAATGCTCACCTTGTGATGCGTTATACAGATGACAGGGTCTTCATGGACGACACTCCCACAAAGGGAATTTCTTGAAAGCCATTCTGCGGATTTTATTAAACACCAAGTAAAAAAAAATTACCGTTTGTTCTGGTCAACATTTATGCCACAGTGGTATCAGAAATGGCCTGAAGAAGCGATCGTGTTTGCAAATAAAAGCCCCAATGAATATGGGTCACTCACACCTGCCAAGACTGCACAGCTAAAGACCGCTAAGGAAAAACGCGATAGGGTGAGTTAATTAAAGTTCCTGCATATGAGTGGCGACTGATGAGCTTTCAGCAAATTAAAGCGTGGTTTCGTTGGCGCATCAACCCCAACGGCCCAAATGGCACTCGAAAACAATTCACTAAAACAAAGAAGATAAGAAATAAGGAACTGCGGCCATGCAAATGCGCCTATCACCCACACGAGCTTTATGCCATCCTTTTCAAGGATCGTGTTCAATCGCGCCATCAAGATGCGTACCAAGCTGCTGGAGCAGTCACACCGACCGAAAAACTGCTTGCCTGGAGAACGCTCTCACATTCCATGTGGGAAGCAGAAGACGAGGAAACGCAGAAAGTAGTGAGAGATACGCTGGAGGCCTTGGCCAAGGAGAAGGCTGAAACTCCCCAAGGTGAACGCACCCCGGCAGAGTACGCTCAGTGAGTTATACAAGGAATATCCGGATTGGGACATAGCTAAGAGATCACAGGGCACTTAACGATTTACCCTCGGCTCTCGGTGAATTCCTGCAAAATCTAAGTGTGAAGACAGGCTGGTTGTTTTCCGTGATAATGGGTGGCCCGAATCCCACATTCAACGGGGATATTGATGTCGGAAAGTGAGTTATTCTTTTACCTAGGACAAAATAGACTGACGAGGGTGAAGCTATCATGTAGGTGTGAATGGTTCTGATGCTACCTTTGGAAGCATGTTGGATTTTGATCAAGTTATTATGGGTCCCTACAGAAATTTCCTTGAAGATGTGTATCGTGAGCTGGATAAACTATGCAACACATCACAAACTGACAACTACCTTTCTAGCCCTAGCCGTACGTCAGACCAGAGCATTGCTTGATGACAAGGGCAGTGAAATTGGCAAGAACGGCGAAGGTAGTGCGGATAGTGGCAACGGCAACAATCACGACAATCACGACAATGGTAATGGCGAGGACAACGGTGACAATAGTGATGACGGGGAGGGTAATGAAGACGAGGGCGACGAAAAAACGCATTCTTCCGGACAAGACACAATTGTGAGCGGAGATGCATGTAATTCTGACGATCCTGGCACGGCCGTCGTTGGGAGTGAGTTGAACGGGACAGTGAACGCAGCCAGGACTGCCAGGGGAGGAAAGGATGGTACGAGGAACGGTATGTCCTCCCCCAGTATATACTTGACCAATGTCATGTCTGATGCATTACACATGCTAGCGCCCGGGGAAGTTGTTCACCAATTGGATTCCAGGTCGCAAACAGGGACTAGCAATGCAGCTACAAGTTAGTATTGCATTATATTTTGAGTTGAGACCAGCTTATTGCGATTGTCACAGGTATCCTTCCACAAATGCCAATTAACGCGGGCCTCGGAAACTTGAATAGTACATTCCTTGTGTTTCTAAACCAGCTTAGTGGTGAATTATTTTTCCTGGTGATATTAGATAATCCATCTGGCTTGTGGCTTCCACACTCGGACCCATCGCACTCCGATTTTTTATCTCCATTTTATCCGTCTAGTTGGGGTAGCAACATCGACTGGAGATTATACAAATTTGGTGACCAGATAACACCTCTGCAAATGTTAACCTATGAAAGCCCTCAGAAAAATCTTGGTGCCAACGCAAACGGTGGCAATTTCGGTCGTGCTGGATCAAACTCATGGCTGGCGGTTAACCCTGCTACAGAATCAGCCTGGTTATTTCCCGCTCCAACAGAAAATGCTCCTACCAACCGTCCACCCTTTATGTCAGCAGGTGGGATACCAACTCCTGGAGGCAACATGGATGCAAACCTGGACCTTGTGCCTGCAGCTGAGGCAGCCACGATGCCAGAGGCCACGACAGCCATAATCGAGCCCAGCTGTCAAGAGCCTGTAGATAACGAACATAACAAGGATTCACAGGGGGTCTCTCCTCCCAGTGACTGTCCATTACCTTCTAGCAACCTGGCAGACAAACCAACCGAGGCTGATCAGGAGCACATGGAGGAAGTATCTGCTCCAAACAAAGGCTCAGCACAGGTAGGTAATGTAGGGAGGAATGCAACCGATCAAAGTCGACTCAATAATGTGACAAACACTTCCAAGCGCTCGGGGAGAGCCCGCGTGCCATCAAAACGCATGGATCAAATGAATGAGATTGGCACTCACGTTGGTAAAAAGGCGGTAGTTCAAGGTGCAGTCAACAACCCGGAAGAGGTACCTCAATGGTTGAGAGACGCTATATGTCATCTTGAGGTATGCGATTTGGGTACAGATTGGCAAGCATGCATGAACGCCTGGAAAACTCTGGAAATGAGCCTCGGGCCGGCAAAAAGCAAGGTAAGTTTGTCACAAATTGCCGCTGATGGGTTAGCACTGAGATCTAGTGGCAGGGACATCTACCTTCGAATGGAAGACCCGAGGAATGGGCTAAATGGACAACTAAAGGTCGCAACGGGGCCCGCAACTACCAACAAACCCCGGTCATCAAAAGTGCAAGAGATTTTGGGCTTGCCACTTCCAAATGGTGGCATTCCATCCAGCCCGAATTCCGCAGGACAACAGAGGAAATCCCTGCGCCAGTATATGATCCCCCTGGTAATACAGCCAACACAAGCATCTGGGCACCTCTCAAGAAGGGCGGTCCAAACGGATTAGTCTGTATTATGACACTCCTCGTTTGGTGGGGCCGGGCAGCATTGAGTACAAGAACATGGGAACAAGACTCTCGCGCATCGTGGGATAGAGTGGTAGTTGATGTTCGCAACGTTCTTGAGCAAATGCTACAAGGGGGGAAAAAGGGGACAAAGCGTGCTAGCAAGGGGGATGCTGGTGCCAGCGAGAGCTCCAAGCGGTGAGTCGCCCTGTCCGCCATGCACCAACCCTGTCTTTGCTCACATGTAAGTAGTGTGCGATCATCAGACTGATCTTATCATTCATATTGTGATTGAGAATTGGCATGAACATACCGCTACCTATGTATAATAATGTTACCTGAACTATATTTATTGATTCATCACATGTTATAGACATCACTCAGGTAGGGGGGAGGAACAAGGAATTATCAAATTTGCTGGGTGATGCATGGACTACAGGAGCGCAAAAGTAATGCATCACCCAGGGACAGGAACGGAACATTGACTATTGGAATCGCTGAATGATGCATGAACTACAGGAGCACAAGAGTAATGCATCACTTTGGGGTGGGAAAGAGAAACGATTATCGAAGTCACTGAGTGATGCATGAGCTATGGGAGCGCGGAGGTGATGCATTACTACGGAATGTGAAAGAAGAACGACTATCGAGGCCGATGCATGAGCTACGGGAGTGCAGAAAATGCATCACCCGGGAACAGGAAGGGGGAATGACTATCGGAGCCGCTGAGTGATGCATGAGCTATGGGAGTGCAGGGATAATGCATCACTCAGACAGCACCGCAGCGGAAAGGGGAAACAATAACAGACTACTGGAATTGTTGAGTGATGCATCACTTTGGAGTGGGAAAGAGAAACGACTATTGGAGTCACCGAGTGATGCATGAGCTACGGGAGCGCGGGGGTGATGCATCACTACGGAATGTGAAAGAAAAACAACTATCGAGGTCGATGCATGAGCTATGGGAGTGCAGAAGTAATGCACCACCCAGGAACAGGAATGGAAAACTGACTGTCGGAATCGCTGAGTGATGCACGAACTACTGGAGTGCAGGGTGATGCATCACTATGGATTTGGAGATAAAAACAACTATTGAGGTCGATGCATGAACTGCCGGAGCGCAGGGGTGATGCATCACTATGGAATGGGAAAGAAAAATGACTACTGTGCCCCCCTCTCGGGCCCATCTGGGGGTTCGTATTTTCATGAATACCTTACAACGTGCTGCAGCTATCTGTCTCAGAACACCACCAAATGGTATACATGTATAATACTAAAGAGTGTGTCAGGAACGAGAGGATACAGGAGTGCAGAAATAATGTATCACCCAGGAACAGGAAAGGAAAACTGACTGTCGGAAATTCGGAATCGCTGAGTGATGCTGATGCATGATTTATGGGAGTGCGGGGATGATGCATCGTGAATATAGTAATATTGCCCAGTGATTGATGCATGAGCTACAGGGGGAAGGGATAGTACGGTAATTAGAGCATTCTTGCATCATTGTTCCCCTCTAATTACAGTTATTGTTGCATTACTCTGACAGCATCTGGTGGGTGACAATGCCCATGTGGTTATTACCATGAATAGCTACCTTGCCTCGTATATCACCCAAGCCCAGTGGATTATGGTTGATACGACCTTTAAGGTTGTTCATGGAACAACTAATGAGTTTAAGGTTGTTGTATGGGTTGATTCCCTTAACAGAAGTAAGAAATCTCATATAATCTCTGTAATTTTTTACTGAGTAATCCCTTTACAGGTCTCGTTGTTGGACGAGTTTGGACAAATTCAGCAACACGTAAAGCATACTTTACTATTTGGAATGGCATCTTTGATGCTGTAAAGGTAATTACTGGACAGGAATTGAATTTTAAAGTTTTTTCGCAGAGTTCTTCCCTTCTTGGAGTAGTTGGAGATGCAGAAGGAGCACAAGCTCAGGGTTTGGGTGATACAGTACTAGCACGACAGCTAAACAATCCCTCAAGAACAGGAATTACAATTTCCAGTCCTGACGAAGCTATAACATATCTTTGGAAGACATGTGTTGTTCACTTTGACCGGTGAGTCTGGTTTTTGTGAGCCACTGCGATAGGATCTTGCTTATTATCTTCAGTGGGATTAAAAATCTAGAGTCCCACATTTCAGCAGAAGTAGCCTCAAACTTGCGGCTTCTGCCATTTCTCAAAGCAAGCCATGAGATTGATGAGTATATGCACTATTGCGAAATTATGAGTACTCACAACTCGAAAGTTCGAGGTAAAGTCTATAATTCACACTCTGGTTCTTTGAAGATCTGACAATATCTTATTCTATAAGATTGGTGGACTCATATACCCATGGTTGATTCCTTCACTCAATTGTACTCTATCAAAAATACCTCGGGACTACTGGGATATCATACCAAATAACACAAATCTAATCGAAGGCACCCATGCTGTTGACAATCGGTCTGTTGCAACCAACCGTCCACTGCTGGAAGCTATTCTTCTGTAAGTTCTTTCACTTCTGTATTATAATTATTTCTGAATTTTGTGCAGAGCAAAGCGCGCTGATGACAGTATTTCACGGATTCTCAAGGTCTCGGTCAACTCGGGCGTCCTTTCGAATCCTCGCAACACAGTCCAGCACCGGTACACTCTCCAAACACAGCGAAAGTCTCTTGCACAGAAGAAGAGTGCCCAGACTACTGTCAAAAAGAAACAGGAAGCGATGCTCAAAGCCCAAATCAAGGAGCTTCAAACAAAGCTGAAAGACCTCCGCACCTCTCAGGATGATTTGGCGACCTCAGATATTAACTCGCAGCTTGACACATCATCTAATGGAATGTGTATGTGACGAGCTCACTCCCTTTTCCATCACTGACTCGAAATACTAGCTCTTTCCTCGCCTCAGGATATCAACATGGGGGACTCGGCATATCCTCCTAACTTCGAGACTTGATTATTTCTTATCTAAAATTCATACTTTTATTATGCTGATGCTTTTTTACCTCGCACGTATGGTACTTATAATCTTAATCTCATGATAATTGCTACGACACGGTGACGCGGCATACCACCGGAACTCGGGATACCACCGGAATTCGGGATCAGGGTCTGGCACCCTGACGGCGTTGCACCGCTGTCTCGGTAGGGCGCCGTGATAGCTGCCGCTGTCAGCCTGAGAAATCCCGTATCTTACTCGGAGCCGAAGTTTTTGTCACGTTTCTGGTAATCACCCTCATAGTCTCCGGTTGTCAACGTCCAGAGTGCATGAATATTGCGAGCTATCGGACAGGACAGGAGATTCTACTGAGCTGCCTTGCAACCATCTTCGCATGCACTTGGGTCGTCATTCACCCGAATTTGCCTGGGCCTCTGGATTCTGGGAGGATAAAGTTGAGGAGAAAGGTCATGACAGCAATATACGCGGTGCTGGCACCTGAATACTTGGCGATGTGGGCATTACGGCAACGGATTGCTACTGGGAGGATTGCACTAGAGTTCAATGTGAAGCACCGCGGAGCAGGTTGATATTGCTCACTATTGTCGAATTGCACGATGAACTGACGCGAAATACCCAGATGATCCCCTCCCTGTCTCATGGTATACAGCCGTCCGTAGGGCGCCAAAGATGTACTGCACGGCGCTTTCAGTAACTGTGATCGAGTGGTGGAGAGGCCCAGGGCAGAACATATCCGACAATTGGACCCTGACACATGGATTCTTTGTCCAAATGGGCGGTTTCATGCTATGTGCAGGAGAAAAGCCGATTCGCGTACTCCCATTCGCCGACTTGATGAAGATGATCAATGAAGGTCTTGTCGAGGTGCCTCGTGTCACGGAGAAGTATATCAACGACAAGCGCAAGGGTGATTTTCTCACCAAGCTCCTTGTCGTTCTCCAGACGACGTGGTTTTCGTTCCAATGTTTTGCCCGCTGGGCTACAGACCTTCCGGTGACAGAGCTCGAAGTGGCGACACTTGCGTTTGCAGTGCTTAACGTTGTGACATATGGGTTGTGGTGGAAGAAGCCACAGTCGATTGAGGTTGCAGTGAGCATCCAACTCAAGTCCGGGGTAATGGACATGGATAGGAGCGTCAGGGGAGAGGAGACTACGAAGGTGAGGCTGTTGGAGGGTGGATATGAGAAGGAGAACGCGGCCACCAAGGACCTAATGACTGCGGTGAGCAAGGGGTGGGTTCATCGGCTGCTTGGGGTTTCAGATGCACTCTTCTGGGATCTACGTCGTCCTATTATAAAAATGATCGGTGACGACGACTCGGCTGTTCGTCGTACTGCTCTGAGGATGCCGATATTCTACGCGGACCGACGTGAAGATCAAGACTTGGTTCCCATTATGGCCATTGCTGTTCTCTTTGGATCACTCCATCTCATTCCATGGTCGTCTGCGTTCTCGTCGACTGCGGAACTCTGGCTCTGGCGCTTCTCTGCGCTCTTCATTACCATGCACCCCCTCCTGCTCATTTTGTGCATCGTTGCCGAATCCCGCTCAAGGTTCATCCAGTCAGCAATAGATGTGACATATATTGCCACGCTGCCCCTGTACTATCTTGCGCGTCTCACACTCCTCGTCCTTGCATTCGCTACTTTGCGTGCCCTTCCCAAAGAAGCATATGCAACCATTGAATGGACTACTTTTATCCCCCATCTGTGATCCTCTCTCCACTGCATTTCTTCATTCCGCCACCTGCATCAGCGAAACGTAGGTTTCTGGTTTTCTGCATTTGCTAAGTTTCCGGAAACCTTGAAACACTCGCCCTTGGTGCCTTCTTTTAGCCTGTTGCTAACTGGATAGAAGTATGTCAGGATAACACCCAGCGGTGATAGGGGTATATCCTCTGAGTGAATTTGGGTGCCACTACTAGGTAGGGTGTCCCATGCGTTGTCTGTGAAACAGTATCGCACAGGAACCCTTCAGTGCGATGCTCGGATCAAAAACCTCGGAGTGCGCGTGGCAAGGTACACCTGCCGTGCTCGAAGGAGATCGGTTCGAATAGTATGCATCTCGCTTCCACGGCGGGTTTATAAAAATTTATATCTGTCTTTCTTATTCCCTTCTTTTGCTGCTCTGTCTGTAGCACACTGTTTCTGTAGCTGAAAACTTATATTCCTGTATTTTGAGCTTGCTCTACATCATGCCGCACATCTTCTAATGATCCACAGTGAAAACCTTGTCGAATATTGTGCATTTCAATGTCTCGGAGCATGTCTCGGAGCTCCATTTCGTTGTCTTAGATACTATGTTATTGTTTCATAGGTAGTATTTAGGTAGGATGATTTGTATGTAGTCGTCAAGGCTCCTCATTCATCCCTTCCATCATGTAGCTTGCGTGCGCTATCGGCACCTGTCCGCTGCCCGCATATTTTATGCTGCGACAAACCTTCGTATATCACCCCTAATTGAGTCAATATCTCTTTTCCATCTCTCTCCTTCTTACACTCTCTCTACGTCCCTGTCCCTGTCTTACCTCGTTGTGCACGATCGTACGCACTGCATCTTGATTACAAACCCCCGGCGCAACCGTTGGATTTGTTTGCGCTTGCATATATTACTCTTAAGGAAGTTTACTTCCCTTCAAAGCCACGCTGATAGCCAGAATCTTCAGGGCGCGATGGAAATTTTTTCAATATGATATACTTTATGTTCTGCATGGATATATTGAGAGGCGGCTTGGCCATAACGGGACTTTGAAAGCTGATTGAAAAATGAAAACTAACATACAGAACAGAAGAGAAATGAGCGTGGGGGATCAGAAATGGGGGATAAAGGTAGTCCACTCGATGGCCGTGTAAGCCTCTGGTGGAAGGTCACGCAAGGTGGTAAGTGCGAGAACAAGGAGAGTAAGGCGGGCGAAGTAGTATAAAGGAAGTGTTCTATAGTATACCCAGAATAGTGCACTGTAAGAAGCCTGGAGGCGAAGATGAAGATAGTTCAGGATGAGCAGAAGAGGGAGCGTGGTAATGAGAAGAGCAGAACAGCGCCAGAGCCACAGCTCTGAGGTGGACGGGAAGGTGGATGACCACGGAATGAGGTGGAACGATCCAAAGAGAACGCCAGTTGTCATAATGGGAATGTAGGCTTGACGCTCCAGTCCATCGGCGTAGAACATAGGCATCCTCAGTGATCCACGAGGAATAGACCAACTATAGCTCATTTTCCGAATTGGACGGCGTAAAGCCTCCACGAGCGCGCTTGGGACCTCAACCGTCCAACCAATCCATCCAAGCCTCGCCGCCTCCCTCAGCTTCCCGGTGATCCAACTCTCTTCGGGCCCTTCTGTCTCTACAGTCTCTCCCCCTATGCTGCTGCAATCTCCCACTGTCGTTGCAGTGTATTCGAGCTGCACATGCACGGCAGCCTCGACAGATTGTGGCTTCTTCCACCATAAACCATAGGTCACAACATTGAGCGCCGCAAACGCAAGCGTAGCCACTTCGAGCTTCGTCACTGAAAGGTCCAGGGTCCAGCGAGCGATGCATTGAAATGAGAACCATGTCGTCTGGAGAACGATGAGGAGTTTGGTGAGTAAATCGCCTTTGCTCTTGTCGTTAATCTCCTTTTCCGTGATTTTCGGTGCTCGCACAGATCCCCTGTCGATCATCTCCACCAGTTCGTCAAATTCGAGCACGCGAACTGGTGTGTTTCCTTCACACAGCATGAAGCCACCCATTTGTACAAAGAATCCATGCGTCAGGGTCCAAACTTCGCGTGCTTCCTTATCTGGGCCTTTCCACCACTCGCCTGCGGTGTCCAAAATCGCCGCCCAACATCCTTTGGGGATTTTCAGGATACTTGTATACCACGGGACGACTGGGGGAGTGCCTGAGTATTATAAGTTAGCTTCGCCCTTTCATTCAGCAATAAAGCGACAATAACCTGCGCCCAGGTACTTAGTGTTGAATGTCAATGCAATTCTCCTAGCTGCCATACGTTGTCTCAGTGCCCACATCGCCATCAGTTCAGGCGCTAGCACCGCATATATTGCTGTTACCACCTTTCGTTTCAGCTTTGACCTCCCAGAGTCCCAAGGTCCCGGCAGATTTGGGTGAATGGCAACCCAAGTACATGCAAAAATGGTGGCAAGGCACCTCAGGAAAATGCCTTGCACAGTCCGATAGCGCGTAACGTTCATACACTCCGGGAGCTGACGGCCAAAGAGCGCGAGTGGCACACTTTCATTTTCGGTGTTTGAGACCACAATTGGCAAACTCAACGAGAGTGTGAGAGAGGAGAAGATGAGAAGGGCAAACATTGGATGAGCTGAACTTCTTTGGTTGACCTCCTCCTCGCCCGGTCTTTATTACTTTTCTGGCTCCAATACAATGTAAGTGCAGATCCCCAGTCCATGGCTACTGTGTTTGTCCTCCTGCTCCCAGTCACCCACAAAGACAAATTTCAAGAAGGATTCTGCCAGGAAGTGAAACACTTCTTTGCCAGTCGACGTGTTACTCATGAGGGTGCAATCTCCGTGTTATATATAACCTTCAACCATATTTGTTGACTAGAATCACGCCCTGCCAACTTGAGAGTTCACCACGTTGCAAGCCCAGGCTGCATAACAGCGGTTATGGCATAGCGCGCACTCGCGGCAGAAGTGAAGCGAAGAAGCTGCACCCTAAACGGGAGGTTGTGGTGTAACGAAGTCTTTCGTGTAGTAGTGGTGTTAATCGATGATCGGTATTGTCTCTATTACCCAAACTCGAGTTCATCTTCGTGGAGACATGATAAGGTATCCTGATTGGATGCCTTGCATTATCTACGGTGCTGCATTGGCTCTTGAGACTGCGTCCCGTTCAGACACCGGTTCTTTGGTTTAGAAATGCAATTGTCGAATGACTTTGCATACTGAAAGTAGTCGGAATCGGCTTTTGGGTTTCGTAGCTGCACGATGCTCAGACACGGTGTGGTTTGGCCATATCACTAGAGACCAAACAGGTTCGGTCCCCTTCGCAGGGGGTACAACCGATTAGTAATAAGGAGCAAATACGCTTGTAAACTCGCTACCCTTGACGGATTCTATAATAGAATCTATAACAATTAAAATTTCGATTTACACCAGGAATGATATTAAAGGATTGGGACTCTATTATCATGATTAAAATAGATTTCTTTTATTGTCTCCCTACTAGCAATGGATATTGTAACATAATTAGACACTGTATTACTATCGAAACAGGTCATTCATTAGGGTAAAGAATCAGAATCGGTTCAAGGCACGGACTGAGTGGCCCGCGAGCGGGTACGGGAACAGGCCACTCGATAATTATGTTTTATGTCCGGATTTATAATTCTGACAAAAAATATTTAGAAAATATTCTAATACAATGTGACACATTATGGTGATCACCTATTACCGCTGATGGTGTGTCTGGTAAGTGCCTGTAGACTATTGCTCGTGCTCTCTGCACACTTAGTTGAGTAAAACCTGTGTACGCTCTTGCGTATCCTTGTGTATCTAGCATATTGATAGTAAACAAAATAATTAAATTTCACTTAGCTACCAACCGTTCTTATCCACCGTTCTTATCCGCCATTCCCTTGTGCTGTTACATCGCTAGTCACCCTATCAACGAGCAAATTCTATGAAAGACAAAATGGACATTGCGGGGAACGCGTAAGTTGACCTTTGCTTGTGCACGAATTTTATTTGGACATACCATACCTTATGGGCCATCATAGTACCCTGGCAGCTGCCGAACTCGAGATTGCTGACGCCGTTATCGCTTCAGCCAATATTGAAGTCGCCGTCGATGCCGGTGGATATGACGCCGACATTGAGGACAATGATACTGAGGATTCGCCATGTACCTTTGATAGGTAGGACCCCTTTTCGTTTCGCACTGGTGTTTTGTTATTCATCGATTTATTCCGAATATATATATTTTTTAGGTTTTCCCCAGCCGTTGAACATGCGGTTGCTACAGACGTGGATGACCTTGACGTCGACGTGGAAGGTGGCGGTAATGACAACGGGGACTCGGAGGGATATAACGCTGACGTTGAATCAGAGAGTGGTGGATTAGAGTATTTCAGCGATGACTCAAGCTATGGGGCTTACAAAGGTTAATCTAGCATTTGTCGCTGGATGTTTTCTTGACAACGGCATGACATGTTTTTGTAAAATAAATCTGTTTGCTTTGCAATCAGAAGTCTTACGATCAAGTCGTGCTTACCCGTGCCAAGTTCATGGCCTACACATCTTCCCTCCGTCGGTGTCCGGATCTGGTCTTATCTTGGAGGTCCTAGACATCGCCGTTATATTATGGAGTTGTTGAACCCACCATCCTTTCAGGCCTTCAGCATTTCTCTTGAACATTCATTAAAACATTTGTGTGGAATGATTTTTTTTTTCTGGAAATTACATACCTGCTCTGCTATCACTTCAGTGGTGCGGAGGCCCTGCCGTGGTCCGACTCTTCCCTGTTCACAACTTCTATCGTCTCCTTTCCACGCTCTCGACTTTGGAGCTTGTAGACGTATGTGGGGGAAAAGGCAATCTTTTCGAACAGCTTCCACTAATTGGCGAAGTGCGGGTACCACTGTATCAGGGATGCACTAAAGGAACTCAGATCGACCCAAGTGCAAGTGATAAAGCTGCTTAAACTACGAACACTTGATTGCGAGAATATGTACACGTTCCAACAAGCCACGGGGGCCATTCTCCCTCTTAAAAAACAGATCGGGTAAGCTTGTCACACCGGTTGAACCCATTATTCTTTTACGGCTTTTGTGCGATAGAAGATGCGCCTAGCAGTAGAGGTGAGAGTGTTGGAGATGGCGGATTTCTGGTATCCGTCGCGAGTAGCTTGAGGGCATGGCCGCACTTACCATCAAGCTGAAGCTGGAACGCTGCCTGATTGATCGTGTGTCCAAGATCTGCCCGCGCGCCGTATTCAGTTACATTTTGCTGATGGCTCATACGGATAGAGAGTAACCAGGTGAGGTGTTGAGCGTACTGGGAGTGCAGGGGAAGACTGTCTTATTAAAAGACTTGTCACTAGACGGCGATAGCTCGGGTACGGGGGAAGGTGAGACTTGGGAGGACACTATTCGACTCGTGACGGGATGGTGGTGGGGAAGTGAAGATGGCCCCGCAGTAGACAGAAGTGAAGACAACGATAGAAAGCCCTTGGTGATGGCTGAGGTCAGACGCGGTGACATCGAGCTCGAAGTCGAGAACATCGAGATACTGGCGCTCGATGCATGCAGCATCTCGTTTGCTACAAACACCTGTGCAGAATGCCCAGTTGATGTTCTTTAGTGTACGGTCGTTGAGATACTGGAATGAGCAAGATAAGATGAGCGGGTAAAAGGACCGGGAGGCGCTGACTATGCTAACCTTGGAAGCAACAATAAATGAACCCAGTAAGACCCATTCAAGTGTCCATTCCTTCAATATGATGTGCAAGTGTGGCTTGGCCCTGCCGGTGTGGGCAAGAGCAGCAGGGATTAGGTGGATGGTGACCTCTGCACCCTCGGTGACGTGCTGCACAAGGCCGGTATGAAACAAAGGGGAGTCCAGCGATGACTAGAGTGGTGTGGGCGTAGAAGTAACATTGAGTCGATTCCTCCAATACGCATCAACTATGGGACACGTTCATAGAAACGGCTATGATCGTGTACCGCGTCAGACCATTCCGAAAGTGCGATCTATGGACGGTAACATAACGCGAATGAGGATGAGGGAATAACAGCTCGCCTTTACATCTCCAAACGAGACGAGTGATTCGTCCAGTTTGTCCTCCAATGACGCTATGATACTGAGGCCTTCCTTTATCCTGTAACGAATTCATTTAGCCGATGTCCACAAACAAAGTAGAGCCCTGAGGCTGTTGGAGAGCCGACTAAAAGAGGAATTTCGTACTCTCTGCTCTTAGCAGTAGCCCAGGTCCACAGAGAAAGACACGCACGCTGGGCTGATATGTAGGACAGGTACCCATCTTGGCCATATTCACAAAACCCTCCCCCTGTTTGTCCATCTCCAACTCTCTCCCGCTTTTTTCCTTGCTTCTCTCGCTCATCGTTGGTGTGCGGGGGAATGGGAGCATGCTCCTCGTGTCCCTCGAAAAAGCGGAGGTTTGACCCGCGTTCCATAGAATGTGAGCGATAGATTCGTGTCGGACAGCTGTGTTTGTTGGGATTGGTAGCTCGCGTAATATTGAAGGCAGTAGCTTGAGCTCGTCGCAAATTCCACGTCTAGAGTCTGAGGAGGATGCGGAGAGGGGCGAGGAAGATGGTACCGAGGGTGCAGTGGATTCTGGCACTGGCTCAGACCTGCAGGTATGATAGCGACAAGGAGCGGGTGCCAAGCCGCAGACTCCGCCTTCTATAAGTTTTCTTCCGTTTAGTCGCAAGATCAACAGCAGATGTGGCTTGAATTCATTATTATTAATGTCTCCAAAAAGTGGAGGGTGGGTTAGATTGAGGACAAGAATTTGTGCCTGGCGGTATGTCAATAAAATAAGGGAAAAGAGCTAGGGCACTGGTATTGCCATACCTTTCGGAGTAGTGCTCGCGCAAGGCAAAATAATATCTCTATCCAGCTGATAACAAAAAGCCCCTTCGCAAACCGGTGATTCCTATTGATCGAAACGACTCCTGACGTTCTTTCGAACGAGCTTGGACGTGTCAATATGGGACAACGTGATAAAAGTTCTCAACATGCCTGGTCAAGAGCAACCCATATCCTGTGGTCTGCACAGGCATTCATAGGGTCGATGTTACCCCGAAGAGTACCTTCAGAAAGACCAGATGTTTGGGGTGTTAATGCGACTGGCGAACGGACTAGATGATAGGCTAAGCACATGGAGATGTAATACTGAAAGAGGTAATCTTACGATCATGTAAAGCAAATCTTTGTGATATCAACGGAAACAGTCACATTTATTCCACAAGTAGATTCGATAATACGGAACGGTGCTAGTAGAAATTATACGGAAGTAAGTGATGTTTTGTTTGATTAATTTGCTAGATGGGGCTTACAAAAGATTTTCCGGTACCAGTATCAGCAGACAACAATCTTTTCGCTGGGTTTCTGCAATATGGTGAGCTCTCTGTGAGAGACATACACTTATAATGTTGATATCATTGAACGCGGATCTAATTCTGGATGACATCAGGTTGAATAGTTACCGCAAGGCAAACCTTGGAACCCCATGACCCCTCTGATGGCCATTCCATTTCAGGCTTCAAATCCGGTCGCTCCTGCGGGGTCTCGGACTCGATATTCGTCTGGTGGAGGATAAACTCGACGCTCACAACGTTCTGCTCTACTTCTTTAGCAGGCCGAACAAACCGGTCCAGATGGATGTCAAAAGAGTTCGAACAGCTGAAAAGTCACACATACCAAGGAGCAAGTTGTGCTCAGCACATACGACAATACAAGTATCGAACATAATGAGAGCAGTCGCAGCGGGAATAACGACCGTCGGGATGATCGGGGCCCCTACAAATTCCAAAGGGACTGCCGGCCAACATTCGACGGGGATGCTAGAGAGGCAACAAATCTGGTTCCTGTCGGTAAAAGTGAGACTGATCGAAAGTCCTGTTAACGATTCAGAAAACTAGGCAAAGATCGAAGAGCGGGATATTGTGTCTGTTCTCGTGAGCGGCAAGGTAGTATCTGACAAATCATCAGGTTGGTTCATAAGGTCAGGTAGTCAACCATACTTCAACACTCCACAGGTAACGGCGCCTTAACAGAATTATTGCGATGAGGAAAGGAGGAAACCCAGATCCAATGGTGACCAGGGTGAAGAGACAGACGGCACCAGTGTGATAAAGGGCCTGAATAGCTCGTGACCAGTAACATGGACAGCACGCGAAAAAGGGTTGAGAACGTTATAAAATGGAGTTAGTAAAAATGGTCTAACATGCTCACTATCTCGCTGGTGTAGGTTTGAAGAATGAGAGTGGTCCCTTCATTAAATCTACATGCAGAGTTTAGAGGAAGTCAAAGTAGAGATAGGGAACACAACCAACCGTGTCGTGCAGCCATTAGATATTGCGTAAAGCACATAATATACCTATAAGATGACCTGTTTAAAATGTCAGCGACAATGCCTTACCTAATTACACTGAGCGCTCACACGTCCATCCAGGCCGACATTGAACCTGGAAGTAGTTCCATACTTCAAACACCACGTTTCAACACAAGTAAATTTGTATGGCGTGCGGACTGCAGACTGAGTAGTTCACATTCGACCACTCGCTATGCAGCTATGGATAATAAATACTTGATAATCCCTTGAGCATGGCGGAAAACTATGCTAAGGAGGAAAAAGAGCAGTAACAACTGCCACGACTGCAAAAGCTGGGTGAATCGGGAGGCGCGGGGTGGCTTATTAGTGCTAGTTCTAAACTCCTGTGACGCAGCATTAATACTTTGTATCATCAGGTATTCAAAATAGCGAAAAACCTTTGTGCTCCAGAGTTTAATGTCGAAAGCCGATCCACCCTTGTCAGTAGTTGCAGATGCAATGAGGCTTTCATCTTCACTCATATGTGCCTATAAAGTCATTTGAGCCTTGGGATGAAATATAAAACAGGTGAATACTTACGTCGACAACTTGAACTAAAGTTCCAACTAAAACAGAAATTGAGTGATCAAATCGTGAAATTCGGGCATGCTCGACTCACTAGGTCCGTGCTGAAGGATGGCGTGCTGTGAAGCGCTCTGCTGGTCAAACAAGCGAATGCAACCATCGTCACTCCCAACAGCAATCAGGGCACCCCCACACGCTGGCACTAGAAGTAGTGGCACATTTTTCTCCACACTATGCCGAAGAGTTCTCACAGGCTTCACCGGTGGTAAGTTATAGATGTCGACCCCGGTAGCCAAGTTTGAAATTAAGATCGTGCGCTTATCGGCACCTAGAACGGCACACCCACTTGAAGACACCGGTCATGAGACCATTGAGCTCAACAGTAATACAACAGAGAGGCTCACATTTTTGTAGTGAGAATGTGATGTTCACATATTTTCCATGGAACGAATTGATATATAAGTCTGATCATAGGCGATGAGGGCAATCCAATATGGAGGAAAAACAGGACTACACACATTTCGCGCGATTCCAGAAACGCTACGAGTACCTTGTTGCCAGAATCTAAGAACTCTACGGAACAGGCAATGGACTCTCGAGGTGGCGTGCGAACTAGCTGGGAGAGCTGGCCTGAAAAATCAAAGTTAGGCCGAGGTGGAGCATTGAATAAGAATAAGATGCATTACCTTGAGGATTCATCGTCCAAATAATAAGCTGACCACCACCTACACTTGCTAAACGAAAGTGATCAGAGTCAAATGCGAGGTCCTGGACTGAATCTTCATGTGCCAGCCGCCATTTCTGAACAAATGAATATTCCTTTTCAGCAACCCTCCGATAGACGTGAATGGATCCGTCAGCGCAGCCGAAAATGATGTATAGTAGTGAGCCGTCCGTTGCTTGTGGAGCCCATATCGCGCTGCAGATAGCACCATGTTCCGGAACATGAATTAGCCACTCGGGAGTTGGGGGTTTTCTCCCAATATCCCAGACAATCACTTTGCAGTCTTCACCTATTTGAAAAGTCAGATCGCGCATGTAATTAACCAAGAGTGAAAGGTACCTCCGCTCAGGAGGTGAGATCCATCACTGCTGAACTTGAGCACGTTAATTACCATGTTGTGGCAATACGGCTCGTGACTGGGGAATACGTCTGCGAAGAAAAACTAGTGATATTTGTCAGCTAAACTAATGGAAATTCCTTGAGCGGGATATTGTACCTTTGGCGCCTGGAGACTCATTAGGACTAACCGTAGGATGGGATACAACTACTTATAAGTACCTACTATTATTGTGTTCCTACCCACTCGGTAACAAAGGCTAGTGTGTTTGTCATTGTTTTGAAACCGCTCTTGCCACGTCAGAGGGCTGTCAGAGAACAATAAACCAATTAAGGGTCACCTGGATACATTGTACCACCATCGTATATAAGCGCAAGTCGGTGCGAGAGGTGCTGCATACATACCATGCCCAAAAGTTTCGGAACACTTCGAACCGTTTTTCCAAAACAAGTACTCCCGAGAAGTCATATATGCATGAGGACTATCTATCCAATTGCGGTAGGGGATAACAATAGGGGTCCTGGGATAACGAGCGACGTTGTGATTAAACCGAAGGGAGAGCTAGGGCGCCCTGGTCGAGGAGGGTATATATTGCGACAAGTGCTTGCTTGGGACGATGTAACGTATAAGGCCGTTCAGGTAGACACGTTTTATAGCTATTTAACTTGTCCTGATCTTCAGTAGGGTTGCATTCGTAGAGCGGTGACCGCTCATCTAACACCTAATGAACCTTTTATCAGACAGAACCCAGAAAAGATCAAGATAGTATGCGAAGAAGTATGTGGCTCCAAACTGCTGTGACATATGACCTAATCAATCCTAAAGGTAAATCACCAATATCCCATCTTGAATAAATATCAGGATAGCTGGGCAACAATCGACTTCATACATAGTTCGCTTCGAAACTGTCGACGTAATAGATGAATGTATGCACATATTATGGGTTCATGTCAGGCTATTGTATGATGTAAGGACCTTATCAGAAAAGGAGAAGGACAATAAATAACACATACCACGTCTGGGAGGGACCTTGGCTTTGCAAACTCAACAAATATCCGCTGTCCTTCAGTTAACCCGCCCCGCCAAACTTCATCATAATAGTTCTCAGGGAGCTGAGCAGGGACCCCTTTCAAGTAGTTATTACAATCAGCACAATCCGATTTAGTTTCCCGATGGCGCAAATAGCTGGAGTTCCCAGCACCCTTGACTTGACCATCTCCAGTTTGGTCAACATAATCAAAAATTTCAGTGATCACCGGGTTTCGCCAGCTTGCCCTGGTGCGCCGCACTTCTTTGAGTCGAACCCCATATGCTTCAACCTCGGTTTCGTCACCACTCATCCCCCCTTCTCCTAATTCATTAAGAAGCACGCCGACACCATCCCAGAATGTTGGATTATCTCTTCGGTGATTCACAGCTACGCGCTTCCTATGGCGATACAGCTTATGAAAATTAATTCGTTGTACGCAGCAGAGACCAGACCCAGACATACCCCTTTCTTACGTCCAGCAATCCGGTCACGTTTTTTGGCATGGGCACGCTTGACTTCAATCCTCTGTGCCTTTTGTTCTGGGGTTTCGGAGGAGCTTATGGGCGGAGGCTGCTTTTCGGTGTAGGCGGTCTTAGTACATCTCAAGCGCTGTTCGAGTGCTTTTACCAGTGACAATAGCGTGATCTTTGTTGGGTCGATCTTGGCAAGATCGAATAGAGTAGATATGGGCTTGGGCTTGGGTTTGCCACGCCTGGGTGTCGCATCTGGGATGCCGGATGTTTGTTTTGCTGCTTCTGCTTCTGCTTCTGAAATACTCTGAATAGCGGTGCGAATGCGGCTCTGGAGCTCCGAGGCGAGTAATACCAGTAAGTCTTTGTTCCACCGACACCGGGAGCTATTTGATATTGTAGTGTTCCAGTCAAAGAGTGGTTCATCACGCTTAGGACCAGGACAGCCCTCTCGTCTCTCCTGATAGCTCTTGACATCAGCGTCAGGGGGGGGGGGGAGGGATAGCATCGCTAGGATCATGCCACAGCTTTTTCTCCTTGACGTAATTCGAGATCAGCTTCTGAACGAACCAGAACCGTCAGTCACAATACCACGAAGGTGGGTAGTGGTCACTCACATTAAGCTGGTGCTCCGCTGGGTTTGTTCTTCGGTCTGCATCAATCGAGTCTCGTCCATCCATCGGAACATCGGCGCTTGGAGGGTTGCTGGCATTCCGCCTAAACCTCGGTTTCCCGGCGTAGTCTGCGATGTCAGGGCCCAAGGAGCAGTGTTGAACTTGGCGTTCAACCTGTTGCTGTACCTGCTCCTCGATTTGCTTGGAAATTTTCTCTGACACTTGCTGCGCAATAGCGGACGACAATGCCACAGTTTGTCTTGCCTGTAGAAATATTAATAGACAAATCTCGCGAGTGATAAGTGTACCCACTGTCAAAGGGATAGTAGAATGATCGGCTTGCTGGAGGGCAGACACCTGGACACCAAGTTATTCAAGGAACGTGCCAGGGAGCGAACATGCCTACAACTAGGGATATCAAAGGCTGAAAAAGAGCAGGATTTTGGATGACGCCCTAAGAAGCCCATGAAAACCGCATACATTAGGGTCATGATCCATTGTGCTAACCTGAAGTTCGGCGGGTACTGCGTTGGACTGAAGGGCCGATGATTAAATCGAACGCTCGAGTAAGCATAGGAACATACTGGCTGAGTGGAGTTATTGGCGGGATTCATATCGACATCATTGTTGAAGCCGGGGACAGCATCAGCTAATATAGTACTATTGCCTGCAGTGGTACTACAGCCAGTTGTCAATATAGATAGGTCAGTACAAGACGTTACTCACCTTGCTTCAGCTGTCGTTTCAGCGAGGGTATCGGTATCGAAGTGTTGTCGCATCACAAAGGTGATGAATCCGAGTTCCTATGAGCACTTTATAAAGGCTGCTGAGATGAAAGAGATCGCGATCAACAATAATTGGTTCCCATGGCTGCACAATGAGTAGGTACATGGACGGAGCGCCCGACATTACGACATATAACAGGGAGGACAAAAACACGCAAGAGACAATATACGACAAAAAGCACTTGCTATACAATACCCTTTCGTCGTGATGGACAACATGGAGCTGGTTAAAAGCGTTCAGCCAGAAAGAAAGCACCAACAACTGCCCTACATCGCACCATTACTCGGACGTCAACCACCAACAGAATGCAGCTCAAATCATCTGTAAGTTGACGATCCCTGATTCTGCAACAACCGAAAGCAACTATCTTCAGTTAATCCATACCCTCGACTGCCACACACGTGCCATAAATACACTGAAATTTAGTCCGGATTGCTCGAAGCTCTTGAGTGGGGGTAAGTGGCTCCTGATAATATGGCGTAAATCGATTAATTAAAAACCTTTCAGCGGACGATGCAATACTTACCATATGGGATGTCAAGAGGGGGGACTGTCAGAAGATCCGGGTTCCCATACACGGTGGAATCTGCTCTGCGGTATGGATGCCTCTAAGCCCAGATGATGTGTCAGCTATGTTTGTATTCGGATGTGCGGACGGGACTTTGTTTTTGTGCCGAAGGGAACCCTCACCTTTACAGGTAAGTGAGAGGCTGACCAGCATTGATCATTCTGATGTTTGAAACAGTATAAGATATGCGGTAGTCAAGACACCTTTGGTGTTCAGATCGAAGAGCTCACATTCGACCCCCACCACCGTCGCGTCGCATCGGTCTCACAGGGGGGAATTAAGGTATACGAGATTTGTGACCAAGGTATGACACCTCTTGTACTGCTGAAGTAAAATACTCACTTCATATTAGAAAGACTTGTCGAGGTCGCAAAGGAGTATTTCAAAGAGAAATACATACCTCGAGGACTTGGGTTTCTAAACAATGGCGACGAGTTATTAGTATGTTTCCTCGAGTCACATGAAGTGTAAGTTACCTGCTTCCCACTTCGCCTGAGCCGCTCAAACCATATGTTCTAGCCGCTCGTTCAAAGTAACTCCCTGGACCCAGAAGTGGTCAACAAGGCTTGGAGCACGAATGTAAGGACTAAGTACCACACAGGAATGTAACTAACCGCATATAATAGTGGTCATGCAGCTGTGGCTCCTAATGGCGAGGCATTAGCCGTCTCGACTTTAGAAAAAGAAGTGAACCTGTACACGCTACCACCTGCACAAATGCCTGTCCAAGTTCCCGTCCAATCCTTCAGTCGAAATGTTGAAGAAGGCATACCTTTCTTGGTATCTTTTGCACTGGACAACAAGGCTATCGTCACCGGAAGCGACAACGGCTGCGCCCAAGTTCTGAGTAGGGGCAATGAATTTCAACCATACAACCTTCCACATTGGCTTAACACCACAACCGGACTTCTGCGAGCTAAGCGACACGAAAGCATGAGTCAGAGATTGGTACAAGTAGTGACGGTATGTAAAGATTCGCACTTGATTATCCCAATTCAGTCTTAACATGCACATAGGCACATCAACATGGAAACAGATACCTTATCGCAACCGGAACGTCTGGGGTTGAAGATGAGAGTGGCGTAGGAATAGCTCGAGTGAAGATATGGTCTATCAAAACGGGGGTCAGTCCATATTTAATATTGTGAAACCATATTATGCAATAACACACCGCAGGTATCGAGCGACCAGAAAAACGTCCGACGTATGGTGCGATCGCTGGCTCCACAATCAGGACTTCGCCAATTAGTCATGATGTTACTTTTGGTCGTGTTGGTTCAAACCGTTTTCGGCTCTCTGCGGCCGGAGTTTGCATTCTCCTCAGTCTTCGCGATGGATAAGAAGGGCTGGGCAGCAGCGGGGGCCATGCGGGGTGGGCCTATGATTATTACCCAACCCTCTTCAAAATCTATACGCTTCTGGCGCTCGCCAGATGATCTCTAGTCTCTAGTTTTCGCGATACACTTACCAAGTAGTATATCTACATACCTCCGCATTTGCAACGGACCAGTAGCCATTACACAGATCCTCCACTACGCTTTCTTCACGCTGGTCCTTTCGAATCGCGGCGGATAGAGCGATGTGTTTGGAAAATCCAACACACAAAGCATCAGACGAATACGTCGAACAGTGCTTGGATAATCCAACGCGCTGTTATCGAGGAAATTGAGGCATGGCCCGGGATTGGATATCGACGGATTCGATGGGTGAGTGGGGAAGGATAGAACAATGTCACACCCGCTCGATGAGTCAACAATGTCACCCATTCAGCGACCCGCAAGTCACGAGAGGTCACAAGTGATGCCCTGTCCCGTGACGCTCATTCACACCGCCTGACAAACATGGCCATACATTTCTACCCACTCTCGACCATTGGCATCCACCCTTTTCCCCTATTCATCTCCTAGCTATACGCTGGATTTTCCAGGCATAGAGACTGTTGCTGGTTGAACCGCACAGTTATTGATCATCTCAACGAAGACCAATCCGCTCTATAGTATGTATAAACTCGACGCTTGCCGAACGCCGGTTTTTGCTGCCAGTTAACCGCCGTCCTCAATACTATAACGCGTACAATTTCAATGCAGTACTATTCAAAATACAAAAGGCACCGGCTTCGATAGGATTAAGGCAAGACGAACTTGCGGTGCCGTGAGAGCACTGGGATTGAACTGCCCATATCCCAAATACCATGAGGGGTATTAATCGTATTCAATCTTGTCAGTTCCCCTCGTAGTCTAATGGCAAATTCCTTCTCTAGGTCCACAGACGTTCTGTGCAGCCAAGCTTTGATCTTAAACTCACGAGCTGCTTTAAAACCCCTCAGCAGCTCAAAAAAATAATCCTATGTCCTGTGAGTGCCAGGATACGTTCAGATTGGATGAGGCGCTCACATAGAGATCCGGCGTCATTTGATTCATACGGAATGTCACCATTTCCGCCCTTGAAGTCAGTCCTTCTACGGACAGCGAACACGAGCAGATTGAATTTCCTGTAGCCACATAATGCCCATCTATCGCGTCGGGGAATTCGAACACCAATCTTGTACCCTGGATATGGTGCGCAGATATCTTCCTAAACACGCTTGTCATGCCTCTGACCACCTTGCACACCTCAGACGGATGAGCATACAGAGCCGTAGATGAAGACTCCTCCGCGCTGACACATAAGCTCTCCAGATTCGAGGAATCGCTCGATCCCCAGGAAAAGTTCGGTGATGTTTCGAGATTTCGGATGGATGATGGGATAATGTTTGGGATCCTTGGCGATTCATTGGGGGAGTCTGGGTCAGGATCGGTGTTAATCGGCTGACTCGTTGCAATTGTAGTCAACCGAGGGTGACGCTGGTAGAAGGTGGGGGGTATCCTCATGTGATTGTGACTGAAAACACGTATCGTATGAATGTTTTCAAGTCCAAACTCCCTCCAATTGAAACTGTGCCTGTGGAGATCATGATAAACCCAAAGTATAGAGGCGAATGGGTTTTCCAGTAGTGGCAGGAGGGCATCCAATAACGGCTCTGAGTATGTGTGCCAGAAAATTGTACTAAGTCTGATTCTCCAGGCTTGGATTGGCTTGATATATTCATGCAAGTTAGGGTCCCCTTCATACCTGGGTAACTGCCTGGTAGGTGTGGTACCCTTGTCGTTGAGCAGTAACCCAAAGTCACTGAGTTTTTTCTTTGCCGCAGATGCTAGGAGGTCGCTCAAAACCGTAATTACGCACGGAAAATGAACCCAGGCCAGATGGCGAGAATGGAAATGAATTCGCAGCTCAGAGAGTTTTGAGGCCTTGTGAATCATGCGACAAACGCTCCGGTTAAACACAAGCAGATTAAAGAAGTCGCAGTCAACTGCGATGTTCCCGAGATGGAGAGGGAGGATGGATGACAGGAAAGCGATGTCGTCTCTTGTAATTGGTTTATTCATTAACTTGATATTTGTAGAACCAAGGCGACGCTCAAGCACGCCCTTTTGTTCGAGCCTCAGGCAATAGATCTCCACAACACACCCGATGAAAGTGTCATCTGCGCGTGCTAGGGAAATCAGACCATGATCATCAACGTTATCGAATATCTTCAGCAGGAGCTCATCGGGTAGTGTTACCCGTATCTAATATAACCATCAACCATGCTGATTCAGTGTTCCTTTATTTATAACCTACCTCCCTCGCCCCACAGACCGCAGGACTAGGCGACCTTTCAATTTGCCCAGAGTTCTATACAGTAACACGTTAGTTGGTTACTTATTTCCACATCTGTGACTCACCAGCTTTCGCCTTTTTTCGGGTTCGTTTCCTTTGATTTCAGTGGATACCTTCCGTTTCCTTAGGGTATCATTGTTTTTGAAGACTCGCTTCGTAACGTTGAACAGCTGTAAGGTGTATCAGCGTGTGGTCTCCAACATGTGAATCGCATCACCTGTCCAGCAGCTCCTGCCACATTGAAACTCGACCGACAAGGGTCACCGAGGAAGGCGGAAGTGATCATAGAGTGTAGGATTTCCGTCGCACAAGAAAGTAGAGGATGTGGTTGAGAGGTCTATCATCGAAGGCAGACTCCTAAATATCAGAGCGAGGTAATTGTCTTGTCAAACCTATCAACAGTCTCCAAGGTTTGACAAAGTTTTAGTCTTAGTTATTCAAGTTAATCGTTGGACGTTTTGCGATCGACGCTAGCTCTCTCTTGGATGGCTAATTACTACAGGCGTGGGCTCCGATTGTTATTCAACACCCCGCTCTGACGCCGAGATGAATTTCGGATCCCAGATAGGTGACCGTTCGTTCTAGATGTCACAAATAGATGTCACCAGTCCACTTAGTGAGTTGGCTATTGAGTGGGCTATTGTCTTTCGACCATATTTGCATCAATTTACTCATCCCCGCTCCTCCTCTATGTTGTTCTCACACCCACTCATCGGTAGATCTGAGGCAAGCCTTCCGATTTGTCCGTAGTAAACTCACAAGTATAAATGTCACCGTCTTCCTTGAATCTATCACAATAATCCTCATGGCTTTGCGCGCAACAAAGACAAAGATTGACAGGATCCAAGCCTTGCTCCGGAAAGGTCACATCAGCGAATCTGCCCTACGCCAGTGCTCCAAGCTGGAGTTGGAAGAGCTATGCAACGAACTTCAACTCACAGCCTCCTCTTCGGGAAAGAGGGCGCACAATCGGACAATCAAGGTGGATTATATTCATGCTCTCCAACATGTATGACATTTGTTGTTTATAAACTCGCTTGGTGCTTATCACATCATAGTATGCTGGGCAGCGGCTCCGAAGACAGGACACAGGCGGCGGATTTATACCAGCTGGACCTGATGACTGTGCAACCACTTTCACTCTTGATGTTATGATGGTAGGCGATACCAGGGAAGGCGACACTGGTGATCGTTCTACGCAGGAGATTCCGGAAGTCTCGATACAGTTTGTCTTTTATATTCTCGTTTCTCAATCTCTAATCAATAACAAAGGGAGACAGCACTGGCGCTGGAAAGGGAGGTGTTAGAGCTGGAAAGGGAAGTGCCTGAGCTGGAAATGGAAGTGTTCGAGCCGGAAACAGAGGTGCTAGAGGGGGATATATCTGAGCCAGAAAGGGCTTCAATCCTGATTCGGCTTTTCCAAGCACCGAAAGATTGGAATTCGATTGCAGAGACGAGGCTTGACCTGGAGCTGAACGGCGACCTGTGCTTAGATTCCATACAGAGAAAGTTCATGCTGCAGGGGAAGGTGCAGGTAAAGTGACAATACGGCGCCAGAGCCCTTCTAACTGACAAACAAATAGATTATATCGCCAAAGACATTCCGACCCTTTTATGAGTATACACCAGGGTTTCTTGCCAAGGAGGATGTTCAGCTACTTTTGCACAGGGATCATTTACGAGTCGTAGTGGTGCCTAACACATAGTTACATTTTTGCATCGAGCGGGTATTGAGCGGGCGATATTTGATACTAATTTTACTCCCACCCTCGAAATACGTACGTCTCGAAATGTGACTGTCGAAACACTTACGAGCTCTAACTCATTTACAAGTATTTGGATGCTGTGGGATAAAGCCATAGATTGAGTGTGTAAAAAACAAGAGGACGAAAGGGGTCAGGTCGTTGCTCACGTTCCATTTGTCTCACTCATAGCTATGGACCCGAGATCTTTATTTAGATTTGAAGCCTTCAGTGCTTCAGCGGTCGAAACTACCAAAATGCACTGCTAATTTTCCCCAGCATGGGAAGCAAGTAGATAATTTACATGTCAATGTACTTAATGTGATCCATATATATGAATATACAGCTCTTCTCTGGACCACGTCTCCAGTTGGATTTTGGCCTGCCGAACTTCCTTATACCCGTGTAACCTGTCGCGCCACTTGTTCAGGGGTAGTGGATAGTGAGGTTGACCGCCGCTTTTGATACCAGCCACTCTTTTGATGTAGAATTCTTCATCTTGAGCAGTCCAACGGTTCTGACACAATGCGCTCCCTTCCCAAGTTGTGACTAACGGAAACCACGACATCTTCGATTGTTGTCTGCCGTGTCCTGAACAAAACTATATGAGAAAATTCACTTGAATCATATCATACTTTACTTACCTGTCCACACTATGTAGAGACCGCACAGAAGGTCCTCTTCATCACTAGTCAAATCATCATCAACGTACTCGGTTCCATCCCGATCAAACACTTGGAACATGAGCCGATCTCCGGGGTATTGAGCAGTGGGACCATCCAAAGCATCGCTAAAACTAAGCGTCTCCTTCGCAATGCGATGCAGATAACCTCCACGAAGCAGTGCAGCTCGAGTGTAGCGCTGGTTAAGGAGAACAGCTGACTGACGTCGATAAAACTCAAAATCTAAAGGTGTGAACACCTCTGTCGCAACGCGAAAAGGAATGGATACCAGTATTGGCCTTTCTAGGGGAAATTTTTGGACATCACCCACTGTGCGCAAAGTTCGGAATACAATTCCATCCTCCAATAGTTTTAGGGCAATCTCTCTCTCCCGAAGACTTTGATCCATGCGGCAGATTGCCATCACCACTGATGCATGCATGACAGCAAGTTTCCATGGTGTTGTTGAGTGATCGCCAAAATCAAACATGTAGAAAGTGGTTCCTGATGTAGTTGTGACAATTCGCACTGCAGATAATTGAGGGGATGCTGTGATAGAAAGGCGATTCATGTGATGGAGATCCCACTGGTCCGCGATAGGCTTGATAGGTGGAAGTCGATAGAAATTATATAGGAATCGCATAGCCAATGTTGCAATGACACTGTTTAACAAGGGAGAATCTTTTGTCACCCCGGAAATGCCCGTGATCGTCAATAAGTGCTTGCGTTCTCCCGCACTGCCTTCACTATCAACACGATCCGGGAGCAGCAATGGCGGCGTGAACCCAAAGTAAATACGCAGTATGTCAAGGAGTCGCGTATCAACAGTGTCTCCACCAGCTACAGGTCTTGCTACCGTTGTAACAGGTTCAGTCGGGTCATTGGTTGCAAGAAAGGTCCTCTCCAGATTCTCGGTATCAGTATTCCAGTCCCCATCAACGTTTATTGAGTAATCGCCGCCGTCCCATACCGGTGATTTCTCGTCAGGACCAAGCTCGTACGCACAATTCCACTCGTTCATATATGGGTCATATCGCTTCTGCTCGGGACCATAATCTTGGAGCGTCGTAAAACGATCCGCTACACGAACAAGGGTCCGAGTATACACTTGTGGCACGTCATGGCTCCAATCCCACACATAAACGGGGGCAGAAGTGGTGGGCGGACAACGCTCGCGATTTTCACGTGTTTGTCGGCCAGAAGGCTTCTCCTTTTCCTTTCGTTTAGCATTCATCTCATCTCGTTTCTGGAAGAAGGTTTTAAGTATCTCTGTAGCTCGCTGCTCTGAAACAGCGAGGTCGAGAGTATCGTGTTGGGGTTCCAGGGCCGGTTCATGCGAAATGTCGAGAGTGTCATGTTGGGATTCAATAGCTGATTCATGCGAAATATCGAGATCATCGTGTTGGGATTCAATAGCTGATTCATGCGAAATATCGAGAGCATCGTGTTGGGATTCAATAGCTGATTCATGCGAAACGTCGAGAGTATCAGGTTGGGATTCAAGGGCTGGTTCATGCGAAATGTCGAAAATATCACTTTGGGGTTCAAGGGTCGGCTCGTACGAAATCCAGGTGGTTGCTTCCTGAAGTTGCCACTCGAGTGGTGCTTTAAGAGGAAAATCGGGGTATTTACGAAGAGCGTCCACCTCTACCGCGCTCCAACAATACCACACAGGAATACCGTGGCTCATGAACCACAAGACTCGAGGTTGGGTACGATCGGAGGGAAAAGGAAGAACACAGCTGATACGATCGATTATCCAATTTTGAGAGAGCAACGGTGCTGTCCTCAAACTATCAAAAATAGCTTGTCCAACGCGAAGCTGAACAGTGCGGATGTACCACAAAGGGGGTGTGATACCCTCACGATGGTTAGGGTCGGGTATTTTGCATATCATCCAGTAGAGTAAACCAATCCAGACGACGAACCAGTCACGACCCAGAACAGCCTGGGAACGAGCTTTTTCCCGTGATTCATGGCCTATGTTATACTGGAAATGATGGGGGGGATGTGGACGATAATATTGAAGCAAATGTCTTGAGGAAAGCTCCTTCGTTACCCGTGATAAGAGCTCATCGACAGCTAGCCACTGGTTTACAAGGTGTTGTGGAAGCTTGTATCCGCACGCCTCACTGAATTTGATATGACGCGGGATGAAACCAAGGACCTCAAAGAGAAGCCCTGTGAACGAAAGGGGCGAACGGGGTATGAATCCAAGCCACTCTGTCGTTGACGTCCACCATCGAGGCTGCTGTAGTTGAGATAGAGTTGATCCACAGGTCTTCAAAAGCTTCTGCATAGATTCTCCAGCGGCTGGGAGCACAAAGTCACGGTTGCAGTTTGGTGAATAGTATACGTCTCCATTAGCAACGACATAGACCCTGCCGTGGGTAGAATCCATAGTCGAATGCGCGGCTAAGCCAAGCAGCAATCAAGTAGAATATCTGAAGAGGTGTTTCTGGATACTCCAAGGACACACCTAAGCGACGGAAAGGAACGATGTCACGCGTGACCTACCAGTCTTCACCGATGTCATCATTGCTGCCCTTCCCACCTTCCCACCTTCCCACGATGACAGTGTTTTGGATTATCCAGACAATGTGATCTATGTACATACACCTTGCGTTGGACTATCCAAACACACCATTCTTCTTGCTGCAACACCCAGTGATAAGTCGTCGGGTGTAGAGGGGTTTGTGTGAGGCCTTGGAAAGGTTGCGGGCAGAGAATGCATGTTTTTTACTCTATAACTCCACAACTTCTCTTTATTTTATCTGTTTAAGATGGTTTCCACGAAGAAATCAACAAATGCGACAAGAAATATGATTCAATCGCCAGACGTTGGGTTGGCCGGACGTCATGGCAGAAATTTGGCGTGATCACATCAGGCGCGTGATATCACCTACCTTCGCAATAGACACTAACACTGGTGACGTTCAGACCTATCCGAGAACCCTTGTATCAGGATGCGTTAGCAAAGGTGGCCTACCTCCCTCCATCTCTCACTTGTCTTCGCACGATAGTTGAGATGTGTCCTGGAGTATCCAGGCACGTCTTTCGCATCCACTCTGAGATATATCCTGGAATATCCAGACACATTTTAGACATCTGATTCCAAAGAACGTCCCACGGCAACGAGATCGATATGCTACGACTAGTAAACAAATACAAGAGTGCTCCTACATCCAAGGAGGTCCTCCAGTACGCTCCTCATACTCTAACCCTATAGATGCCTGTTATTGTATAGAGGCTGTCGCCGGGTTCGGCGTGTAATACCCCTGCGCTATGCAGAAATGAGACGGATTTAGACTTCTGATAAAAAATGGCGATGCCGAGTGAGAACCGTAGTAACGGATACAGTATCGTGATCTTCTTAGGCGACTGAGAAGGCAGTCATATCGGGTAAAAGGGCTAGCATCTTGCTTATTGTTGTCGGAGGTACGTTCCCACTCTGGTTGAGCTGTTTTCCAATTGAGTGGATAATTGTCTCGAATCTTTGTTTCTCCTACGTAAGCCCAGTCCCCAATCCCCTGCCCGCTCATAAATAACACGCAGACAAATACCACTCTGAAAGCCCTGCCCAGACCTGTGCTATGGCGCCAGATCGTACTACTCACCGCACCCAACGTTGCTTCCCCCCATTAACCCTTCGTTGCCGATTCCTCCCAGAACGTATGGTCACCCCACCGCCAACCACCTTACGTCGCAAACATCTTCTGACAGTGACCCTGAGCCCACGAGCGTCAAATCATAACGTCCCCAAACCCCAAACAATATTCAAGTCCGCCTCTACTCTTCGCCAAAAAGCAGGTATTACCGAGGATTTGTATCAGGAGATTGAGGTGAGAAAAATTTGTATCTTATTGCCATTATATTGACGCGATTAGGAAAAAATACAAACATTGGTATCTACAAAATTCAACTTGAATGCTCCATTTTCGAAGCAAGATCTTGCTAGTGTTAAAGACATATGTTCCCAGGTTCATTGATATCCTCTCATCTCCTGTTTGTGTGGCTCAGCTGTTCTAGATCGCTGTCCAGTATCCACTACTTGCCCACTTTGCAGATAGCTGGGTGAGTACTGAAATGATCAAGTTTGATCTTCGTAAGCGACGGAAGAGCTCCAAAGGTAGGCCCCTTGTAAGCTTTCACTATCGGCCAAACCTACTAACTATCACTCTTCCCTCAGGCGCTGTGTCAGGGTAGTTGTACTGGAACCTATTTAGATGGACGCCTTGCAGTACTCGCGTAAATTATTATGAAAATCTGTTGTTTTTTTGCCCAGTATACTCAAGGACTCACCCTTGGCTTGGGATGACCTCATATATGAGGGGTAACGAGTTTGACATGAGAACGAGACCGAACAAATACGGGATGGTATTCGATGGTATTCTATGCAAGTACCTAGGTATTTACGAGAGGAGATATGTTTCGCTGCCGTGTCACCGCCACGCGTAACCACTCCCATACTGAAATTATCGAATTCCTATCCATCTCCAGACACGTGTTTCATCACCTTCAACTTCCTCTACACTAGTGTGGATGTTAACGTTGCATTCAACAACCTTCTCGACGTGATTCCAGATACGATTCCTCACTGCCAATGAACCTTCACCCTGTACGATTACGTCTCGGAGTTGTAGAGAGGGCAAGAACGGATACGGTGACGCGATTGGATCCATTCGGTGAGCGGCTTCTCATTTTTGAAGGGCTTCCAATACCGTTTTGATTAGCTCCATAGCTCGCTTGGTTTCTCCTCTCCTCTGAATGTGATGCTTCCTTCCAAGGAGTGCACCAAGGATTACTACAAGGGCGGCTGGTAGTATACGTTAGGGGTAGTTGCAGTGGGCCATGAATTAGACAACACACCAAATGCTGGTCTCCGCCCAAACCTGAATACCCTAGCCTTGAGGATCACGGTACAATGCCAAGTCAACTCGGGTGTCTCATGTGCAAAATAAAGAGATCCCCTAGTTCTAATAGGTCGGAGCTACAGCATTACTTCCAAAATTGCACTCACCACATGTCTTTTTTGGTCAAGAGACTACCCCATTGTGTGAGCTGGTGGATAGCCTCCTCAAAATTGTGGTTGAAATCGGGGGGAGGCTTTACCTATTGGCTAGTCAGCCTCAATTTCAGTAGATTTATATGCCCAGACAAACCATCTCTTTCCTCACTATTTGCTTTAGTTCCGAGACCTCAAATCCCCATCGCCTTGCCTCGCCACCGTCAAAATCATCCGCTGACTTGTTTTCCCCGGAACACCAGCGCCTACCACGTTCCTTTCCCAGCGTGACCAATATTGCATTGGTGAGTGTACTGACATACTGCTGCCTTTTTGGATCTACTAAGCAGCGTGGTGGCAGTGCGATACTACCAAACCCAGGAAGGCCGTTCAGGAAAGTGGAGAGCATAGTTGCCACGCGCTCGGAAACGGAATATGCGGTGGAGGGGGGTGAATCAGACGATGCTGGTGCTGGGAGGAAAAATAGTATGGCGCTTCGGGTCAGGATATGGCCAGGATGACAGATCGCATGGAACTGAGTGCAGAAGGCATGTTCAGGACAGGCCGTGCATGAATCTGGTTTAGGAAACGGAAGGAGTGGCGGGAGAGGGCATGCGGTTAGGTCATGTGCCTCTAGTTCGTTGGGAGGTGGGGGATAGAGTGTTAGCCGGCCTTCGTCGTTGCATCCCCATACTGCCAGGTTTTGTGCCTTTAACTCTTCCAAAACTCGACTGGTCTTGGTGCCAGCGTCGCAATATCCGATGGCCGCAGATTGCAATTTGTAATCGTACAAGCAGTAGGCTGCTATACAGGCCAACATAGCGAAGAATTGTACCCATAAACCTCGCCTCTTGGGTGGTAATATTAGTTTCCTTTCTGCTGTATTGATATTTTCGGGCGCTCTCTTTCTCGAAGATTGTATACGACGTGGGCTGGGTCCAGACTTCCCAATATGAGGTAAAGAAGGCGATGAGAATGGTGGGGCCAAGGGTTGGGTGAATGAACGTGGTGGTAACATCCGCGGGGGAGTAAGACTCCTGAGGGATATCTGTGGGCGTACACAACGAGGGTTGGGTCTGGATTTCCCAATCTGGGGTAAGGAAGACAGCGGGACCGGTGGGGTCAAGGATTGGATGGATGAGCGTGGTGGTGACGTCCGAGGAAGAGTAGGACTCTTGAGAGATTTCCGTGGGCCAGCCTGATTTAATGTATGGTTTACTCTAGTGCGCTTTGTGCCCGACTGAAAAATATTATTATTGTACTCCCATCCACTGGCTTCCCCCTAGGTACCCTGAATAACGACTCAGATACAAAGCTTTGCCACTTACAAATAGTACATGGTCAGGTTTAACGGTGGTAGACTTGGTTTTCATAAAGAAAACTGAAAATGTGGCGGCTTAGAAATAGGTAGGTACGTACTGTACTTTCATCATCATTTAAACGCCCATTGGTATTTCTTGCCATCCCCTTGCCTGTATTCAGAGTATGAGAGCGAAAGGTCGACATTGGAGAAGATATAGAGAAGTGAGACTCAGCTACCGAGGACAAGCTTCTTGATATGCTGTGGAATGGGTGACTTTATTGGTACTATTGTATTCTTGCCATTGTATAGTTGCATGGATTGCGGAATTGTTGAGAAGAACGTTGTCCTTTTTTGAACAAACAGAAGGTCAATTTCCAAACAAGGAGACGATGAGAACCGACTTTTCTGGATCAAAAGCGCTGCATATGGCATCAGAGATTCTCCTTGAGGTTATCTATGAGCGGACATGGATGATAAAAAGAAGAGCGGGGATAGACAGACTGGTGGAGCGGGGATATACAGGCTAGTGGGAAAATGGCTGAAGACAATAACCCGCTCAGGAATCTGAGTGGATCGGGGATGCTAGTGACGTTTACAATGAGCGGCCACCTATCTGGGATCTGGGATTCATTTGGGTGTTAGAGCGGAGCAACAGTTGTTGTAGTGGTAATCAAACTAGCCTCCAAGAGAGCACTAGCATCGGCCTAGAGACATTTGGCAGTGTAACATAGTTGAATAGAATAAGCCTTGGATGTTGTCAATGGGCGTAACTAGGTGTAGCACGACAATTATCTCGCGATGAGATTTAAGCGAGCTCAACTTCGATGATAGACTCACTCACACCCTTCCTTCTCATACCACAGAAATGCTGCGCTCTATCATCATTTTAGCCTTCCTCGGAGACTCTTGCCTGTTCGATTCCAATACAGGAGCTGCTGGACAGGTAAGACAAATAGTTCACGTGCTATAAATAGGCATATGTTGACATACCCTATAGCTTTTCGACATCATGCAGCAGGTCTTTGATGGCGGCAGAGCCGTAGGAGAGCAGAACGTACCTGTTAGGGCTGAGGGAGATGAGCCTAGAAAAAGGCGAAATGAGGCAAGGAAGGTGGGTTGAAACGAAAGATAGCATTGAATGAGCACGATTAATGCTTACATTAGATGCTATCAACATTGCCTGACGAACTCCTGTTGAAGATATTTAGTGATGTTGAGGATCAAGGCTTAATTTCTTTAGCACGCGCAGATGATGCGTTTGTCGGATGTGTTGTGGAGGTTTATTGTCTGAGGCTCAAGGAAGTGGGGGTGCTTGCGCATCAGTTCGGTTCTACAAGGATTGATTTAGTGGACGAGTCGGTTACGGATGAAGATATCGCTTTCCTATCGACAATCTTACCTCTCCACCTCGGGACGGTCACCCTCGAGTGCAACTTCTTCTACTTGCTTGCGTATAATCGGAGCATTTGCCACATGATCCGCAAAGTCTCCAACCTCTCCGAGCTGCGAATCTATCTCTGTACCAGCGAGCTGAGCTTGCTTCGTGATCCAGATGCAGGCCCAGTTTTCAATGATGTCTTAGCATCCGTTGCAACTAGGGGAACATTCCGCACCTTCGGACTGTCACTTTGCCATCGCAATGGAGTCCCCAGGATAGTACCTCCGCTGGAGGGGCCGCCTGACTTGCACACACATATCCCGCCAATTCGAGCCTCGAATATTGAGATCAGTACTGGGTTCCACTACGCGCTAAACAACCATGGTTTCGCGTCAGCTCTATTGGTGAACCCGTTCGTCTATACACTCTGGATTTACAGCGACTATGGGGAGGACCTGTTTAACTGGTTCAGCGTTGCTTGCAACAATATTCGAAGAATGGTCGTGTTCAGTCACCAACACATTACAATCCCCCGCAAACTCCACCAGAACAACCCTCAGCTGGCCTCAATTGAAATGAGGCATGTGAATGACATGGTCGCATGTCCCGACCTGATGCCCTGGAGCCTGCCATGGGTAATGTCATGGATGAACCCGCCAAACATGATCGTACCCTCCATCCGATATCTCGTGACAGCGCCAAATTTCGTTTGGATGTCAAATGATACTTCCAACCTCGAGGTTCTACACATTAAAACCGTGGAGCCATTTTTTATACCGGGGGTGTCCGACCCATCACTGGTATGCGAAGCAGTCAGCAACATGACATATGTATTTGAAAAGATCGCCGCACACCATATCAGGGGCACAAAGTTGAAGTTCGAGTTCCCCAGGCATATTTCAGAGCACTGGGTAGCCTTAAAGGATAATGGCTGCGAATGTTCGCTGTTTGTGGAAAAGTTGGCTCCAGAAGCACAAGCGATTATTTTCCATGTGGACCTACTGACATCGGACCTCTATGTAAGTACACCGTCCAACTTCAGCATACCCTTCACTTACCATGACATTAAAGGACTATTTTTTCAAGTTATTGGACGATTTCCCGGCTATTCGCGAGTTGAAAATCGAAGCGTATGTAAACAGAGCGTCAGTGAATAAAGAGAGGAAATTCGTCATTAAACTACGAGAAAAACTGACAAGATTGGCCACGATAACGACCCCTTACGGTGTCTGGAGCATGAACGAATCATCCCCACTGCTTTAGTTATACAAGATATGCTTCATTTGATTCAGTGGACGCTTCCCTTGCGCTTTAGATACGTATCTACCTTGTTCCTTATTTATTCTCAGCGCTCCGTAGGCAGAATACCAGATTCGGTTCCTCCATTGGTGATGACTGCGCGGTTAAACCTGCAACAGCCAGGATTTGTGCCTGGATGTTCCAGTGCACAGTAGGACGAGGTGTGACGCAGGTGAGCGAGAAGTAAGTAGGAGCGGGGAAGTGGGAAACCTGAGCGGGCATTCAAGATGTATTTCCATGTGTTGTCGTATGTTGTCATGTGTTTGGTACACAATCGTTAGTGGGATCTTATCTGCAGAGTTTAAAGCAGTCAACCCAGTATGAGCCGAACGTGCGTAACGCATATAACACTGGTGAGCCTTGTCCTTGGACGTGGAATATTGTTATATTTAGACGGGTCTAGATCGTCACTTTAATCACCCTCTCGCCAATGCCGACCCCACCGTTGCTATTATCTTCTTCATGGCCGCTGTACTCCATCTTTTAGCAGCATGCTCTCGGTCTGTAGCCAATTTTTGTCTACAGATGGTAAAACTTGTGGTGCAGGCCTCGTGTACCGACCAGGGCCGTATCAACTTGATCGAGAATATCCCAGCCGATGTTCGAGCTGTTTGCAAGGCGCTCCCTCTTGACCCCACTATCACTATCTATGCTGCATGTTCCTCCTGTCATTCGCTCTATCCGCCAACCTCCCAGAACGGTATGGATATATACCCCCCTCAATGCACCTCCATCCGATTCCCTGGTCAGCCAAGTTGTGACGCCCGACTTTGTAAGCTAGGTGTCAAGGACGGAACCAGTATAAGGGTTCCCATTCGTCCATATGCAATGCAGAGCTTCACTGCATTCCTGGGGGAATTGTACTCCCGCCCAGGAATCGAAGCAGCTATTCGTTCAACAAACCAGGGGCTACGGGAGTATCCTATTGTACAGGACATCAACCAGAGTCAAGGGGTTCGAGAACTTCTAGACTTGGAGGGTAATGTTTTCGTAGATTCAAAGGACGAAATCAGGACGGTTTGGAGCCTCAGTTACGATGGCTTTAACCCTTTTCACAACAAAGCTGCAGGGAAACATGCGTCTGCCGGGGTTCTTGCGATGATTTGCCTAAGCCTTCCACCGAACATCCGTAACAAACCAGAGAATATCTTCCTTGTGGGTATTATCCCTGGTCCGAGGCAGCCTGCTGCCGATGGCCTGAATTTGTATATCGCACCTCTTATCGATACACTCATCACCTGCTATTGCGAAGGTACCTGGTTCACCAAGACCTACGAGTATCCTGCCGGCCGGCGATCGCGAGAAGCCGTACTTATTACTGTCAACGACTTGCCCGGCTCCCGCAAAATTACTGGATGTGCTGGTCACTCTGCGACTCGTTTTTGTAACTTATGTCATTTGCCGAAAGATGATATAAATAGCCTTGATTGCACAGCTGACACCTGGAAACCTGTTACGCTTGAGGAGTATCGCGTAGCTGCAGAGGCATGGCGTAGTGCCCCTAACAAATCCCGTCGCACAAAGCTTTACAAGCAGAACGGTATTCGTTGGTCCGAACTTCTCCGCCTACCATATTGGGATCCTGTTCGATATGTTGTCATCGATGGCATGCACAATCTTTTTCTTGGCCTTGTAAAACATCACTTTCGAGTCGTCATTGGCATGAAGGAGGAAGACAAGGCCTTCGAAGGGGAAGACTCCCATTCACACCCGCCTCAGGAAAAGGACTTGCAAAAGGGACGCCAAATTCTCACACAGGACCCAACTATTGCAAAGCTCCGCCAGCTTTCGGTCTCTACACTACGCGTTTTGTGCAAGGAGCACCATGTACTCGATCGGGTGCGCACCCACCGATCGAAAAAGTTGGATTATATCTCGGCATTGCTCGTGAGTATAATAACACGCCATATCTTCTTGCCATCTAACATAGGTTAGGCTCCTAAGAGTCGAGCGTCATCGGCGGCTGTGGCTCCGAAAGTTCATATCATTGAAGGAGACCTCGCAGAAGTATTCGTTGATGAGAAGCCTGACATCCCAGACATCCTCTTGAATACATCAGAGCTACAGCAAATTCATAGCGATATACAGTCCACAAGCCGACCCACTTGGAAGACAAGCCCACCGCATAGATTCGGCACCTGCGGTCAAGGAAAGCTGAAGGCTGATGAATGGAGAGCGGCTATCGAGTTTGATCTACTGATATCACTGCTTAATTTGTGGGCCCCCAATTCCGATCAGGAGAAGGACGATCCCACAAATAACAATTTACTCGCAGTTGTCCACAGCACCATTCTACTTTCTACTGCCATCTCCTACGCAACCTCTTATTCCATTGCTACCCCCCACTTGGATCAATACCTCTTTTTTATGAAGGCCTACATCACATCCATCCGCCAGCTTCGCCCTGACAAAGACCTCCACCCTGTTCACCACAACGCCCTCCACTTGGATCAATTTTTACAGCTCTTTGGTCCTATGCATGGATGGTGGATGTTTCCCATTGAGCGACTCATTGGCATGCTCCAAAAAATCAACATAAACTTTAAATCAGGTTTGTTCGATATCATTCCGGAGGTGTACATAGCTCTAACATTTGTATAGGGGAACTGGAGAATACAATGGTCAAGTCATTTTGCACAATGTCCCGGCTTCGACCCTTCTTGCACTATATTGAAGCTAGTGACCCTGAGCTTGTCAGGCGGGCCATCAAAATATTCAAATCCTCTTTCCCCTCTAGCCAACTCGAGACCTTCATGAATGACACCGAATCCGTCTCCTGCGCAACGCGTACAATTGGTAACGGAAAGAGGACCCAGATGGACAACCAAATATATCACCATTTTCAACCTTTCCAGCCAACCATCACCCGCCAAGTTGTTGAGTATTCTCGGTGTGTCGCAAACGGGAAAGAATTTAGTGTATTTTCCGCGACAAGCAGAAACAGTCACATCTTCTATTTCAGTTCGACCTACCGAAAGCTAGTGCCAGCTTCCATACGCTCCATATTCACCCTTCCGGGAATGGAACCCCACCAGTTCTATCTCGTCGTTCATTGTTACCGACAGGAACAAAATCACCCTATCCTTGGCAAATATCCACAGTTCGGCGCCAGCCTTTGGTCGAAGCACACTGAAGATGCACCTGATGTTCTCCTGAGCTCAAATATGACGATATATGGTGCCTTTCTTCGTCCGTGGGATCACAGCACTTTCGTCATGAAGCCCATATTGGAGGTTAGTGGCTCTTCTGATCTCCTAACCAGTCCCCCGCTCATAATTCAAGCAGACAATATCTCTGACTACCCCCTAGTGCAAACACTATTTCTTGTAATACATCAAGTGGCTTCCGTTGGACCTATCTATCATTCTCTAATATAACCTCAACCTCTCTCGCGATGCCACTTTCCTACATATCCCCTGTAACAAGCTCAGTGCTAATTGGATATGTGCTGCGCTCAAGGAGCATGAGGTGCAGCTTTGTATAAGGCTGTTCAGGCAGTTGGGATAACATTTCCTGCGCTTAGGAGCAGCTGTGGGGCCAGGTGTTTGTCAATTAAGCCTTGCCATCCGTCGCGCCGTTTCCTTGGGCAAGAGTACCCTTGGGCAATACAGAGCTTATCAGCTGCCGTGACAATGATCAGTTGCATGCTGTCGTTACTCCAACATCATATAATAAAGTCCAAGCTTCAAAAAAGTCTTCTGTCAAAAAACAAAGAGTAGGAAAACACAAGAATACACCTGAACCCAAACCGCGGACTCCCCTCATCCCTCACCTCAGCCTCCTGAATCGCACCCTTCGCCTGCTCAATCTTCCCAACCTCCTAAACATAGTAGCACTCATCAACCACAAATCACTCAACATCCAATTCTCCCTCGCTTGCTGATTTATCACCTTTACCTTCGCCTCGGTCTGCACCGAAGATTGCGAAGCTGCCGGTGGTGGTAGTAGTGGCGGTTTGAGCGGAGGCGAAGGTGAAGCCTGTCGGTGTCGGATCATCAAACTGCGTAAATGACCCCAAATGCTGTCACGAATGAATCGATGAAGCCTATACGAAGCGTTCCGTATCACTTCATGAACATCTACAAATAATATAATAACAGTTCCACTCGCTAGGCGATGAGTGGTGGGCAGGGAGAGTGTAGAATATATATGTTATTGAACTCGGGCGAGAGGGACAGCGGCGGAATAACGGCATCAAGAATGGGGCCATCGTCGAGGTCAAATTCGATTACACAAAGGGCTTACTTCATGATTGAATAAGGACGGGGGCGCAGGTTGACACCTACTAATTGCGATACCCATGATTCATCTCCTCAGCTTCTCAATGACTTTAGGCTCGGATGCGGTACTGTCCACATCAACAAGTCCCTTGGGCTGCTTTGATTCTGGGCACAGCCGGGGCAGGGTCTGTGATCAGGAAAGACTTGGATGGTGCAGAACGAACTAGGAGTCGCTCAGTCTGAGTGTGCTTGGGACGGTGCTGGATGCCATGCTGCTTGCGTGGAGGTCAGAGATACTGAAGTAGCGAAAGTTGCTGACATCTGCCTCAAGGGAGAAGCATCAAGAAGGGCCGATAGGATGGTCATGGGACTGACGCACCCTTCGATCGACCATGGGGAGGGAGCATGACTGACGCGTTCGACAACCACTCAACCAGCTCAATCCCATCCACAATCTCGTCCATGTGCAGTCAGTCCCCTCCGGCACCCCCTAAACTCTTCCCCGCCAACTAACATCCCCAACCAATGACCAACATCAACTCACAGACACTACGCGCCGCCCTTGGTCTCAAAATTCGCTTGTGCATCTACAATCAGATCGAGGTTGGTGGCCGTTTGGCACCTCATCCCTGCCTACGATCCATATGTTTTGTGTGGCGACCTAAATATTTACCTTAGGGGGAAGTCGAGTTTTCCAGCGTACTGGGTGGTCGTTGTGGTCGCGGTCGCACTAGAGAGGGTGAATTCCGAGGCAAGGATGGTTAAAGAAGGGAATGGTAGAGAGGTAGGTGCAGAGTGTGCGACAAGGATCAGAGGGGTGCGAACGCTCAAAGGACATTTCTTGTTATGCATGTGAGGGGAGAGAAAAATCCCGTGTTTTAACTTGTAGACTAGATGCACCGGAATGCCTCTGTCATGGCGCCAGCACGACCGTCTTCGATCTCGGGTTAGGGATATAGAGAGGCAGATGCAGATGGATGGAGATCAGCGCTCGCCAAGTTCATATCTCACAAACAAAATATGACCGTCAAGTCTATACACTATATCAATTTTCGTGAGCACCATACCCAGTGTCGTCACTGAAATCCGCTGATCCACCACTCTCCGATTCGATGTCAGCATTATATCCTTCCCAGTCCCCACTGTATTCGCCATCAAAGTCACCTCCTACGCTTTCAAAGTTCCTCATAACGGCTGTATGCACAACGGGCGACGAATGACTATCACAAGTATGTTCAGAATAATTTATCAATTAATGAGAAAAAGGTCTTACCTATCAAAGTTGCACGACAAATCGTCTGTATCGTTGTCCTCGATGTCGGCGTCGTATCCACCGGCGTCGATGTCGGCATCGTATCCACCGGCATCGATGTCGGCGTCGTATCCACCAGCATCGATGGCGACCTCGACTTGAACTAGAACGTCAATGGCCCCAGTAATCTTAAGTTCACCAGCCGCCGGGGTGCTGCAACGGCCCATAGGACATGTTTAAATAAATCTATGCGCAAAAATAAGCTAACTTACGTGTTTTCAGTGGTGTCTATATTGTTACCCATAGGATGTACTGCTGGTAACGCGTATGAAGGTGAATGGTTGGCTGCTAAGTGAAATATTTTATCTTGTTTACTTACAGAATGCTAAATACGCAATACTGTGCAGGAGAATACATACACTTTGCTCGACTAAGGGTGCAGAAAGCACGAAGGATAATTCACAAGTACCTACTAGCACGTCACTAGCAGCGGTTGGTAATTATCGTAATGTACCGCGATGTGTTATAATATTTTCCAAAAATATTTTACCAAGGTTATCATAATGAATATAAAAAATAATTACTGAATGGCCCGCTCCCACACCCACTAGCGGGCCACTCAAGTCTGTGCATCGGACCGATTCTAATTCTCTGCTCCGATAAATGACCTGTATCGATAGTAGTGCAGTTTCTAGTTAGTTTACAAAGTCTATTGTTGGTAGGGAGACAATAGAGGAATTCTATTTCGGTCATGAGAATAAATTCTCAATCCTTTAATACCATCCTTAGCATGAATCAAACTGATTATTGTTGTAAATTCTATTATAAAATATGTCAAAGGTAGCGAGTTTACAAGCGTGTTTGCTCCCTATTACTAATCGGTTGTACCCCCTGTGAAGGGGACTGAGCCTGTTTGGTCTCTAGTGTATGGTGTTGAAGAAGCTATACCATAAAAGGAAAGTCCTAAGGTCGAGTTTTTTTAGTTGTGATTTAATCCGTGATTGGTGTAGTCTCGAAGAAGCTTATCACATCTCTGCAAAGGGCAAGGATGAGTGTCTATTTTTCGGCGGTGGAGGTCTATATACCCCGTAGCATGTATAGTACTACATTGGGACTATGTCATGTCACTTGTTCTCTAATTCTACAAAGACAGGTTTTTTCATGTCAAATGAGTTTGTACGTCGAGGGTGACTGCGGTAGATCGGGTGTTTCCGTGTTAATGAAGAGGTGGCGGTGGGATCATTAATGTAATAACGACGCGAGCATGACATGGTGTCCATCCATTGATGGGGCTCCTATCCCAGTAGAATAGTAATGTAACAAACTAGATAGGGAGAAATGAGCCGCTTTCGAAAAAATGGCCAAACGCGTGGATTTGGTACTGCTGCTAATCAAAAGGGGAACACAAAAAGAGACGACGTCGATGGAACCCCACTGCGAATCAGCGTGATAATATTAATAGCTCTTATGATTCCGTTAGTAATTCACTTCACCAATAATTTTGCACCCGCGCCAGATAACTTTTTCCAGGTCGCAAATCAGGAATTCACCCGTGTATTACTCGATCCGGTTCGTACCTTCTGAGCGCGCAATATTGTCTGCACTGTCTTGTAGCAGTAATTTGCCGAGCCATTTGCTCTTCTATAACGCCCACGAAAGGTTGGCCTTGCCTTTCCTGACACTTCAGACATCATGGCACCACCTAGCCTTCTGATCGCTTTCTCTTGCGCCAGATCTAAGGGATACCCGAACTCGAAGAGTGGGTGATTTCCCGCCAATCAGCGTAATACATGTTTTTCATCAGATATAGAAGTTGCCTGTCAGCTAATATCCTACAACATATTTGATTCTATATATTTTTAAAGCCTGAACATAAGGTCGGTCCGCGTGTACCATCGATACCGAGGGGTGATAAGAGACCAAGGAGACGTCCAGAATGAGTCTCGGCCCCAAAAGACCGGAAAATCAAAATTTGATATTAAGGTTTGTGGGGGTCGTGCCCATGAAAGGGGTTGATCCGTTCTTGGGTGTTAGAGGAGAACAGCGGTGTAAGTGGAATGCCTGATCAGAATCGTTGAAACACTTCTCAGGGTGCCAGGGATAATCCTTGCTTGCATGATTTATTATGCTCCGCGTGCCAAGGTGAAAAGAATGATTGATGATGTGTCGTTCTAGTTCGAACGAGAGGGGCAATGCGTCACACTGGGAAGCTTACCCGGGAGGTGACAAGTGATATCGGTCTGTCCTAACAAACAGGTAGAGCTAGCTTTCTACACGTTTGACTTTGTGGGCAAGAATGAGAGGCAGTAATGGAAAAAAGGAACAGTAAAGAGCGTCTTGGAATTCTGGCCGAAGGTGGGCTTGGACCCTACTATACGTAGACGAAGGATTCTTAGTAGGTCCAAGCGCCCCTTCCCTCACCTATAATCATCATCTTATCTTTTCACGCGATTTTTACCGCAGGCAATGGGAATCGGGGAAACAGTTCTCGTTGCCAACATGATGTTCTGTGCAGACCATGGCGCCGAGTGGTGTGACCCATGCTTTTGCGACCACAGGACCTGTAATAACCTCTTTTTGGATTTTGATGAGAAGATGAAGTGGAGAATCGAGAAAGCCTATGGTCGGCACATCAATGTAAGCGGGAGGGCGTTCTGTTCCTTATCGAACCGTCGCGCTCGAGACTGATGCTGTTAAGGACCGTCCACCACTCAATGCTTACACCCTGGGTGTCAGTTGGGTTAAGCCCAGCAAGAAGGGAGGAACCTATAAATGCGCGAATCACGGAACTATCGACTGCGGTGATTGCTTTGACTGGGTCAAGCTGGTACTCGAGAGTGTGGGCTTGTCGGTGGTGAACTCCAAAAGTCAAGAGAAGAGCCTGGCCAGTAAATCACTGGATGTCCATGATGTCGATTAAGCCGATTGATGTACGTGTTTCACGGCGTTGAGCGAGCGAGCGGGCGGTCAATCTGATTCACCGGAGCCAGTAGCCATCAACTCCGTTCAGCACACCCATGGTTACGCCCAGGAACTTTAAGGGTAAACATGCGCCCAGCGCTCCTTGCTATAGTACACGTGTAAATGAGAATGATCCGAACTTGAGCGCCCAGGATGTACATTTAAGGAGGATTGACCGGAGATAGCCCAGCCTCAACTTCTAACGTTCAAAGAGCTTCTCACCACCCTGTCATTCCGCTTGCCTTTCACCTCCCTTCCCTTCCTTTTATTTCTCCTTTTCAGTGGCTTAGACTATCACAACCTGGACTATGTCGAAAATTGAACATATTGTCGTCAATGACTTCATGTTCTGCGCTGCACACGGTGACGAGTACTGTCAGACGTGCTGCTGCGATCATCGAATGTGCAACAACGTGGGGATAGAGGACGAGTTGGGGGATATGTCGGAGTTTCTTGGTTTTGAGGTCGAGGTGAGTTTGAGCTAGCACCTTGTTTCTTTCCGAGTGGGATGCGCTGGGGTCCGACAGTTCTTGACGTTGGTCGCGTCGCGACACTTCACTTGCAGGAACGACAACCTCTGAACGTCTACGTCCTCGGCGCTGAGGCAGCGCTGCATACAGAAGAGTCGTATCAATGTGAAAAGCACAAAACGGTGGATTGTTCGCGGTGTTTTGACTGGATAAAGATCATCAAACGGGAGGCGGAGGAGACGGAGGAGTGTGGTCGGTGGATGAGCAAGAGGAATAGTCTGCAGGAGAAGCTGGAGAACGGGGTGTTGGCGACGGTGACTGTGGATGGGAGTTAGCCTGGGGTGGGTTCGAGTTCTAGCGCCCTTGCTGTGTTCTACAGCACGGTATGTATGTACTATACGCATGCAATTCTGAACGCCCCTGCCCCAGGGTCACTTGCTCGGAGAGAGTTGACGTGTGTTTGTCAAGACCTTCCCCCTGAATTTGCCAAGTTTCTCTTCACCAGCGACTCTCATGGCCTCCGATTCCTGGTCGCCACCCGTGTACGATCTGTCCGTAACTCCCAAACACAGCCATAGCTATGGTGTGCAGAGTGAATACCCTTCACAGAATTTTGCTCGGTCCGCCAAATGGTATGACCTCGGATGAAAACTCACCGCTCAGTAAACACCGCATTCCGAATAACCCTCAATGTTCTAGGACTCCAGATGGTTCCGCGTTCATGGCACATTGTGAAGATAGATCGTTTCAGCTGTTCATGCCGTAATCATATTTCATCATCCCTGCCCCCCGCCAAATGAACTCACTTGAGAGAGGTCCACGTAGAACGTTAGCACCCAATGCGGAGCGAGGTCGGCGCACTATAACGACAATTTATTATCCCAGTCACCTCACTTTTGTAATGATTAGCACAGCCAAGACTCGTCGTCCGCCAACCTGCTCCGATACTTGACTTTGCTTGGTACCCTACCGCTTCCCCTAACGACCCGGCGTCTTTCTGCTTCCTTGCTTCTATACGGGAATGTCCTGTGAAGCTGCTGGATGCTTCTGATGGTCGGGTACGGTTTTTTCTTGATGGTCTCGTTGGTGCCTGAACACTCATGATGAAAGGGCAGCTACGGGCATCATACAAAATTATCGACCACTGCGAACGATTCGTTGCGCCGCATGCCATGTCATTTAACTTGACTGCCACAAAGTACATTCCACGTCATCAACTCCCATCTATGTGTGTGATGCATGAATTGACAACTGATAGATTTGTAGGATATACTGCGGCTATGAAGATGCCATTGAAGTATTTGATGTCTCTAGCCCTGGAGAGGGTACACGCATCTTGACAACTCCCTCTCGTAAGAGCAAGGACGGACTGAAAGGTGTGTCATGCTCGAATTGCAGGACGGGACTTTTTTTTTTTTCTGACCTCGGGTGGCGTTTAGGAATTATCTCAGCTCTGGCCTTTTCTCCTAGCTACAGTGCAGAATCTGACGCGTTTTACGCGGCGGGCACGCTCAATCCCACACTCTCGAATCTCGCTCTGTATAGCGAATCACAGGGTGATGTTCCTCTTATGTTCATGGGTGGAGGGGCTCGCGCAGGAATCACACAGGTGGGTTGCGAACGCATTTCTACCCCTGGCTTCGCAAAAAGAAGCCAGGTTTGATAAATGAGAAACCGTGGGGAATTCACATCATATTTATTTAGCTACGGTTCAATCCGACAAAGCCTTACATCCTCTACGCCGCTTATCGACGCCGCGAAGCGATATATTCATGGGACCTCCGCTCTAATGTGAACATACCTTTCGAAAAATATGTAATCAGCCACAGGCCCAAGACGAATCAGAGGATGCACTTTGATGTGGATATTTCTGGTCAGAGGCTTGGCGTCGGAGATCAGGTACGTCGATACGCGATGCTTTTTTTTTTTTTGCGTTGTACTTTTTCAAGTCGAACACGTATTTGTTTTAGGGGGGATCGATCTCTATTTTCGATCTAGGCTCCAGTGTGGAAGATAGTTCAGGCGAGGAAGGAACTAGTACGAAATGTCCAGGTCTCGAGTTTAGTGCTCATGACGGTAAGGAAAATAACCATTTTTTGTGTGAACGAAGGTGTTTAAAACTCTTCTTAAAAAGATTCTGTTGGGTCATTGGCATTTCATCCCTTTGAATCAACCCTCCTTTCGGTTTCTGGATCGCGGCATTTTCAGGATCTTGATTCGGGAGAGGACAGTTCGTCGTCTGAGGATTCCGAGGAACAAGAGGAAGTCGTGATGAGATCGAGGCAGGAGCTGCAGCCCGTTGTTGTGGATTCGACGATTAAAAGATGGGAGTTTGGTTCGGGTGGTATCTAGGCTTTGAGGTCCCCGCGAATTGGAAAATTTTGTCGTTCTGGGAGATATATGGCCTTCCGACCATGTGCGGGTCCTGGATACTTTACATAGTGCGTTGGTATGGGCGCCTATCATTGTGCACAGTCAGCGTTTAGCATTGTTAAACGCCCGTGTGCGCGGTCAGGGGTGTCTAGCATACACCTTTCGTCGTAAACCCCCGAACGAGCCTTCTCTTCCCCACCCCTAACATGGACGCAAGCAAACGCCATTCTTTCCAACCGTTCTTGCGACACTTGCCAATCCAGACCACGAGCACCTTGGGTCTAGACTTTCCCGATATACAACCTCCCTACCTGTGTATGATCAGTGACTCTCACCCACAAAATTGCACTGAGACTGATTCATTTCCCACAGGTTGCGTACCTCCGTAAATTCAACTTCTGTGTGTCTTAATGATTGCTCTATTGCCAGATGTCACCACCTTGCGCCTCCCACACATATTAGGTGCACGTGCACTGGTGAAGGGCGTCTAATTAATAGCTTTTGTTGCCCATCGAGCATGAGAGTCCGAACCCCGAACAATCCTTCTCTTTACACCCTTCACATGGACATGGACGGATGCTATCCTTTACAACCGTCCTTAGAGCTCTTGCTAATCTAGACTACGAGCACCTCAGACCTAGATTTTCACGATGCGCCCAACACCCTGCATAGGTTTTCGTGGGTCTTAATGATTTCTCTAGCGCCACATGCCACATGCCGAAAAACAGCGACATGTAAGGAATAGAGCAGATGCGGATGAGGTAATATGAGAAGGCCCTCCTGAAGGTGGCAGAGGGAGATAGAAGATGGAGCTGAAATACCGTCCGCTCCCCTGGATGTGGACCTTTTTTCATTGCCACAGCGAAGAGGTGAGAAAAATTTCAACTCCAGTATAATATCAGCTGAAATAGTAGGTGCGATCATCTGAAAAGAATTACCCCAGTCTCGCCAAGGTGGCTTGTTCACTAACGCTCAAAATTTCACAATTAACGGCTCGACATTTTACGCCACCACTGCACAGATAGAAGCATCTACTAACCCGAATGAGTGCAATTGCATTTACTCATAACATGCTACATTCTTACTGTAAATGACCGTAGCCTTCCCGCGGCTTGCCGGATGCGTCATCCTCGGAGCAGAATTCGACTCATTCCGAGCGCAATCCTCCTCCTCAGTGCCACCCTCTTACACGGCGCACCCTTAAAACCAGAATATCGAACTGGCTTCACCACGATAATCGAGGAAAGAAACTCCTTTGGCTCCACGGGCCAGCCGGTGTGGGCAAGTCCGCTGTGATGCAAACTTTAGGCGAGTCCGAGAGCGAAACTGACTCACTAGGAGCAGCCCTCTTTTTCTCACGGCCAAACCATCGTAATGATCCAAAGCGTGTTGTTACCACTCTCGCCTACCGTTTCCTGTCGACTCTACTGAGGCCTGCCAGGATGTGGAACGCTATCTGCGTGACGAACTCAGCAAGATAGGCCGACGTTATCCCTATTCTATACCACAGGGCTTACAGTGGCCTACTGAAGGCCAGCTTCTTATCATGGCGAGCGCAGCATCGGGTCTTTTCGCCTTTGCATCGACCGTCGTCCGGTTTATCGATGACAACCATATTGGCGACCCTGTCTCCCAGCTAGAGTATTTTCTCTCGTTTATCGAGACAGCCAAACTTAATGTCGATGAAAGCAATCCACTTGCAATGCTCGATTTACTGTATACCCGAATTCTACTGAGCGTTCCGCCTCGATCGTTGAATACGATGAAACTCCTTGTGGGATTTTATGAGATTCAGGATAATTCTGTGAAAGCTGGGCCGGAGCTCTCGCTCATCGAGGTTTCATCCCCGGCCGAGGCGCATTTAAAAGGGCTGTCATTCTATCATACTTCCTTTGCCAACTTCATTCGAGACCCACAACGATCGCATGAATTTTCGTTGGACAACTCACGGATCCTAACCGATCTCTGGTGATGCTATTTTCGCATACTACAGCAAGCCAACGACACAGGTATGTTTCTCACCACGTGCTTGTCACCCCTGGCACTGAAGTGTAGGGTAGATGATTCGATTTTCATTCAATGTAAAGCGAATTGGGCCAGTCAATTGATCCCAGATGAGACCGTCCACCGAACTACCAGTGCTACACCCATATCTCTGAGTCTCGATCAGCGTTGCGACGTCCTTGCTCAAGTGAACTTTGCTAAACTCTATCACAGTTACATGTATGCATGGGAGCACGAAGCTAGAATACGCAACTATTCTAAGTTTGTTCTCTGGCTCACGAGTCCAGAGGTATATTAAAGTGCTTCTGCATGATATAGTCAGTTGATTTATCCCTGACAGGTTGAATCCGAGCTTCAGCAAAGAGGCACTACCATCCGAACTACCTTAGCAAACGTCGACCTTGGTCGGATAGCCGTGGACAAAGTGACTTACCCCTGGCTCCTAATTCTCGAATCGCCCCATTCGGAATGGAAGGTGGACAGTAGTTTTCACGGACCTTCTGTGAGCTCCTATTTGATATGAGTGACCGACCTCTTACTTTGTTGCCATTGGTGCCTGGGCACAGTCTGGCAAGGATATCCTCCTCCCGAGGCTCACATCTCTCAAGCAACACCATCCTGAAATTGCTGCCTTTATTTTCGGAGCTCCGTCGAAGAGGTGCTTAATATTCCGGTCCAAGAAACCATACCAAGACGGCCCTGATCTTACCGACGAATTGTTCGTCCTACCATATGATTGATCAACGAGCGCCATCGATATGCGTTGAATCTCGATCACCCGGGTTGCACGACACCCAGTTTAGGAAGCTGAAATCACCTCCTTCGACATCTCGCAGCCACCACAAACTGATCTCTCGATTCGAGGATGGCTATGACTCCCGATAGATCGTCCTCAATTCCAACTCTCTATCCTACCTGGTTGTCCGCGGCACATATGTATGATGCTCCCAAAGAACTTGGCTAGTGATAGTAGTTGATTTTGATGCCCACGTTTTTCGCTCGGGGTGTCTTGACCCTGATCTTCATAAAACTAGTCAGCAGCCTTTCCATCACGCACGCGCCTCCCATGCATCTTGAGCACACGTGCATCGGTCAAGTGCGTCTAATGAACAGCCTTCGCTATGGAAACCCGGACTGGCAAGCTCAAAGCGCGCAGCCAAACAGCGCTCGGCATGTGATGCCGCTACCTCAGGGTCCGCCGATCACAATCTCCCTGTCAGGGTCTGAATAGCAAGGTTTGAATCGCAAGTTGAATTGCGAATTGGTAGATCCAACGCACTCCGAGGGACTACGAAATACACAGTGTGGACGCTTGTAGTAGAGTAGACTACTGACTACAAAATCAAAATTGTGTGAATAGTCACTTGTGAAGTGCCTCTAACTCAAACCATTTGCAATAGAGATTACAGCTATGCTGAACTATAAAATTGTCAAATGCAGTCCCCACATTACCTTCTCCAAAGATAGATTCCTTCTTTCCCGTTGGCCCAACCTCAATAGTGATTTCCCTGGGATAGTATAAGTAGAGATGACATGATATGATGTTGTTACACACAGTTTTGTCATGATCTGAGGGTCTGTGAGTTGGAGACCTGAACCTAATCAAGTTCAGATGGGGTCTGCATTCGAAGAAAGGCAATTCACCTTGAAAATCCGAAATATATACCTGACCATGTGTTTGTACATACTGTACATGTTGTAGGAAGCACAAGAACAAAGCTAGCTCGTAGCCAAGTTCATCCGGATCAGGAAGAGGTGCTGCAAATCCATTGTGGATGTATTTGACAAAAGGAGCAGCAGGATTATCCAGGAGGTCCTCCAACAGGTAAATGGCACAATGAGAGGTGGAATTTTGACCTGAGGTTTCAATTGCCTTTTCTGCATAGGTGACGATGGCATGTACAAATTTGAAGCAGGGAATTTCGAAAGGGGGTTGCAAATCCTTCTGGCCTTGGATGTGGGTATCAATGAAGTCGTATGAATACTCAAGAAGTGATTGTGCCCAGCCAAGTAAAATTGCCTCGGTATGAATTTTTGCACTTTCATCAAATGTGTTCAAACGCCGAATATGATTCCCTGATCACTTGTGTTCAAATGGCCTTTTGAGCATGATTGGAATGTGTGAACGTGGTAGCAGATTGGCACCTAACCCTGAATTTGGATGCTGATACAATAGAAGAGAAGCTTGACTTGCAGTCTTGAATGTTCCTCAACCTAGTAAAGGAGCACAAGGGTTGTAGAATATGAGCCCTTCATAGGGGGTCTTATCAAGAACATCCTTTTCCTGGGCCATATTGCAAAGTGTCGAAAATGGAATGATGTTGACCAAGTAGCAGGTCAGGTGTTCGCTAACATTATTGTCTCCTGTTCAAGTGATTAAATCAATATACATATTATTCTCTTCTCAAGGTAATGCAGTATGTACGTTGCTTTTGATCCTCTGAAATCCGGGATTGACACCCTATATTGAGTATACTATTTCGGATGCTTTCTGCATTAAGCTGCACAAATGGTGTCTAACCAAATATATGAGTTATTATCCAGGTGTGAAAAGAAATACCAAGTACTCACAGATGGGTGCTTCTTTGACTGGGTTGGTTCAGGTTCCTTGGCAGAGCAACTCAGATCATCAGATGGGCAGGCCAGCTCAGTGATATGCATTGTTGAGGGCCCGGGGGATGCTTTAGTCATGTCAGATGTGTTAGCTAGGGATCTGGGGACTAAGGTATGTGGTGCCAAGTGAGTGGATGCTTGGGAGACCATTGTATGGGCCTTCTTCAAAAAGGGCCTGCCTGATACATGGGATCCTGTGGAATCCTTCTCAGGGCTTGGAGGCACCTTACGCTTTTCATTCTGCAATGGATGAATTTAATGTTAATCATATTTTTGTTTTGAGGGATTAAAAAAATTGACTTGCCTGTCTGTCCCAATCATTAAATAACTCATCTATATATTCCTCTACCTTTGCCCATTGATCACAGTCAATAATTAGCTGGAATCCAATCGGTTTGGTAGGTGGGGAGAACACAAGACTACCATCGGACTTTATCCCAGCCTTTGCTTTGATGAATCAACCATTGAAGTAGGGAGTGGCAGGGTCCCTTCATGAAACATCCTGCCAGTTTGATGCCTCACGCAATACCATAGCCGTAAAATTCCAAGGGAAGCCTGGACAAAACTTGACCATCGGGGCACTCAGGGTGGACTTTGCAAGTTCCACAAGAGCTGGCAGATAAATATCATAGTTAACTGATATTCCCTCTTTGATACCCTAATGTGTTAGAATTCATGAATACAGTTAAAATTGAACCAAGAATGTGAGAAGCAACTAACTGTCAATGTTGGTTTCATTTTCCCAGACTCATAAGACACCTCAAATACAATATCCACCTCTTTCCGCTGTTGAGCTCGCAGGGGGAGCTGACCAAAACCCCGCTGTGCTACTGGCAATGGAAGTGGAGGTGGTTCCATTCTATAAGCCCGGGATACCCATGCCTGCTGTTGTGCGGTATATTGGCTATGAGATTGTGAATATCCAGATGATTGGACACCACTGGAGAATGCTGGATTTTGAATGATCGGACCTGGCTGACCATTTGGGAGCTGGATTGATATCTCAGATGGGAGTGGGGTAACACGACCGCCCAGAGTGTGAGCACCTATTTAAAATAATAATTCAGTTCACACCAAATATGAAAGATAAGTGAATACTCCATTCCTTGTCTCTGAGACTGGATTGTCTGCTGTCAGATAGCAGCAAGGTCAACAGAGGGGCCACTCATTGAAGGGATAGCCCCTCCACCAACAGTCCTGGTAGCTACTGCAAACCTTTGATTAGCTATTTTTATTTTGCAAGTCATAGTGAGAGTTCTACCTGTTGTGGTGTGCCTCAATGTATTGGGATTGTTGCTATAATGCTGGTAGCACGACTCGCAGAGATAACAACCTGGTTTCTCCTGAATTGTGTTAGCAAGATAGAGGCGGCATTCACCAGGCTGGATAATTTTTCCACAACTGGGCCGTTCACATGGCATAGGAATGTTGGTAAATACATCAGTCGAGAACTGTGCATTAACCATGGCTTTTTGTGATGACATGTGAATGAGGTGAAGTGCCAAAGAGTAGCTAAAGTGTCGAAGTGTTGGGACAATGGTGCTGCATGGATGGGTCCAAGCATTGGCTTTTAAGCAAGTTGTTGTATGCAATCGTAACTGGAGGTACTTGGGGAGCACTTCATAATATTGTGTAGTAATATCAGTACCAAGAAAATACTGTTTCAACAGTCTTATTGAAGCATATCCGACGATTGAGCACTGACATGTCAGACAAGTAGGATAATTTTTATTATGCTCACATTCAGAGGAACATTGTTATTCAACAAGTGCAAACATGAGGCAGAAATCCCACTGTTTTGTAACATGAAACTACTGCGCACTCGGCCGAGATGTTTCAGTAGCTACTTTGTACTTATGAGTGACAATTATGCTTGGTATTGAGTGTATTCCTAAGACGGTCAAACTCATTATTCATAAGTGCAAATACCTAAGACCGTCAACTCATTATTCACAAGTGTGAACATGAGGCAAAAAATTCAATGTTTCACAGCCTGAAACAGCTGCACACTGGCTGATTCTGTTGGCGGCTACATTGTGCTTATGAGCTTTGATTTTGCTGGGTGCTGAGTGTATTCTCAAGACTATCCGATCACAAGTTCTCATTACTATAAATTCTACAATATACTGAGGAGACTTCCCCAGATCCCCATGTCGCCTTTGCCTTCATCCCTTTGCTTTACAGCTCTCCATGCCTCAGCCAAATCAGTTCAAGCCACTGTATATGATTCTTCTATTTGTGTCTGAGGGCAGTTAATAAATTTGGCACTTAGCACCTATCAAGGAGATTGCACTGCATATACTCAGGTATTGGAAGATGAGGAAAAATGATGTGGAAATTCTACAAATACTCAAGGCTGATTACATAGATATGGATAAATATGTCCTTGGGTATGTTTATTGCTTGAGTTTTATATTTTTGGGTTCTCAGATCTATTTTAACAGGATAAGGTCTCTTTGTACCATACGTTCACGACTTGGCCTTAAGCGAACTCGCCAACAAGCCCATACCATTGATACTATACATGATCATATGCTTGAACTTCGAGTAAGGTATCCAAAAGCAGGTGCAAGAGAAATGGTAAGTAGCCTCTTTCATGAACATGGGATGAGTGTTCCACAGTGAGTCATATATATTTGTTAAACAAAAATTTATTACTGAGAACAACTAGCAATTTGGTTGTTACCTGGTTTCATGTAAATGAGCCACATCTTGTCAAGGAACGTAAGGCCGGATGCCTCAGGCAGCGGAGATTCTGGGCGGCAGGTGTAAATGATATGATTTGTGTAGATCAGCACGACAAGTGGAAGCGGTTTGGGCTTGCACTCCACACCAGAATGGATCCATTCTCAGGCTGCATCCAATGGCTTCGGGTGTGGTGGACTAACAGCAATCCCAAGCTTATTCTCTCATACTACATTGATTTTATATGGACATCTGGATGTGAGTAACCTTGTTTCAGTTCATAATTCAATGTTGCTCACAAAGTATTTTCTGGAATCATGGTAGACATACCCCTTGTCACCCAGAGTGATCTTGGGTCTGAAAATTATGGGATAGCATATGGACAGACTGCACTCCGCCATTTACACGATCCTGGGTTAGTAGGTACTGTTCAACACCGCTGGATGCAAAACAAAAAGAATGTGAAGCCCGAAATAGTCTGGTCGCAATTGCAACATTGCTTTACACCTGGGTTTGAGAATGTTCTTGAACAAGGAGTAGTCCGGGGATGGTATGATCATAATTGACCACTTGATGAGTAAATCCTTTAACCATTAAAATGAAGAATAATTAATATTTTTGTCCTATTAGCCTTGTCTTCCAGTGGATTTTTATCCCCTGGATCCAGGTTGAACTCAATAACTGGGTTGATAAATTCAACAATGATGGGAAATGTTCTGACAAAAATAAAGTATTACCCCATGGAGTACCAAACGACATACATTACTCGCCACATTGATTTGGGTGCCTAGACTTTAAGGTAAGACTCCGAATTCCATGACAATCATACTACACTATAACATTAATTATTCCTAAGGTGATTGTCCAGCCCAAAGCTGTGGATAATGTAGAACAAGTATATGCTCCAAGGACTGATCCTGTATTCAAGCTTGTCCCCCCGTTGTTTGCTGAACATGCAAAAAACCTTTATGGAGACATGGGGAGTCCAAAAATTGGCTTCAACCACTGTAGACCCAGGAGGGTGGGAAATTATTGTATTTAAGTGATGAAAGGCTCAATTCCCTTCCTTAGTGGGTGAATTGCAGGGAGGGGAAATAGGGGGGGAATTTCACCCATTTCAAATTCCCACTGTAACCACATAAAATATCTGTATTAATGTCATTTATATTTCATGAACTAAGTGAATGAAATTTCATTGAGTTATGGCATGAAACATGACATATTATTTTCATCTATTATTGGTGCATGAATTTTAGGCAGAAGAAGGGGGAAATTGCAGGGGGAATTTTCATTCATGATTAATATATAAAATTCAGCTGCTTTTTTAGGTAGGAAAAGGGGGAAATTAGAGGGGAATTTTTATTCATCATTAACACATGGATTTTGGGTGGGAGAAGGGGGATTTTGGAGGGGGATTTTCATCCATTATTGATGTATGAATCTCAGGTGGAAGAAGGATGAAATTGGGGGGTGAATATTTAGATTTGAATTGTTATTCATGTATAAATTTTGGGCAGCCAAGGCAGGAGGAGGTATTTTACACTGCAATACATAAATATCCTATGTTGGTGAGGCACGACAGGTGCTGCCAAATTCACCATCTCTATATTATGTAAGCAAAAAGTCATCACCAACCACACACCAGCATGAATTTCACATTTCCTATGCCAGTGTTCCATTTTATTCAGAACTGTATAGTACTTTTGCCAATATCCTACACTATAAGGTTTTGGAGTTCTGTACAAAAATGTACAAATAATGCGACAGATGTTTGTGTTTGTTTACAAAGTCACTGGACTTGTTGAACCTGAACTTGCAAAGTTACACTTCCTTCAACCCACATAACCTGTTACCCGGGTTAGGGGTCTACTCCTGAGTCGCAAGGTTGGGATCACAAGGATGTCTATACAGACTTGGTCCTTGAGTCTTACTACTTGACTTGGAGATAGGCTGGATAAATCTCTGATACCCTTTCAGGCGAACAAGAGGTTTAAGCAGAACAGTGTATAACACTAAGCTAAGGATACAGGTGACTGTAGCTAGGTTTATATACATATTGGCTATCTGCTATTTATAAGTACCCTGGGTAAGTACTTGTCAGAGTGAGTCATTGGAAGGTGGACCCAGGTAAAGAGAAGGCTTCCTGTGAGAAATAGAAGTTGGGTATGGGAGAAAGGAAGCGTAAATGTGGGAGTATCAGTATTAAAGATAGAAAAGAAGTATTCTACTGTCTGTCAGGAAGGTGGCTAAAACCTAATTATAGTCCTTCTGAGGGTTCTGATAACATAACCCCCTCATGGATCACACTGATACAGCATACTACCTGCTCTGGAGTCTCAACCTCACACTGGCTCTACAATCTCTCTCTCAAGACTCTAGGCAACACCATATTTAGTTGCTGATCCTGGCTTCTTGCTGGTTGTACCCCCCTCAAGGTATGTGTTAGGCTGTGGCCTGCCTAACACATGCTTCGAGGGAAGTACTTAGCACACCTACTAATCTTGGCCTCGTTTTAGACCCCCTACCTCATTATCCAACCATGTCCTGGTCCCATTCCGGCCTTGTGTCAAACAAAGAAGCCTTTTTTGGTGAGTCCCTGCCAATTTCCCTGGAGGCTTAGGAAAGATTGACTCGTATCTAAGGAACGACTGCACGGATTGACTGCATACTCACCCATTCAATAGACCTCATTAATAGCTCTCGAACGTGCCCTTACATGGCCCGATTGACCCACCCCTTCCGCCGTCATTTCCACCAACATTCTTGATGTTGCCCCCTTGTTACACAGCCCCACGCTGTGCCACTCCTCACGATACTACCACCATTTGATACGGATTTGTAGCCGCTTTCCAATGCGCTATTGCACGGCCCAATTGACGCGTTTTCCGTGGAGAAAAACACAATTCACTTGCTTACCACTACTCTGGCACACATTTCCTCATTCCGAGCCCGTTATTCAACGCTTCAACATGTAAGTACCCACGTTCGAAAGCACTCTATCATACCTTGCTAACAAGCCCGCTTACACCCCACAGTGCCTGGCAGTTGTTTTGCAATCCAACAATCTTGTCTCTCCTACCACTTTCTCCCCTTGTATTACACAATTTAAGTAGCGTAAATGTAATATTATACCACAAAATATAATATATTATTTCATTTATTATTTATGTGAATTTCGTGCAAGAGAAGAGGGAAATATTTTACCCTATAATGTTGTGAAATTACTTGCCAAAATAGATGAAATAACTGTTTTATAGTATAGTTAAATCACCTCTCAAAAGGTGTAATTCCGCCTCAAATAGGTTGAAAAATCCACCCCCGAAAGGCAGTAATGTGTACAAAATAACGAAGGAAATTCATTCTTTATCCAAAGGAAATTCACTCATTTTTTGTCCCTCATAAGAAGGGAATTTACACCATAAGATATGTAATATTCTACCCTTTTCTGACACATGAGTGGGAGGAAATTCAGCCCCAAAAGGGGTGATTTCCAGTATGTATTGGGTGGAAATAATGTATGAATTTCCCACCCCAATGGTCTTACAGTGAACAATGTGTGGGATATTTACACTGAGCTTTGTTGACGCTTTGAGAATCTGGATGGTTCTGTGGATGTTTTGGAGGAGCTTCAAATGTATATGGGGCTTACTAGCGAGGAGGACGACAATTTAATGCCTCCGGAAGGAAGGGAATTGCTAGGTGGAATTGAGCATGCTGATGCCGAGGGTAACTACTACTTGGGCGGTCTAAATGGTGGTTGTGGTCTGGGTATGTTTTTCATTATTCTTTCCTTTCAATAAAACCAAAAATAATATTCTACAGGTGAACAGGATATCAGACAGCTTGATGAACTGGAGGCAGATAACAATGAGTTTGAAGTTTCTGAGGCCATGTTTTCGGATGAGGAGCCAGCTAGTGATGAGAGTTGGGACAAGTGGTGATATTCAGACAATATTTTTATAGAATATCATAGTCAGTAGTCTACTCTACTACAAGCGTCCACACTGTGTATTTCGTAGTCCCTCGGAGTGCGTTGTATCTACCAATTCGCAATTCAACTTGCGATTCAAACCTTGCTATTCAGACCCTGACAGGGAGATTGTGATCGGCGGACCCTGAGGTAGCGGCATCACATGCCGAGCGCTGTTTGGCTGCGCGCTTTGAGCTTGCCAGTCCGGGTTTCCATATTCGCCGCCCATCAAGCGTGAGAATCCGAACCCTCTTATTTCTTGCACCCTTCAGATGGATGCAAGCGGCCGCCACTCTTTCCAGCCGTCCTTAAGACTTTTGCCAACTCAAACCGGGAGTAGCTTGGACCTGGATTTTCACGATGTCCCCAACACCTTGCATGTGATCGGCACTTCGAATCCACAAAAGCGCAAGGCAAATTCATCTCCTACAGGTTGCGTACATCCATCAAAATGATATTTGTGGGTCTTAATGATTGCTCTAGTACCAGATGTCGAGAAACGGCGACGTGTAGGGAATAGGACAAATGCGGATAAGGCAATAGAGGAAGGCTCTCTTGAGGGCAGCAGAGGGACACAACACTACCCACTGTTTCAAGACTGGGGGGCACTACAGGGCTCTCCTCATCGATTTCAGAGTACTACGGAGGTAGAGGATGAAGCTAAAATGCCGTCCACTTCCTTAGCTGTGAATCCTTTTCCATTGCCACAGATAAGGGGTGAGTAACTTCCACCTCTAGTATAATCTCGGCTGACACAGCCGGTGCGATCATCTGGAAAGAATTACCCCAGTCTCACCAAAGTGGCTCGTTCACCAACGCTCGGAACTTCACAGTGAACGGCTCAACATTTTACGATGTCACTACAATAGCGGAATCATCTACTAACATGAGTGAGTGCAATTGCGTCTATTCATAATATTATGTCCTTTTTGACCATATATGGCTATAGCCCTCATGTGGCTCGCTGGACGCGTCATCCCCGGAGCAGAATTCGATTCATCCGAGCGTGATCCTCCCCCTCAATGCCATCCTCTGACACGACTCGCCCTCAAAACCAGAATATCGAACTGGCTTCATCACGATAACAGAGGGAAGAAACTCTTTTGGCTCCATGGACCAGCTGGTGTGGGCAAGTCCGCTGTGATGCAGACTTTGGCCGAGTCCGGGAATGAAACCGACTCACTGGGGGCATCCCTCTTTTTCTCACGACCAAATCATCGTAATGATCCAAAGCATGTCGTTCCCACTCTTGCCTACCAATTGGCGACTCGACTACCATCTTATCAAGAATACGCCAAACAACAAATGAAATCTGACCCTCGCCTCCTGGAAAAGGGGCTTAAAGATCAATTCAAAAAGCTTATTGTTGAACCTTTCGCATCACGAGGAATTTGTAAAGGAGAGTTAGATCGGTTGATCATACTCGATGGCCTCGACGAATGTGAAGGCGAGGAGGCTCAGCAAGAGATTATTGAACTGATCAGTACATTTGTGATGAAGTTCCCAGCGGTTCCCCTCACTTGGATTATTGCCAGTCGCCCTGAACCCCACTTGAATATCACGTTTACGAGTACCGAAGTCAAGGACAGCTACGTGGAAGAAGATATTCCTATTGATTCTACTGAGGCCTGCCAGGACGTAGAACGCTATCTGCGCAATGAACTCGGCAAGATAGGCCGACGTTATCCCTATTCTATACCACAGGGTTCACAGTGGCCTACTGAAAGTCAGCTTCTTACCATTGCGAGCGCAGCATCGGGTCTTTTCGCCTTTGCATCAACCGTCATCCGATTTATTGATGACAAGCGTCTTGGCGACCCTGTTTCCCAGTTAGAGTATTTCCTCTCGTTTATCAAGGAAGCCAAACTTAATGTCGGCGAAAACAATCCACTTGCAATGCTTGATTTACTGTATACCCGAATTCTATTGAGCGTTCCACCTCGATCGCTGAATACGATGAAACTCCTTGTGGGGTTTTATGAGATTCAGGATTATTCTATGATAGCCGGGCTGGAGCTTTCGCTCATAGAGGTTTGCAATATCCTGGGTTTCAAACAAAATGTTGCGTATGGTGCCCTGCAAAAACTTCACTCGGTCCTTCGGGTCCCATCCCCAACCGAGGCACATATAAAAGGGCTGTCATTCTATCACACTTCTTTTGCCGACTTCATTCGAGACCCACAGCGATCGCGTGAATTCTCCTTAGACAAGTCGCAAATTATAACCCATTTCTGGTGGTGCTATTTTCGCGTGCTACAGGAAGTCAATGACACAGGTATGTTTTTCACCATGTGCTTATCACCCCTGGCACTGAAGCATAGAGTAGATGATTCGACTTCAAGACCAGAGCCCACCAACATTACTCTGTCCTGGCCGGTCTTTGAACCCTTGAACCTTCACCCTATTAGGATTTTCATTCAATGTAAAGCGAATTGGGTCAGTCAATTGGTCCCAGATGAGACCGTTCGCCAGACTACCAGTGCTACATTCATAGCTCTGAGTCTCGATCAGCGTTGTGACGCCCTCGCTCAGGTGAACTTTGCCAAGCTTTATCATGGTTACATGTTTGCATGGGAGTACAACACTAGAATACGTAACTATTCTAGGTTTGTTCTCTGGCTTATGAGTCCAAAGGTATATATTAAAGTGCTTCTGCTGACATAGTCAGTTGATTTATCCCTGACAGGTTGAATCCGAGCTTCAGAAAAGAGGCACTGCCATCCGAACTACTTTAGCAAACGTTGACCTTGGCCGGATAGCCGTGGACAAATTGACCTACCCCTGGCTCCTAATTCTCAAATCGCCCCGTTCGGGATGGAAGGTGGACAGTAGTTTTGACAGACCCTTTGTGAGCTCCTATTTTATATGAGTGACCGACCTCTTACCTGGTTGTGGTTGGTGCCCGGGCACAGTCTGGCAAGGAGATCCTGCTCCCGAAGCTTACATATCTCAAACAGCACCATCCCCAAACCGTTACCTTTCTTTTTGGAGCTCCATCGAAGAGATGCTTAATATTGCGGCCCGGGAGAACATACCAAGTCAGCCCTAATGTTATCGACGAAATTTTCGTCCTACCATATGATTGATCAATGAGCACCATGGGCATGCGTTGAATCTCAGCCACCTCACACGCCCTCGACGCCTCACACAGCTACCATACCCATTTCCCGATACTGAGATGGCTGTGGTTTCCGGTACATCACCCTCGACTTCTGTTCTCCGCCCTACTTGGTTGTCCGCGGTATATACATATGATGTTCCTAAAGGGACTTGGACGATGATTGTACTTGCTCTTGATGCCCATACTTTGCGCTTAGATATCTTTACCGTGAACACCTAATTTTACACCGCGCTTCCTTCCTCAACTTACAGTCGCGTTGGCTAGCCTCCTTACATGTCAACTATGACAATTTGTCCAAAGCCCGACCCCAGCACAATTCTACCCACACTCTCATCATAATCCAACGAAGTCCAACTGCTTCGATCATTCCAACACACGATCCTGCTCTCCGCTTCTACTACGAGACCCTCGGCTTCTGTATCGGACTCAGCTTTGGCATTGGGTGCTAGTGGTCCAGGGAAGACCACCGCTACCAAAGATTCATTTATATTCAAGTAGTTTGTGGCGGGGTCATCGGTGGACCAGTAGAGACCTGCTGCTGAATGGTCTCGAGGTTGGATCCAGACCGCGGTTCCAAGGGAGCCGAGGACAATATTCGGGCATCGTACCGCACCCCGTAATGATCCGACCCTGCTGGTGAGTACGGGAGGAAATATGTAGGGTAATGTTATCGTGTCGTATGTGTTTTCGTCTAGAGGTTCGGACGGTTCGAGGGGTAGATAGTCTGGATTAGGGTTTATGGTATATAGCTCAAGAGTGAGGATGTTAGATGCCCAGGGGTCGTCAGTCTCGGCACGGATAAGGATAGACAATGGTTGTTGCTGACTTGGGTTTGGGCTGACAGATGGTTTGCCCGCCATTTTTACGGAAACACCATCAACCCAGCCAAACGAATGGGATGCGATGGGAGCATAACAATGAACGTCTTCTTGCGCTTGTTTTAATATGGGATAAGGGAACAAGTGGATAGACCGAGCCCTCACGACGAGGACGCTTCGATAAGCGAAGACGACTTGGTGGCAAATATCATGCTGGGGTATTACATAGTGAGGAGTAACGCCAAATAGGAAACCTCGACTAACCTGCATAATTCCTTGGCCATCACGATCGTGCCGAAGAATAGCGAATGCTCCCGTTTTCCAGTTAAGGATCTTTGTTTCTCCAGCCTCATCGCTCATAGCGAGGATACCATCTTCCAGTGCAACTGGTTTGAACGTAGAAGGAATGGATGTTATAGAGTGTAGCGCTAGGCTTCCAGAATTTGACTGCCTTAGAGTTAACAACTCTATAGTTTGTGCCCTAGTGCGAGTGTTTTAGCTATCTGGTTGGTCCTGAAAGCAAAGTCGATGACTAAAACTCCTATTAACGAACCCGTTATTCATCACGGATATCGCAAGCTTGGCCTCGGCAGATAGACACGAATTCAGAATAAATCCGCCAAAAACAGCAATAGCGCCTCTGGGGGACCATTCGCAGTACTTCTGGAAACTGGCACCCTCTTTAGCACCATTCGCTCGGATGACAGGTTCAAGTTTCCAAGCTGTTATCGCCGACCAGACACTCTTGGAGAGTGTAAAAAGTAAAGTGCCTTTAGAGCCCGGCATAAAACAGATATCTGTTACCGGCGTATTGACTGTAGCATCAATGAACCATTTGTACTTGGGGTTCCCTTCGGAAGATAGCCATTTCGCCGCGAGGTGGGAAGCATGACATGTATATCGCTCTAGCTCGTCGGTCGGCAGGAGATCCAGTGCAGTGTTTGGAAATGGGTACCCCGGTCGAATGATAAAGTTCACGCATGCGTTCGCCCATACGATGTGCAGTCGTGTCAATATGTACAGGCGCCTGCAAGTCTGTCCAGTGTTGGATGAAGGATGACAGAGAGATATTGCACAAGCTACCTTGCGGATAAATATGAGCTGAAAGGGTTCCAAGAACGATAAGATGTGGATCAGGGTATCATCGTTTAAACTTGTTAAGAGCATCGTAGCGCTGGATTTGGACTCACAGCGCAGTGGGGAGAGATGACCGAGGTGTGTGTAAGTGGTCACGCGGTCACGTGTTGCGATCGAAGCTTCTGAAAGCTGGAGTCCTTCACTACTCCATCCGAAATGAGGTGCGTAGCTTATATCGCAAGGGTATTATGAGTGTGGATTAATTATATTCTTTTGACTTAAGAGACGGTATACCTCGTGCATACGTGTTGTTCACCTTGAAGGGAACATTGTGCATGGTCAAGGATTGATCGTAAACCATGTCTGATAAACACAGCCCGGGTCTCATTTCCAGTTGCTTAAGGTGGGGCTTTGACTCACCTGCCCATGGCCAGATCACTCGTGCTTGATTTTCACTCTCCAAATAGCTGAATAATATCTGGAATTCTTGCTTCCGAGTCCGTTGAGCAAGTGCACCGGTGAATAATCTTTATGTTTGTTTACAGGAAACAGGAGGCTTTACTCTCCAAAAATTTTGTAGGGAAACACGTCTTGCACAACAAGGGAATCAGAGATATATCATGACCAAGATCAAGAACATGACGACTGGGCACGAGTACCCTCCGGTTGGGACAGTCATTGATGACGGATGTCTGAGACTCGCAGACGTTCTCGGTTCAGGCGGATATGGAGTTGTCTACCAAGCAGTCGATGTCCGGAGCTCGACCTACAATTTTTATGCTGTCAAGTGCCTCATTCTCTCCCAAGTTGGGCGACAATCTCTCCTTCGCGAGATCACCCTCCATCAGCTCGCCGCGTCTCACCCTGGGGTCGTTAATCTTCATCGCGTCATAGAGGACGATGGTTACATATATCTTGTCATGGATTATGCTCAGGATCAAGACCTCCTCGCTCAAATATTGCAAAATGCCCGGTACCTAGGAAATAACGCCCTCATCAAAAACATCTTCCTTCAACTCCTTGGTGCTACCGAGTATTGCCATTCGCTTGGGATATATCATCGTGACTTAAAGCCAGAAAATGTGCTATGTTTCGAAAATGGTTCTCGTATCGCACTCACGGACTTCGGGCTTGCCACGACACATGATATCAGCGGAGAATTCAGGACAGGAAGCACATTCCACATGAGTCCAGGTTTGTAACCAGGTCCTCTGCCGTAAAGTTCCAGCTCACGCGCCAAAAGAATGCCAAAATGGTGACATGAATTCCGAGAGCGTCTATTCACCTCGATCTTGTGATATCTGGTCACTCGGTGTCATACTCCTCAACATTGTCACGGGTCGAAACCCCTGGAAGTGTGCAGGTCCAAGCGATGGTACCTTTTCCGCCTATCGTGATAATCCTAGCCATTATCTAGCGACGATTCTGCCTATCTCCCTTGAGCTTAATGATATCTTAGTCATGATGCTCAATGTAGACTGGAGGTCACGTCCATCTATCCCCGAGATTCGTGCGGCCGTTTGCCAGGTTAATACCTTCTATTCTGGAGAAGCGATCTTCGAAGGAAATTTAGCAAGGCACTTAGGGGAAGTTGGACTCGATCTGGGTGCAGGCGTCGATATGCCTCGATTCAACGTGTACGTCTCAGAGCTTTGTGAGGAAAAGAATACGAAGGGCCGAAGCACTAGGCGATCAAAATCACAGGACATGGTTAAAAATGTCCGTCATCCATCATTCAGACTTTCCCTACCCCTATACAGGCTTTCTTCCTGCAATCTGGATCAAATATCCCCTATTATTACCAGTAGCACCGACTCATTACAGAATCAGCTATCGACCTCTTGGCCTTTGTTTCATTCGATTACCAATAGCCTTCAATCTTCTTTCACCTTTGTTCATCGGTTAATCTGCCTCCCGTTTAAAAGGGCTCCATAGGGCCAAAATCACAAATATACATACTTGTCTTAAAACCCATGCGAACAAACAAATAAACGGATAAATGGCAATCGCCTTGTAGCCGATGTGAACGAGGTAATACTCACCCCTGGCCCTGTCTGGCCTGTTTTCGCACATATTCTCGCGCACGCCGAGGTTTCCCTATCTGTAATCCTACCATCTGTCACCATTGGAGGAGGGTTCATGTCCACAGAAGAAGCTGTGAAGGAGATGGAGAGTTTTCTTCATTGGACGGACGGAACTGAACAGACATGAGCACAACACTTTGACCAGCTGGTTCAAGATGGGAAGGTTCCTCGGGCGGTTCTGCTTAGTAACCCTTAGAACCCCTTGAGGGAGGTGTTATCCTCGTTCTTTCCCCATTCGCGTCCTGGAATTTTGCCAACAAGTGAGATAAAACGCTAGTTCCTGCCCTCAGCATAACCTTTTCTTAATTTCTGATGAAGTTTTTGCGCTCTCAGAGCACCAGGCTGGTGAGTTGGGAATAATATCTAGATGAAGTCCCTAAATGTCACCCACCTATGTGGTCATCGACTCTATTTAGGTGCCGATTGGACTATTAATCAACTGCGAATCTGAAATTAAATGTGATCCAGGTCGCATCATCAGCATTTGGAGCGTTTCGAAGGACTTTGGATGCAGTGATGCACGGTAGGTATAATATAACATACCAAGTGTAAGTATTCGAGTATTGCATCTCATATCTCTAGGCTAGGAGTGGTAGTAACGCCTACAACCAGTCCGATTATTAAATCGGCGCTGCTTTCCATGGCCCCGTCTCTCCGGGTGTCATCACTGGCTGACAAGTTTTCCTCTACGTGTTTTAAGGCGAACCGAGGGCACGCTACTCTTGGCCCCTGGCCGAGTATGGACCCAAGTCCAGGGACTGTAGTAGTTCCCTCAATACAAAGAAGTCTGGTATCTTGGTATGTGCAAGAAAATAACCGAAGGTTGCACGTCGCGAAGAAGCAATTTCAGGCGTGGCGCTTTGAGCGAGGGATCAGATATTTAGAGGCGGATGCTGGTAATCAGTTCTTTCGTATCCTACTTCATCTAATACATATTTCTCGCATTGTTTGTTCTACCAGGCCATTTCTTACTGGTATACCTAGGTCCATGGCTTGAACGTAGGGCCGTCGATGGTGCACAGAATCATCTTGCCGACTCGGAGAGTGCCCTCCATGCCCATCTTCTCAGTTATAGCGTTGCGGTTCAGCCAGGGCTATTAGCTCTATGTCCTCGCCCTGGGTGGTTCCGCGTTACATTCAGTAGAGAAGCCCAGTATATATGGACATCTCGCTCCCCAATCCACCGTTTATTTCACCCCCATAGCTCCTTTCGAAATGTATCTAACAGGTAGGTTTTGCACCACGTTTATAACCCTTCTCCATGGCATATGCGCACAAACAGCGTGGAAACAGAATAGCCGCAGAGCCTCTGTCAGTCCCAATATCTTCAGGTAGCGATGCCTCACCATTTTTGAATACATTTGCGTGTGCAGCGCTAATAACAGTATTGGCAATGATGCAGTTTGGGATGGTGTCATAGCCACGAGAGTTAAGAATGGAGGATATCTTGGGGACATGCTGCGATCTGTTCTTCCATTAAACGCGCCCCGGGCTCCTCGAGCCTGTCTATTCAACGCCTACATAAACATTCATCAATTACGTATATCACTGATCTCATATTCCAGTAGACTGGTTTCCCTCAGGCTCCACCGGTTGATGAAACGAAGCCCCACTTGTGAACTATGAGTTGCTATCAGCAATAGTAGTGGGGTAATAGGACACATTGGGAACATACCAAAGGTCATTAAATTCGTATAGAGCGCGTTCTTTGGCGTTTAACAGTGTGAGCATCATCATGTCAAGGTGATACAGCCTTTTTGAGTCTGTCAAAAATGCCTGGATTTATGGTGTCAGGGTTCAGCCGACACAGGATAAGAAAATTGATGACTTCTTCTGTCAGGTCAGGGGTTGACTTATCCTTGACGTTGTCTGAGTGGGGAAGAACGTAATCTTCGATGAATAATCTTGAATCTGGACGCATCGCCCTCTTTATATTGCGGAGAATGGTCATAGCTTTCGAGTCTGCCCAATTATGGATGATGTGTCGCGCCTGATTCATATACTAGCTAAGGGGTGGCTTCATGGCATTTATGGTTGAAGATACGCACAAAATAAATGTCGCAGTTGCCTGGGACCTCCTGCAGAAAATCACCCGAGACAAAGTTCACTCGCTGTGCTTGAATGGCTTGAGGGTATTCAGAAGTCCAAAACTGCATGCGATGAGAAAAGTTTCCCGTGTGCCCCAACTCTTACCGCACCTTTTTGGCCTGGTCCATGACATCTGGACGGTCAATTAGGGTAACTTTGAAGGTAGGGTATGCCCGCGCAAGGCGTATAGAGAAACCTCCCACTCCAGAACCTACATCGCAGATGGAAGTGTCTTTAGGAAGCTCGTTCCAAACAGGACCTTAAAACATGTTTAGGAAATATTCAATTGGCGGCAGGCGGACGTGACGTACAATGTAAACCTGGAGTGGAAACATTATTTAGTCCTACCATACCAATCGCAAAATGCTGCCAAGTTCTGATAGTTAGTAGTTACAATTACCCGAGTGATTATTAATGGCCACCTCTTTATCTGCAGGCTTGAATAGATCATGAGGTTGGGTCGTTATCGGTGCATGAGAATAACTTACATGCTGCTGTAGCCAATCGAAAAAACCGCCCCTGGTGGAGTCGTTGCGAACTGCGTACATAAACGGTGCCTTGTCTGTCTCCTCAGAAAATCCGAAGTCTGGATCGGTAAGGGCATCGGGAAGAGACCCCAACCCCTTACTAAACACCCTTGCTGAAACCAGAAGTAGGGACGCGATGGGGTTTGAGGACTGCAAGCTGAAGGAAAGCCGGTTGTTTGCAAAGACATTATGAGAGACTACGGTAGTTAGTTCCGCGCCCGACGGGTGTAGTACAATGGAACGAACCTTCTCTGAAGTAACCGCGAGACACCAGGAAACGAATGACGCGGCAGAGTTTCTGCGGTTCAATAGGCTTATGTGTTTTCTTCGCTATCTCGTTTATGTGTATTCCATCAGACTCTGCAAGGATATCTGAAACCCTCATCTCTACGGCGATACGCAGACAGGGGTATTCAGCAGGTGTCATAATGTACTGAAGCACGAGAACCGATTAGTTTCATAGCTACTCGCAGACATGGGGCTGCCTACATCTCTCATTGTATGAACTGGCGGGGCCAGAGTCTGGATTAGCTTTCGGCATGATCCTTCTAAGATTGTGATTGACTTGATTAAATTAGCCAGGTGAGAAGAATCAGATGGATGCTCTTGAGGCATGTCTGGTGTCGGGATGCTGAATCCAGCTTTCTCGTATTCAGCCATAGCAGCTTGAGTAGAAGCAGATATTATGGAAAGCAAGGTTTCAACCTGTGCCCGGGGTGATTGAGTAGGTGAACATGATTGAGCTACCATCGTGAAGTTATCCGTTCCTGAGGACGTGAGGGGGATGAGGGATAGTGGTGAGCCTAGGTGGCCGTTCCCCTTGCCTTATGAGTTTGTAGGTTATCTTCCTTACTTCTTTTTGATCCCATCTCCTCGCTTCTCCAAATATATCTCTCCTGCCCGCTAATTCTCTCTTCGGTTAGTTCTCTAGTCTCTTTAGCGATAATGTCAATCACAAACATGGCAACAAATTCGGCTCGGAGACAGCTGTGAGCGAGATCACTGCACGAAGCCAAACCCAGAATGCACCGGCGGTTGAAAGCAGGCGAGATACCACTTTTAGTATAGCTCCTCCTGGCTCGTGCTGTCGCATACACCATGGGTAAACCGGATGGATCAATATTGATATCTACAAGCGTCAAAGCAGTAGGTGTCCGACATAGGACACTGAAAACAATGAGCATTGAATATCATCATGAGAACCCGCAGCACAAACTTCGAGGTAAGGTAACATGATCCATGCTTCAATTTTTAAGAAGATCCGGTAACGCTTTAATCTAAAGCCTGGCGGCTGAACAAAGAGCCATCCGTGGCTGATCCATGCCCTATCATATAGGCGGCCCGGCGAAACCATTAGTTTTACCCAATTCTACACATCACTTTCTTCCTTTTGCAATTTTATCACACTGGTACTCTTATGTATAGTACTTATAGCCCTAGTCCCATGATAATCGCTGTGATGCGGCGACTGTGACATGTCACCGGAACTCGGAACTAGCTGCCCGGTACCCAATCGCGTAATGCCACTGTCTCGGCAAGGGTGCCGTGTTAACCGCCGCTACCAACCTCTTCTCTGTCGTATCTTGTTCGGACTTGAAGTTTGTGTTAGCTTCGGACACCACTCACACATGTGCAGACTTATTCGACTCGATAGAAGCTTCCCGTGGTTGGTGGCGACGTCGACGGTAGAGTCGACATTCGAAGTTATGCCAGCCACACGCGAAGGAACTCGAGGGAACTCGCTGCTATCAAAACAGGTCTGACGCTGGTCGTCAACGATATCATCACTTTCGGGCCTTTTCAATACAACAGAATATTCCCACGCAGGACAGGAAATGATTGCATCTGAACGTAGCGTTGGCCGCTGACACCCACTGACACCAGTCTCACTGGCTACGCTGATTGCATTCTTTCTCCACTACCTGACTCTTTCGACGGAAGGCGCCACACCTAGCAATAGCTCAGCGCCATTAGCGTCAACTTTTTGATTAAGTACACCTTTGACAATAAATTTAAAATTGGTAGTCAACAATGTTAGTACACCGATGCCGCATTGATTCAGCCGAAAACATGAAGGAGGATCTCTTTTTGGCTTCAGGGCTCAGCTGGAGTGAGCGAGTCTGCTGTAAGGCAGATTATCGCGGAGGTCAAGAACTTATGCCGCTCCTGGGCTCACATGTTAAACGTGGGATAGACTTGCCCCGGTCAAGGCGGTACGACGGATGGTTTGCTTGTGAGGGCATCAGGTCAAGACTACAGTACTTTGATGATCTATAAACTATTGGGAAGAGTGGCATATCTCGACCTGTGCACAATTAATACGGCTTCCCATGTGCTAGAACCCTATTTGAAGTTAGCGTCTGAGCTACCCCATTCTCGCAATCAGGTCGGAAGTTGGATTCCATAAATGGCTGCATATCATCAAATTTTCTAAGTGAGTATAGATAGTGTGTTCCCATGCGATAGCCTTAGTCTCTTCTCTGAAGTGAAGGTCCATGGTCCTAGATCAGAAGTTGATTATCTGCAGCTGTCTAAGACTCCGGATTATTCGGGAATAGCAACTTCGTTTACGAAGGTCGAGGAATCAGCGGTGGGTGTCTGAGGTGTGATTGTGACTAGTTTCCCTGAAGAAGTGACAGAATAACAAGAGAATAAACATATAATAGAAAAATTCAAGTAAGGAACATGAGACATGAAGAAACTTGAAAGAGGCTACATATGCATAACAGGGTTTGGAGTGCAAGTGCCAGACATGGCAACAGCAAAAAGGATTCTATATTGGGAACAAGGGACATCTAATGGATAATGATCAGTGCATCTGGAGGAAGATAGCGTAGGGTAGTGAATGCAAATGTGAGGAGCATTAGACGACCGAGGATATAGCACAGCGGGAGCCCCAAGAATGTTGGTACGATAGTCACAGCAAACCTTTATGCATTGTAGGAGAGCCGAGGAGCGCCAGAGCCAATGCTCCGCAGTCGACGGGAAGGAGGACAGCCGCGGAATAAGGAGTCTACTAAACAGCGGGGCTGTCGCCACACGACAAATGCCGTAGTTCTTGTTGCTCATCACTTTATTCAGAGATGTAGGATTGCAGTAATGATTCCCAGCCAAACAGGTGATGGTTGTTCGTTCAGATCCTCTCGCACGGCCAGTTCTCCCTCCCACCTACCAGTCTGTCCTCTTCTTCCCCCTCGCCGTGCACATCGTCTAATCCAACTCTTAATGCATTAAGGACGGCGTACGACTTCGAGTTCAGTCCTAGTTAGGTGGGATGCTCAGTGAACGAGGTGCTGGACAACTCCGAACTATTCGTCAGGTCCAGTCACGTGGAAGAAGATTTTCTCATTAGCCCTAGCACGTCCTGCCAGGACGGGGAAGGCTATCTGCGAGACGAGCTTACTTAACAAGATTCGGCTGAAGCTATTCCCCGAGACACACAATGGCCTTTCCATGGATGCTGCCAAAGATACCTTTAGCACCTTGTAGTACTTTGGCTGATTTATATCAACTCCGCAAGTTCGGGCTCCCACTCCAGGGGGAGTTGTTAGTCAAATCCCCTTGCCGGATATGGACCGATGTCGGGTAGTTGCGCACAAGATTATTTATCTTTTTCGTGTAATACTCCGGTTGCACTTTCACCAGTGGATGTTAATAATATTTTCTCATTCTCTATGAGCTCCTAGTTAATTGCCTGTGCCGTAGCCGTTTCCCGGCTTTCATGTAGGTTGGGCGCAGCGCCATTATACGGAGCTTTTCAACGAGTTTTGTTCGCTTCGGCAGCAGCACTCTTTATCCGCGGCCTTTCGGGCCTCCCCAACCAGAAGTTGCTCGATTTCGCGATTCGAGAAAATATACCGGGACTATTATAATTGCCACCTGATCGATGGGGCGTTTGTTCCATCATATCACTTAACAGAGAACATCAAGTGTGTAAAAGGTTGTACATTTGGTGGGTGATGAATAACAGTAAAGGATGGAACGGTACACAATCTGCGAAACTAGATACAAACAAAAAATAATGCTAGTGGGTCCTTGGACGTGATGATTGTGCTACTTGATGCCGGGTATTAAATTTACATGCAATAACAATGAATCGAGAAGGATGGGAGGAGGGGAAAGCGTGTTCGTGCGCGCGCCAGCAATAAATAAAGAGAACAAGGTAAGGCGTAGGAATCGAAACCCCTCAGGTGTATGGGTATCGGGAAAGTGAAAGCACCACAAAATCAAAGTGGACATACAACACAAAGAAAAAAGAAAAAGTATACTCATCGCCCAAGCCGGGTGTATGAAGCCGATGCAGGACGCAATTGAGGGCTAAGTGGCGGGTCCTACAGTTATCACAGCTTCAATCATCAAATAAGCTAAAGCAGGATATGTAAAATCGAGCTCACCACTTGTGCATCCCTACTATAAACCGAAGGCGGCCGCTGCGTCTGTACTTGTACCATTGCGCCCGTGACCTCCGGACTAGTCGGACTCACAGAACTCCTGACAACCCCCCGAATTGTATTACTTCCATCGCTCAAGCTCTGCACACATTCACTTCCATCCTCTCGTCCTGTTCGCCCGCGTTCCAGATCCAACGAGCAATTTTGATATCCATGATCACAATCTGACAGCATCGATGGTGCTGGTGGACTCCAGAAACTTGAGGTCACTGCACGGGTTCTCCGAGACTGAGATTGTGATGAAGAACGGAATTTGGATCCGAAAATCTGGTAACGGCGTGGAATAAGGTCCGTTGTTGGTGTACGCGGGTAGTTCGTATCAGAAATAAGCCCGTCGGTGGTGGGTGTGTTGGTGGTCACAGTGCGTTTACGTGCGTTAAGCATAGTCAGGAAGGAGACGACGTAAACTATAGTGAAACGCGATCAGCTTGGTGAGTAAGGATTAAAACAAAAAGCTATACGTTTGGTCAGGAGAAATTCAAGTCCCAAGAATATGAATGTATTGGGCAAGAGAATGTACTAAAGGCAGGATTAAGCCAAACGTTCAGTCAATGGTAGAAGCAGAACGTACGCAGAACATCGCTGAGAGCGAACAAGCACTGAAGAGCACAGTCAACGACATTTGATTTTCCACTATGGGCCAAACTTACCTGGTGAATAGTCCAGAACTGAGCGTATATTGCATCACCGTTGATATTCTCGAGTTCAACCTGCGCAGTTCATGTTAATTGAGAGATGAATGATAATTTGGAGTGTCAAAACTCACCTGGAAGCTGGCGATTGGCTTTTCTGGAGGTAGTAGCACATCGCAAACTGTGATAACAAAATCGATTCCTGTGTTTGTTGCAAAGGCGCTATTGATAACCCACTACAAAGTGGAGCAAGAATTTAATTAGTTGTGTGCAACGAGGACTTTTGGAGATATATTTAGTGCTCACTGATATCTGGCTGAGCTCGGCGTAGGTGTGAACGGTGTATCTGCGGGAGTTCATGAATGGGACGAATCAAACTGAGAGGTTTCCAGTGGTTCTCACATCTGGTACGCGAGAACTGAAACGGGATAGGACAGTAAGTCCCCTAACCAAATGAACAAGTAATCATGGATCTCACCAGTTCCGATAACTATTCCATCAAGAACGAGCTAACATTAGAGCCAGGTCATACTTGGGCCATGAGACAAGGGCTCACCAAACCGCCCGCTAGAACAAAAGCCTAGAACGCATCAGCTGGGTACGAAGTTCCAAAGGGGGGGGGGGACACGGAACATACCACCAAGTATCCCACTAGACCCCGATGATATTCACCACTATATCCATAACAGCCCCATATTAGCACCCTATCGCACCGGATCCAAGATAAGTAAAGAACTGACGGATCCACACCCGGAGAGCGTATAGACTGTGCACCATGAGTATGATAACCACCTTTTGCCGCAATGTCAGCCACTCAGCGCCCGCAGTTAACCAAGATGCTCACGTTGACCGAGACCTGGAGCTAGGGGCGATCTCCACTTTAGATGGTGTAAGTGCGGTCACGTAGGCTGGGCCGCTTACCTTAATCGACCTATTGTTCATAAGCATGGTTTAGGAAGAGGAGCGGCTCGAGTGCGTACCAGCTGATATGCTGCAGTCCTGCAACATTGCCAAACCCAGTCACCATGTATTTGTACACCGCGTCAATCGTCAATGCCAGATGAAACATATCCAAAATCCTAACGGCCGAGCGTGAATGAGCGCGTTCGCATGACTAGCCTTTCAAGAGTTTCCTACCAAAGAATCGCAACCTTCAAACACGCTATAAGCAACTTGAATGACCTTAAAGAAGAAAGTTGCAAGCTCACCGAATACTTGTGTAAACACGAGTCCCGGGGGTATAGGTGGTAGTACCAATACATTTGTAGAGTCGTGATCCCAAATAGACTTTACAAGCACAACGTCAACGGGCGCCATCAATCTTATCAAAAGATCCCTCCCAAGAATCAAACAGAACTCACAACATTGCAGCCAAAACACCCAGAAACACAGCGCCTATTGTATTATCCAGTGTCGCGCTTTGCAAACTCGGTAATGCTGAGGAAGTCATTCTGTTCGCCGCGATGATCCAACGTGGTATTGATCGTAAATCGTGAGAATGATGAGAGCGCGGAAGGAACCACGACGATGTCGAGATTGGAGAAGGAACGGGAAAAAGGGGGGGAGAGGGAAGAGGGGATGGAGGGAGGAGAGGGAATGTGACTCAGGGTGCCTGTCGAGCCACAAATTTTTAAGGCCACAGGGGAGGGCGAAGGTTAAAAGGTTTATTGGGACCGCACAGCTATTTCAAGGAGTGGGGGAACTCAAAATCTTCCGAGTGGCGTCCCTTACTCATACCGCAAGGCCCTAGACATTCTATTCATTCGGCGACCCTGCCTAGGTCCGCAAGTGCACAGCTCCAAGGAAGGATGTCCATAAAGAACATTGGTTACGGTATTGCATCAAAATATTCCCCTAATATTCTCATGACAGGTTGGTTATATCTTGTACCTTCCATTCCCCTCCACCACATTGTGACCAATGTCGTTGAAATGTAATTGTTCTCAAGGGAGAGCCACAAGTGATGCATTCACATGTGGTTGGCGCTGGTGACAAAACAATGAGTCGGTGCCGGGTCAGTTGCGCCCCGGTGTTAAGTCGACCCGGGGATAAATAAATACCTAGGTACGGTTACCTCCGGATCCTCCTAAAAAAAATGGGCCTCATGGCAAACCTAATGCAGCAATGAGGAGAGAAAGCGGTGTGGCACATGTTGGTGGAGTAGACATTCTCAACCATCGCGGGTTCGGAGAACTGACTTTTGATTAGCTTTGACGGTCTCCGAAAACATGAACATGACAATCAGACAACTAAACAGTCCTTCAACCAACTCTCAGAGGCCCTCAACACCTCCAGATGGCCTGACCAGAAAAACGTGACTTCGAGTCCAAGTCAGGTTGGCGGGTAGTATACATATATGATATACGACCGGCCCAAGTTGTGCCGTTCGCATATAAACGAAGGCGGTGATAGAATAGCACAACTAAACCGAACACGTTGCAGCGGGGCGAGCAGCATCGTGTCCATCTTTGCTATTTACCGAACGCTGCATATCTACTGCACTACATCTACCTCCTGGGTCTCAAGGATGGATGGACTGGTTAGTGGTACCTAATTAAGCTGTACTTTTTTTTCTCGGCGCGGTGGGATTTTTGTGATCTTATCGTACTCATGCTATTGTTGGAACATATTTTGTGAGAGGGAGGCGTTCCGCATGGTGATCGAGGTGCAAATGCAATACTTGGCCACCTGGAGCGGTGGCTGATACCGGCGTTGGGGTGATTTGTCTAGTGACACACACCAAACCTTCCAAAAACCAATGTACAACAGGTCTATGCGCCCACAGGTAACGCGAGTAGAGTTCACGAGATAACTATAGGCGCTAATTCCACACACCCAACGACCGCGACGCTTCGGCGCCTAATATGGGCGTGGAATTATGCGGGTATTGATTTTGGTACTTAGGTGTGGGACAAGGACGCGGTAGTTGCATCTATCTAAGGGTCTGTCAATAGTCAATATCGACACTCGTCAGCGAGATTAATGTGTTATATGTCGACAGGACGCACCATCCTAACCTCCATGTTGTAGTGCTCGTGAAGCTAGCGAAGCTTGGAGAAGAGTTTGGGTGCAGCACAGTCCTATATAGGTCAGGACAGCATCGCGGGTAGTTGAACGACATACGTCTATACAGTGCATCATGCTGGAGCAGTATTAGCATAGATAAAGTAGGGTATAACAACAGCGACCTACTGGACTGGAACAGACACAACCGCGCCAATGGTCAGATAAGTGCCGCATATTAAGCGAAGGAGAGAGGTCACATACATCTACAGGATGAGGGTCATTCAGGTGAAACGAAGCGATTACAAAATGGCTTACAGTTCCTCAATACATTCCTCGCCCTTGAACCCTTGTCCTGACTGGACCTTCTCCTGGCAGTGCTCAAAATGCTTAGCAAGCTGAGCACATTTTGTCTCCTTGCATTCGTCCCGGATGAGAGGGTGTACCTGATCAAGTCGAACAATGAACACGTCAGCTGCGGCGAAGTGCTGTTTAAGTGGGCTACGCACGTCCTCGGGCTCTTCTTCCTCAGTTCCTCCTCAGCGGCTTCCTCGGTGGCTTCGGTGGCTTCCTCTTTGGCGTCCTCTTTGGCTTCCTCTTTCTGGGGAGGCTCTTGCTGCTCCTTCTGCTCTTCCGAGTCAGCGTACACTGTGGATGTGAGTGA
>RCFS01000044.1:0-236397 GCA_004296355.1 Lepiota venenata
GAGTTGGCCGAGTATACATGTGGATGGAGTGTACCGTGTACCGATACTCGTGGGCACGTAGCTACAGCATTACATCTTCGGCGCCTGCACTCCGGCAGGCACCATTTGAAAATGTATCCTTGTTGCCTATGTCGTCCGCTGCAAACAGCTTCCTATGTGTCTGCTCGGTTTTGTACCGGACAAACATATCATGCAAGAGCAAGTCACTAGGCATGGCACGAGCACACTCGCATCCAAGCATAAAAAAATCGGTCCATCAGCCGCCATACAAAAATCACGGAGGAACACGCACCATCCCAACTGAAAACAGTCTTGATACAGCTCTTGGGCAAGGCAGAGCAACGCGCCGAGTCCTATTTAGAATCCTTTGTTATCAACATTCCAGTTCCAAAGGTTTATACTCACGAAAATATATCCAGGAGCCCGCTTTGCCACTCTCCGCTTTTAGAATAATCTTCGGAAAATATCTTGAGCCAGCAATCAGCTACTGAATCCTCCCTTATACAGAGCATGTAATATCTCCGACCATCTTGAACCTCTCCTCCACGACTATGTTCTTTCCATTTCCCTGCCTTCCCCATCCATATCTCCCCCAGTTGTCCAGATCGCCCTGGTACGTGCATCGTCCCGATGATCTTCTGATTCCCTCTGATCACCTTAATTGTAGAGTGGTTGTAATTAAACCCGGGAGACGTATGAGGTAAGTTTCTATATTGTCTTCAGCACAAGTATATTGAAGAACAGCGGACACTTACATGATCCCGAAAGATATTTCTTCCCTTGCGTTACGGACTTTGTTGAGCATCGGCCAGCAATGTTCAATGGCCCCTGCTATCTCCATGCGCAGCTTGTCATCAATTGCCGATTCCTTGATATCCTTGAGAGCCCGGAGTGGAAATGTAGTGTTGATCATGGCAATGAAGCACTGGTGAGTGGGTGGGCGACAGTTAGAACATCCATATGTGTGGAGACGACATACGCCTGGGTGGGGGAAATGAGCGAGTGTGCATAGTGTGTAAGGAGAGGCCGCAAGTGCGCGCGAGATAGAGGGAGATGGGGGGTGGACGTGAGCGTTATGTTGTGAGTGCGGTCGAGACGGTAGGTATGTACCCCGGGCGTGATAGAGAGAGGAACGAGCCAACAAGCTAATGGAGAGTCGTCTTTGAGCCCTCATTCTGATATTGCGAGTGTGGGCCATCGTCGACAACGGATGAGTGTGGGGAGCCCTGAGGTGCAGTAATACTGGCCACCCCTACTTGTGTTATCCGTATCTACAACACGCCCTCCCACCCATCCCAATCCCTAAACCTGCTCGGTCGTCCCTCTTTCTCCTACTCCTCCACCTCCAATGCCCCTTCCTAGCCCTCAAAGTCGATCTCTGATCCATAGTAACACTATATTAGTTCACCATTCCACTAAATAAGAATCAGTTTCAATTGTATTTGATCCAGAGGAAAAGTGGCGATTACGCTTGAATTTATAGAGTTTTCGGATACGCTCTACATCGACAAGCCCAGCAGATATCTGGTCTTTGTATGGCTTCCTCATTTCTAATCAAACGTTCGCATCACCCTCTGTTTCCCAACTCCACCTCTGGCAAACCCCCACCCCCTCCCTCCCTTGTCTTTACCATTCTCAAACCGTTTCTCTATTCCCCTCTTCCTGGCCCCCACGACGAAACTCAAGCTCACATCACCCGCGAAATGCCCCACGACCGCCGTCATACCTTTTTGCTTCACACCCCTCGAAGATTATTCCAACTTCAAGCCACCTTACCTCACCCACTTCTATTGGCCCATAAGACGGTACCTCCCCCAGCACAGGGCTCCCCAACAACCCCCCCGCCTGATATAATGACGACCAGCGGAATGTTAACAGGAACATTTCTATCCTGCAGCACGGAATTGTACCAAATCCATGACGATTCCGAATACTCAAGGTGAGGTCCAACCAGGGAGGTATTTGCGAGCTCTGAAGGAACAATAGCAGTTCGCGGACGATGTTTCATGATCAACAAGCAAGACACTCATTCCGGCGTTTTTCGCGTTTTCTTATGTTTATAGCCAAGTTCATTTACCCTCGCCGTTTACAAGGATTGTCCGCTCCGGGGATATTTCGTCGAATCGCAGGACAAGAGATACAGACACGTTGACCTGGGACCTGAATATTTTTCCTATCGAAGAGCCAAAGAGAGAGGAGCTGGTACGAATCAAGTCATAGTATCCAGCAAGGCCACGATTCCAGTGAAGAGACCAGGAGAGGTCTGTCGAGACTCAGCGCCAGCTAAGGATTAAAATCATGCATGCCTAGCGTTTTGGCGCGATAAACCAAAACTAGCATCCAGGGCTGAAACGGTGTATGGCCCCGGGAGGACTTCTGAAAAAGCAAGGAGCTCCCTGTACCCCCGGCCACCAAAGATCTAGATCAACAAAAAGACGATCGAAGCTAAGGGGACAGACAAGAGGGAGGGGGCCAATGAAACAGGAATGCGAACAGACAAGGGCACATCTATGCGACGGGCACCAGGAGATGAGCGTAGGGAAGCCTATTTGTCACTATCAGTTATATAGTCAAAACAACGACAGAGATGTTCGAGGAGAGTTGGTCGGTCAGTGAACAGATACGCGAAGATTAGCTTACCAACAGTCCTTTTGAGTAGCGAGACAGCTTACCTTGAATGCATTAGGATCCCCTATGATTTAGGGATGATGCAAATGGAACGACTTACATCGTGATATGTCCGCGATTGTCAGGCATAGTAGTGTATCTATTGGGTCCTTGTGGTAGTGAGGCGAGCTGGCCCCCCAGACGTCCAGCATAACACCTGGGGGGACATAACGACTGAGCGACGCAGATCGACATTGGTGTTGACGCCCTACACTATACATAGTGGACGAGCTGGCCCCCCAGACGTTCAGCATAACTCCTGGGGGGGGACATTACGACTGAGTGACGCAGATCGACATTGATGTTGACGCCCTACCACTATACATTGCTTATCATAGTGGACGAGCTCGCCCCCCAGACGTTCAGCATAACTCCTGGGGGGGGACATTACGACTGAGCGATGCAGGATCGATGTTGACGCCCTATATATTGCTTATGATAGTGGGCTCAAGGCGTCCCTCGCTGGTACTGCCAGCGCGCACCTGTGTTTTGGTTTTTTTTTTTGACGTAGACTGGGGGCAACCGAGTGCGAAAAAACCGTTGTATTTGTGTCTACTGTAGAACGTATGTACATCTAATCTAATACTATTGCACGACCACCAGTGCTTGTGGTGGTTGCGCAACAAGAGGCGAGCTGGGTCGAGCCGGGACCATATCTGATTCCGTGAGTTGAGGGCAGGCCGGCCTCCACTCACGTGTCAGTTATCTTCCTTGTCACGCGTCACGCGGACGCTCGGCGTTTGTCGCACGCTCCAGTGCACAATAAGGCATGCACTCATCGTGCACTCAGCGTACAATAAGCATACGCTGAGCGCACGATGAGCGCGCAATAAATATTATACAGTCAAATAATTTAATCTAATATGTTACCTTTTGTGTCTAATAATAATAAACATATTAGTAAGTGCAAATATTAATTATATTTGTCATACACATATGCTACTTAATATATATCATTTTCACATGTCTAATATTCAAACAAAAATGAAACATATTATTTCAATTTTGGCATCAATAAAATTTAATATATTTGTGTTATCAAAAATGTAAATCAAATATTTAAACAAACAGGATTTACATATTCGACCCTATAATAGGTTCACCTGCACAGAGTGAAAGGCCCCAATTCAGTGATCAGCTAGTTCCTCTTCGTTATCAGTAAAAGTTTGAACACAAAGATTTATATAGTACCTTTGTCTTTCATAATAGCAGACTTCGTTAGATGCTATAAATGTGGCGCATTCGAATTAAAAGGGTGAGAGTGGAAATGAACCACTTTCATTTATCCTGCATCCTACCCGACTTCAACAACTGCGAACAACCAAAACAGGCAATACTAACGTCATTACATAGGTGATTTCTATGTCCAATGATCCAATCAGGGGCCACACTCAAGGGATTGGGTATTTAGGCATCTTGACTCTCAGCAAGAGTGGGACCATCGAGCGGAATGAGGGGTAGATGGACAGCGGATGGAACCATTTTGAAATTTAAGCGGGGCACATCTAAGTACAGAATGAAGAATTTCGAGCAGCTCCCATGCGCATGTAGAGGAACTACGGTGAATATTTCAGTACCAGAAGATCACGTTCAACGTTCAACATTCATATTGTACTAACCACTCACCTGCGTACAGACGTCACCTCCGAAGTGGTTTACTCCGTGCTGCTGCACGTTAAGCTAGGTCACTGTGTCCGCCATCCGCTGATTCACTACATAGTGGCCTCTGAAGCTTGCAACCTCTTCCCGATATATACTAATTGCGTGAGGTTCTATACTCTATATAGCCTATGCTTCCGCCATAACTAACAGGTGATATTGACGTGCCGCAGCCTTACTACTCAGCAGAACGCATTTTTTACACTCCCCGTGTTTCTTCACTATTCCGCTTTCAGGTTCCCCTTCTTCTACGCCAACGAGGTACTGGCGTTCGAGGGCAACCTCCTTAATATAGGTATCCATACCACATCATTGCCTTGAGGGACAGTTGATAATAATTATGGTCCTGGGAAAGCACAGATACTATCGCCGACGCTGATACTATCAAAATCAGGACTTCACGTACCGTGGTCAAAGTTGCTCCGTTACCACACATGTTCTTCATTTCGCTTCTTGTCAGTTTCCCCGCACTTTGAACATGCTGATCGCTGGAACGGGATTGGACTGCCATGGGCCCTCTCCTGTCGTTATCATGCACCTGACATCGCAGCAGTCGTATCAGAAGAGCAAAAGGCTTCTAGGTCCAACAAGTACTCGCATTGATCTTCGACATCGGAATGGGTCCACCTTCCCTGGCTCTGCATAGTTTTGATGTGATTGGATACAGAGCCATCGTTACCTATTCGCAAGTTGTTAGTGAGACAGAGGCTCTGCCACCACTGGGCTCAAATTATATTCCGGATTCGGAATCAATATGTAGCTATCGTGATGTCTTCCTAGAGAGAATCTAATATTTTGTCTTCAAAGACAGAGATTGCTTTTGAACGTTTTAAGGAAATGGTTGGATCCTCTCATTTCGTACTCAGACGAGCATCTCAACTTCGCAGTGTTCAACATCAGGTCTCCGAGTCATCAATTATCCAGAATCTGGGACCATCATTTCTACCTTGCTCATATTTCTCCACCATCGCAATCTACCTCGAGGTAAAGATCTTGGCACTAGACCCCGCCAATGGCAAATGTGACCGTGGCTTGGGGCAGATTGGCGAGGGGTGATATCAAAGAGGCTCACCATTGTCTATTTTCAGCGTCCCCAACCGCGGAGATACCGAACAGAAGAGTTCTTGCTTTGGGGAAAAAGTCCGAGGTTGGCCCCGCCGTCGGTGAGAGGGGCCAGTATGGCCCTTACAAGGCTGCGCCGTTTCCATGATGAAGAACGGATATGGGCTCATATGACAATCATTCATTTTTCGTCAAGTAATAAGTTAGGGGGGCATGATGTATTTTACTCTGGTCAGGACGCTATCATGATTAAAGATAGTGGCTGGGGATGCCGCACTTCTGAAGCCATTACCTTACCTCACGGCCCCTCCTGGCAACTGCGATCTCCTCGTGGCCAGGTGCATTCACTAATCTGGTGATTATGCTCCCAGGGTTCAGAACAGCGATCTCGGATTTATAGTCAATCCAGTTGTCAGATGTGCTTTCTCGCGTTCATTTCAGGGGATTTAAATACAGCGCTGATTTCATTTCGCATCTGACATGGCTGGCCAAGCCACGCTGGCCGACTGATCAGCTGCCACGCTTGGAGTCCTCAGGGCCGGCGTGGTAGGACTTATGTGTTTGACTAGCCCTTCTGACAAAGCAGACTGTTATGTTCAAGCGGAGGTTGGGAATGGAATCAACCAAGTTTCATATATCATTCGCCTTTTCCCAGAAATTTCTTCCAGAGGGTTCTCACAGAGCCTTCGGCCGGTGGAATGGCGGTGCGTCCTATACATGCCGCATTTCTCTGGATGGTTGGGACGGCGTTCTACCAGGATGAGCTCATTAAATGCCTATACAGCACTTGATTGACTCTAAAAGCACTATGCTGCAGCGTTCCAGAAGTGACGGCGCAGACAGCCGTTCGCCCATGGTTTGAGAATCGAGGATCCAGACCTTTGTCGCACTATCAGTGGTGAGTGGTGTCGTATAAGAGAGGGAGAGAGCTTGTAGACGAACCAGCGAATTGAACAAACGCCCCCTTATACCTTTTCATCTCGTCATCGAAGCGAATTCGGGGGCAGTGATGATGACAGCGTCCTCAGCGCCAGGTTTGGCTCCCCTCTTCGCGCCATTCATTTACCAAACTAGTGCATGGTTCTGCGGCCTCCAGCGATATCGTGTACTGCGGGAAAGGATATTTCGAGAGATTTCGGGGGAAGTGGGGTACAGGGCATTCCGAACACGGGCCGTCTGTGGCTGTTATCGGACATTGTCTTCGGTGGGTCGCCCTGACTAGGCAGAGCAGACTGTGACTATATCGGCCTCGAGGTGGGCACGTTTTGATCTTATCCAATAACCCAAAGGTGATAATCTAAGCGACCCTTGTACTTCATAGATTTCCGGCAACATGCGCCTTCTATATCCAAATCTTCTCTTACATGCCAACACTAATCCCCGTAAACAGCTCCGGCTTTGCGTCCCATCGGCAACCCAGCCACTATAAAGCTCTCGTTCCCAGGACTTGGCTCTCCTTTCGCCTTGCTTCTAGTCTTTCCCTGGTTCGAGTTGTGACCTGAATATCAACACGACAATTTTCTCTCCAGCTCACCCGACACAAGCACAGCGCCTCCGCACCAGATAGGCCATCAACATGACCGAGTACACAACGTCCCCCGAAGCCTATGGCGAATACATGTCGGCTCGTGAGCGTACAGCTTATTGGGTTCAAGCGCACTCCTCCCGCCCCGACCCGTTTTACTCGCCTTCGGTCCCGCCCTCTGAGATCGAGGAGTTCCTGGTCCCCTCTTCACCCCCATCCGACGCGGGAAGCACACATTCGTCGCCGCCAAAGATGGTTTTGAGGTACAGGGACGGTCGTCCGGATGTTCCCATCACCCGTGCCAATGGCCCTCCCCCATCACATGGGCGTGCTCCAGGAAGCTATGGCCCCTCTCATGGGCCCGCCTATCCACCACATCATTATCACTCGCACATGCCACCATCCTCATATAACCCCCACCCCACGTCTCCTATTCCCGCCCAGTCGCGACATCATGCCCCAGGCTCCGGGTCCCACGGCTCAAACCCGTCCCGCTCACACTCACGTCGTCATGAATCGTTCGGGGTCACCGCTGGCTCTCCAGAGGAGATCCGGGTCCTTCCGTCTCGTGCGCCTTCAGGTTCAGTACCCGCCCATTTGGCCGCTGCTTCTTCTCACCACCAAAGGTCCCACCATCACCGTTCAAAGTCCCTTCCTCGAGACGCGGCAGACCCATATCCACTGGGCGAAGGGGATATTGACCCCCTTCCTACCGCTTCTCCCCTTGGCTACCCTCACCATTCGCATGCTGGACCACAAGTCAACTTCATGCCGGGACCTCCACCTTGGGCTGGAGTTCACTCTTCCAGTGGGTCTGGGAAATATTCCCATGGACACTCTGCGCACAAGGTTCCACCTGCAATTGTGTATGCACCTTCGCACCAGAGGACTCTCCCGCGTTATGCGCCTCCAGCAATTTTGCATTATCAACCCCAAAGAGGACCGAATGGTATGATTTATAGTCACTCCGCGCCCGTACCCATGCAAAGCGGACCATACCCAACTCCCATGGGCGCGACCGAATTGGAGCAGAGGGGAAGAAGGGACAGAGCTCGGTCGTTGGGACCTGGTTTTGTACATAAAATCTCGAGATCAAACGATGGTAATGATGATGATGATAATGATGATACCAGAAGCAATGGGTCTGGAAGTACGTACTATGTGCTTCCCACTCCTGGCCAGAAGGTCCATGTTATCGTAAGTTTTTCAAGTCTTTTTCATTCTACCTTTGCTCACTGCTTCCTCCAATTGCTTTTATATATCAGTCGCCCAGTCCGGAACAATCAGTCGTTACTGCAACTTCGACGACCAAGTCGCCCACCAGCCCGAGAAAGCCGTTTTTTCGGCGGCTTTTCGATTTTGCCAAGATGGGCTCCTCGTCAGGAGGGTCAAGCAGGAGTTCTGGAAGGAAACTTCGCAGGAGGCACTCCACTGATGATTCTAGACGACAGAGGGCACCCATCGACCCGGCGTTCGAGTCGGAGGTACCAGAGTGATCGATTCCGTCACTAGCATTGGTGTCATCACTCGGGAGTTCCAGCGATGACCTCGGAGTAACGACGCGGACGGAGTCAAAGAGAAGAAGATATCGCAACAAACTGTAACATTCAAAAAGTATCCCGGCGATCCAGATACGAAGCTATCTCGCAAGATCGATCGTTCCCAATCGTTGGGTTTGACAAGATGAAGCCCGTCTTCATCGATGATTATTTTTTCTTTAGACCTTCTCTCATTATCGTTGTATTTGTTGACCTGTTCTGTCCTGGTCAGGATTGATGACCGGCCTTTGAACTACACTTTCCTTTCCCTTTCATTATCAACCTTGCATGTATTTTTTTCTGCGGAAGGCAGCACACTGATCCCCTGTAGACGATTAGTGACGATTAGTTATTTTTCAGATATATGCCCTATGCCCTATGCTCCACTAAGTCTTTATGCCTCTCCTCTTCGTTGTCCCCTTGTTACTCTGTTAACATCTTGTGATCTTATCTTTCATTCCTCGTTCATTTTATCTGATTAGCGTGTTTCATTCGATCTAATCTTCTGTACTCAGTCCCTTATCGTCTCCTGCTCTTCTTGCTTTATCTCGATCGGAATACTCGCCTGCATGTGTACTTCAAAGCAATCTAGTGATACGCCATAACTGGCCCCTTACCATCTCAGAGAAAGACCTAGAGGGACCAGCTATTCTTATCTGTGAGTTCTGGTTATTTGTAGTGCACGTCAGGTGCGATCGTGGAACTTCCAGGACTCCGCAGTTCTTTGGAAAGGACTAGCCGGCCGGGATATGCGCCACGCTACTTTTGTGCTTGGAGGCGGTGGCGGGTGTTCTATTCGTTCTAGAAAAATGGATAGAAGGGAGCGGACGGCATCTATAAACGCATAGTCTGTATGGGTCTCAGGAGCTGAAGATTATATTGAATACCAAGTGATAAGTTGCGCCTGTAGTGAAACTGATGATCATGAGTATTGTGCACTCTACCATTACTCAGAATTCTTCATCCTCAGCAGCCTTTGTTGGGGTCGTGATAAGGTTTACTCCAGCTTGCATATTCTTTGGGGCCTTTCTAGACTCTTCCACAGGATCAACGTAGCCAAATGTGTCGGAGCAACCCAATAGCTCTGTTCTGTCCATCATCCCTCATGACTCCATCGGCGCATAATCCGACGTATTTCGCCTTGATTATTCCACAGGGTTTATTCCCAAGCTCCATAATTTATAGAGTCGCGAGTGTGTCCGCCAGGAGATAGGATATAGTTTATTACTGATGCCAGCGCATGGGTGACACTGACGCTGTCTGATAGCGTGGCGAACCGATCAAAGTGCCAATTTGGGACAACACGGCCCCGTGACACATATTGTTAGTGGGGCGTCTTGCATTTCCCTCCCACCATGAACATCCCACAACCCCCAAGGCGTCAGGCCGCTCTCAAGGCTTCCACACAGCTTGCAGAATTGTCTTCTTCAGACGAGGCGAGCGACGCTCGAAATAATATTGTAGCCGGCCACAAAGCGGCTGGACGCGTCAAAAGAGGTGGCAGCACAAACAAGGGCGGGAGGAAGCGGAATCCTAAAAGGCCAGCCGAAGGCGCACGGGGTTCTGGCGTGGTGAGGGGCGAGAATGATGGCCATAAGAAGAGGAAAAGAGGAAATCCGCCTTGGACTGGTGGTCCACCTCCAAAGCGACGGCGCGCCTCGCCTTTCACCGAAAACTTCCCAACGATTGGAGGAGAGGGAGATGAAGAGTCAGACTTGACCCCCTGCTCTTCCGACAGTGAGCAGAACCACTCACGACCTCCTGGCTTTGATTGTCCGTTTCCATTCCCTTCTCCTGTCGCTTCCGTCAGCTCCCGGCTGGGCCGTAACAGCAAGAAAGTGAACAGCACTAAGATCGGCTCTTTCCCTGATATATCAGACTTGGACGAGGATAGCGATGGCCTGCCGGACGTCGGGACGGTTCTGTCGCAAGGAACTATTGGGCCCAAGACACCAAGGACAACCAACAAGGACAAACTCGCCTCGGCTCGAAGAAATGACAGATCTTACACACGCGATACCCTACTGCCATCCACGTCCTCCCCTACTCTCCTATACTCAACCTTACCTTGGGCCTCGCGTGGAATATCTACAGGCGATGATGTAACAGAGGAGGGCTTGTCTGATTTTTTCGAGCTGCCAGATCTAGATGATGACCTTGATATGGACGATATGGATGATGATACTCAAACATATAAAGATGAATTATGTTTGGCCAAGGCATATGCAACCGAGACAGTTTATTGGCCTGCGAAGGTTTTAGGAGTAAAAACAGCTGAGGGGAAGGGGAGAAGCAAGCACAAGCGAATATTCCAAGTCGTCTTTTTGGATAAAACAGAGAAAGAGATCCCGAGGGAATGGTTTTATACAAGTTGGCAGGACGAGTTCAGTACGTGTAAGGTTAGGTGCACTCGATCTCTCAAGTCGTGTGACAGTCCTCATTCAAGCTCGCTTACAGATCGGTGAATTCGAGTCAAGTCATGTAGAGGTCGTTGACGACATCGATGAAGACTCGAAGTGGTCAAATCCGACCCGTGTGGCTTACTCTCACGCACATACCTCTAGGTCTCGATCTCCATCCCCAGAACCCATCGTTGTCCCATCGCCGCCACTATCAGGCCCGGCGTATTGTAACCTCTCCCTTCGGCAGCAGTTTGCGTACGTGAAGCCCATCCTCAGTGCCATCATGAATGAGCAATATACTGCGGGGAAAAGACGCCATGAATCATTCGTGAAGGGCGGGGCGAGTCGGAGCCGACTGGCAAAGGAAGGCGGGATGAGGGGTTCCCTGGATGCACGGGCAGTGGATGAGTTATTAATTCTGGTGGAGAGGTGGTGTTTAGGTGGGAGGGGCAGAGAAGGCTTCGTGGACGACGATGGCAACGGAGATGGCTGCAGGGAACAACGCCATCAGAATGAGGAGCCGGACGGAGGTCCGGGAAGCGCTAGCCAGAATAGCGCACCTGAGGAAGCTGCAGCGGTGGATACTTGTCCGTCAGCGACGCCACTCCAAAACGCCTTACCCGAAGCTGAGGCTATCGAGCCGGCGCTGGGATTACAGGAACTTCAGGCTCAGCCGGTAAGATAATCTCGCGCGCATATATGCACTTTTGAATCTAATACTGAGAGAATTTGCCAGACCGATAAAGCGCCCACCGAAGGCGCAATAAGTACCCCCGATGCTACCACTACCCCGCCTATCCAACCTCAACAACAATCCCCAGCCAGCCCACATAAACATGAACGCCCCCGCCAACACGGAAGCCCCGCATACGAATCGCTCTCGCCACTGGACAAGGTCCAGTACTGCATTGAAGTCCTTCTCCCAGAGGCGATAATCCAAATCTTACTCTGGCGAATTGGGGAGCGAAGATCTGTAGAGGTGATGCAGGACACGCCTGAGGAAGAAGAAAGGTTGTATCAGCGTGGAGAAGGGTTGTTGAAGGAGACGGATTGGGTGATGGACGTTATGAGGCTGAGGGGGCAGTTGAAGCGAAGGTTGGAAGAGAAGGAGACGAGAGAGAAGGGAGCTAATGTGAAGGAAAGAGAGCTGAGGAGGACGAGAAGCGGGAGAGTGGGTGGGATTGTAGGGAGTTATCGGGAGTGATGTGTGTGATGGGGTTGTAGGATGTGTTCACTGGATGCCTGGATATGTGTGTTAGTTGGGTGAACGCACGTTCACTTCGAGTGGGAGTACAGATAACTTGGATTTCTACCAGAGTGGGCGACTAAGCGGAGGGAATGGCCAAAGCAGCGGAAGCCCGGGACATGGAGTTGAAGAAGGGCCATGGACGGCATTAATCTAAAGGAGTGAGAAAGGTGGAAAATGCAATTATTATATTCCCGAAGGACTAGGCGGTATAATGGGTTGCAAAGACTCTATGCATATCAATGATAAGATAAGATAAGCCGTGCCGAACAGTGTTGACTACTTTCTTTAGCGTCCACGAGCGGGAACCGACAGAGATAACGGCGGCTTAGCCGTTATCGATTTATCGCTGACCTCACACCAGGAGGCCATCAGCTTGAGTCGAAGTCTCTGTCCGGAAAGGCGTCAATAGTGTGGGAAATGCTCTGTGGAAAACGTGCTCTCCGAATCTCATCTGTAGATTACTAGTCAAATAGTGGGGTAATTCATGAAGCTCTCAGTGTTGCTGAACAATGGTTCAAGCCTGGAACACTGAGCCCAGCCAATCAATACCTTGTTTAGGTAGTTCGCAGCAATGATTCAAGTTCACATTGCTCAAGTAACGAAATCACTGGGGCCCCAATATTATTAGTGAAAAAACATTATCAATGGAGTGGCACCGCCGTGCTCACAAGTCAGACAAATGGAGTCACAAGCCCAAGTAGAGGAGCTTGAGTCCGGTGAAAAGACAACCCACAAGCAATCAAAAGCTTCAAAGAAAGCTGCCCTATCTCCTTCAGGTAATTCATATCTATTGTTATTGACAAAAACCAATAAAATGCCCTTCTATTGCTAGCCTAGATATTATTTTATGCTCAGGTAGCAAGACATTCTGCTATTTTATACCAATTCACTTGTTTTTTTTTTAATCAACAATTTATTATGCAGTGTGCAAGAGCAGTCCACAGCAGCTATCTACTACAAGAGAAGTAGCTACAATACATAAAAGAGTTCACAGAGAGACCCCAAAGGGGTCCCACATTGTCTGATGTACTGAATGAGACTGTCAAGTGGCCATAAGGGTGGAAAAGGAAGAAACTGAAGGACAGAATTAGAAAAGTGAGAGAGACATACCAGCTGGCAGGCTACATGGATGGGGGAGGGAAAGGATGGACAACACAACCACCTACATCAGGGGGGAAAGCAAAGGCCAGGGGATTATCCTGGAGAAACAGAATCAGACTGTTGATGTTGGTGAAGCAGTGGGAGCCATTGTTCTGAGACCAGGACCAGCAGTGGGTGAAGTGAGGACAGGACCAGAGGACATAGTCCTGGTATTCAAAGAAAAAGCCACATGGGCATGCAGTGGGTTCATTGGGGAAGAACCAGGAACAGTATTCTCTGGCTGGCATGTGGTTAAGAATGCACTGAGTGAGTTGAGCAGCATTCCTTCTTGACCTCTTACCACCACCATCAATTTTCGAATCAATCTCTGGCTGGTCTCGAGCGTTGTAGATAGGTTTCTCTTGCAAACTCTAGTCTACTGTTATCAATGCCGCCTAAATCCAATGCATGGATGGCCTCTGATAGGTTGCCTGCTGCAGTGTGTGTTTTTGTTCCAGGGGCTTTTGGTGCATCCTCCCCCCCCTCCCCCTCTCTGGCCCCAGCCACTGCTGACTCTGTCACTGAGGCTCTGGCCAACATCGCCACAAAGTGTTTATGCTTTGAGGCTTCCCCAGCCCTTTCATACAGGTCCACACCATCCCCTCCCCAGGAGGAGCTTGCGCCTCTTTCTGAAGAACCCCCCCCCCCCCCCCCAGGAAAACAGCCATCGGTCAACGGGAACCAGCTCTTGACTATGGTGCCTGGCTGGTGGGTATGGCCCTCCCCCAACTTGGTCCTCTTCTTGCCTCTGCACCAAAAGACCACAGCTTTGCCCTAGCCCTTGCTGAAGGGGCTTACTACCTCTTGGATGCCATATTGGCTTCTGAGTGGTCCCTTATCCCAGTCACCTTGCAGGACCAGCAAATCTCCTTTTGTGAGTACTTCCGTTGCTATGCGGTGCAGTGGGCTCTGTCTCCTTCCCCTCCTGAACATGTGGACACCATATGCCTGTTCTGTGGAACCGCTGAGGTAAGCAGCTCTGCTGTCCCTACTAACATGGCCCCTGCTGTGCCAGTGATAAGCTGATTTTGGGTTTACACCTAAAATACATTATTTTACTGATTTTATTACTATAAAATCAATGGAAATACATCTATGAACCTCAGAGAGGGTTGGGACCTATCCCAAGGTTGCCAGTTTGACTGTGTATAGGGTGTTTGTGCCCTAGCGTTGAAACGCTGGAAAATGGACTCGATGGCAAGGGTGGGGAAGCACAACACTGAGGGGACAAGGATGGGAAGCTTTCACACTAAACCCAACACTCAAACTCTCAAACTTCAAACACAATCACTAAACTCTTGTGGGAGCTTAGGGCAAAGGTAGGGGGTAGGATATGTCAAAGAGTAATCGTTTGCCAAGGCAAGTTCGAGGGGGTGCGGATCTGACAGACAGAATCGAAGAAACCAATTTTATAGAGCTCCAAAATGACACAGTTATTGACTAGGATAGTCCTGGATAGCTGTACACAATCTGCTCTCTAACTTGAGTGTAATACAAGACCCACTTGATTACAACTCCTCTGGACTCTAGGGGACAAACTCAAGCACAAGACCCACTTGGCTTAGTCTGTTCTGTCTCTGATTTAGAAGTGAACTCGAAGAAATTTCCAGTCCAAATCCCTCTACTTTGTAGGCTCTTAGGAAATCACACAAAAGCGAGCTCAAGGTGATTCTCCTTTCAAATACTCTCTCTGAACTCTCCTGAAGACTAGTTTCACTTAAACAATTCACACAAAATAGATCTAAACTGTTCTTGATCACAGCTGCGAAGTACTCTGCTGAGAAGTTGGGGTGAAGCCCTTCTTGCTCTTCTCAGAGGCCAGCAACCATATTTTTATATTGAGAGAGATACAAACTAAAATAGACGAAACAGAGAGATATGAAATACAGGAAATTCGGTCCGTGGTAAAACAAAAGAATAGAATATTTTAGAAAGTTCTTCTGCATTACTGCAAGTGTCTGAAGTACTCGGAATATGTTTTCGAGTCAACGGCAGTCCGGCCGTTGCTACTAGGTCATCAGGAATGCAGACGTTCGATGACGCATGCCTGAGCTCTCGGATCAAAATACTGATCGTGTCTCGGAGATGGTTTCCATTGTTCCGGGCCTGCTGAACTCTCCCTCGGGGAGCGATTCCGTAGCATCGTGGACCCACAAAGTACACCTAATTAGTGCACAGTAATCCGTTTGGAATATTCTGACACTCAGGGGTGCTGTTCCGATGCTAGGAAGTTCGTTCCGTTGTCCATGCTCTGTTTCTAAGGGTTTTGCCTGGCTGCATAACCTCATTTCAGGTCTCTGGAATATTCTACAGTTCTCGCGAGCTGGTTTGACTCACTCCTGGTCTCTGAGTTTAATTTATCTCATGCATAGTCCTCCCTGATTGCGACCTGGGTTGGTTTGGCAAGCTATGTACAGCCCGGAATCCCCTAGCAATTGCCCGGAATGTCTGCCTCTTACTGAGTTCTGCCATAAAGACTATCCCTCGCGTGATTTTAGACACTATTGAGCATACGCTAGGGCACAAACACCCTATGTACGGTCGAACTGGCGACCTCGGGATAGGTCCCAATCCTCTCTGAGGTTCATAGATGTATGGCCATTGATTTTATAGTAATAAAATCGGTAAAAATGGTGTATTTTAGGTGTAGACCCAAAATCGGCTTATCAGCATATGCCTAATAAGTGTCTAAACTCACATGAGGGATAGTCTTTATGACAGAACTCAGTAAAGGGTGGGCATTTCGGGCAACTACTAGGGGATTCCGGGCTGTACATAGCTTGCCAAACCAACCCAGGTCGCAATCAGGGAGGGCTGTGCATAAGATAAATTACACTCAGAGACTGGGAGTGAGCCAAACCAGCTTGTGAGAACTTTAGAATATTCCAGAGACATGAAATGAGGTTATGCAGACAGGCAAAACCCTTAGAAACAGAGTGTGGACAATGGAACGAGCTTCCTAATGTCGGAACAGCACCCCTGAGTGTCAGAATATTCCAAATGGATTATCATGCACTATTTAGGTGTACTTTGTGGGTCCACAATGCTATGGAACTGCTCCCCAAGGAAGAATTCAGTGGGCATGGAACAATGGAAACCATCTCTGAGGCCCAATAAGCATTTTGATCTGAGAGCTCAAGCATATGTCATCAAACATCTGCATTCCTGATGACCTAGTAGCAACAGCCGGACTGCTGTTGACTCGAAAACATATTCCGAGCACTTTGGACACTTGCAGCAATGCAGAAGAACCTTCTAAAATATTCTATTCTTTTGTTTTACAACAGACTGAATTTCCTGTATTTCATATCTCCCTGTTTTGTCTATTTTATTTTGTATCTCTCTCAATATAAAAATATGGCTGCTGGCCTCTGAGAAGAGCAAGAAGGGCTTCACCCCAACTTCTCAGCAGAGTACTTCGCAGCTGTGATCAAGAACAGTTTAGATCTATTTTGTGTGAATTGTTTAAGTGAAACTAGTCTTTAGGAGAGTTTAGAAAGAGTATTTGAAAGGAGAATCACCTTGAGCTCACTTTTGTGTGATTTCCTAAGAGCCTAAAAGGCAGAGGGATTTGGACTTGAGATTTCTTCGAGTTCACTTCTAAATCAGAGATAGAACAGACTAAGCCAAGTGGGTCTTGAGCTTGAGTTTGTCCCCCCAGAGTCCAGAGGAGTTGTAATCAAGTGGGTCTTGTATTACACTCAAGTTATAGATCAGATTGTGTACAGTTATCCAGGACTATCCTAATCAATAACTGTGACATTTTGGAGTTCTGTAAAATTGGTTTCTTCAATTCTGTCTGTCAGATCTGCACCCCCTCAAACTTGCTTTGGCAAACAATTACTCTTTGACATATCCTACCCCATACCTTTGCCCTAAGCTCCCACACAAGTTTAGTGATTGTGTTTGAATTTTGAGAGTTTGAGTGTTGGGTTTAGTGTGAAAGCTTCCCATCCTTGTCCTCTCAGTATTGTGCTTCCCCACCCTTGCCATTGAGTCTGTTTTCCAGTGTTTCACTGGCTTCTGGCCCGGCTGTGCAGAAGTCTACTCCTGCAGGGTCAGTACCAATTGCTGGTGCTGCCCCGGCACTGCCCACTCCCCCTCACCCTGCGTGCTCTCCTTGGCACCCTTGGTTCATCCCACCCGGTGTGGCCCCTCCCCTCCCACTTTTCTATGCCAGCACCCTCAAGGCTGCGCCCACCTTGGTCCATGTAGCCAAGGCATTTCCTACCCTTCCCACAGACCGCATCATCGCTGTCCAAAAGGCTGTCCTTGGCACTCCGGCTTCCAAAGCCAAGTGCACATGCACTGTTGCTGGCCCCTTGCAGCGCCAGATTCTAGTTCCTGGGTCTGATGCCCTCTCCAAGGTGTCTCTCCCTCATGTTACTCACATTGTTAATTGGTGTTAATGGTCTCTGGCTCCATGCTTTGCATCAAGTTGGTGTGCCCTTCCTCTGGGAGCTTGACCCTCTCTACTTCCGCTGTTGCATGAGCCTTAGAGCTGGCAACTGTTGGCACCGCCCTTGGCAAGGACCTGAGGGCTTCTCCGGTCTCTGTTGCCCTTCCCACGTCCCAGTCTTACTTGAAGCTTGTTGATGTCTCCCTCTTCCAACCTGGTACTGCTAACCAGGTTACCTCCACCAAGGTTGCACAGGCCCTGAGCCACTCCCCCCTCACCCTCTCTCTCCCTCTTGCTGGTCCTCCCCAAGTGATCTGCAACTCTGCCAAGTCTACCATGGCTACTGCCTGGTTTGACATCCATGACTTGCAGTCTGGCTCCCGCACTAAGGCAGTGGCTGGGTGCTCTGTTCCCATTGCTGGTGCTGTCTGCTTTATCCAGACCGCCCATGCTAATCCCAGTACCCCCTGCTGCTCTCAATGCTGGTGCTGGGGCCACTCCATTCACTCTTGCTGCATGTGCTCTGCACGTTGCCCCATCTGCTCCAAGTCTCACTCTGAGGCCAAGCACTGGTCTTCAGCTGGTTGTTGCAAAGGCCATCCCAAGGCCAAACCCCCTGTCCCCACCACCCCCACTGGCTCCCCATGCCCCCACCCTGGGAAGTGCATCAATTGTGGCAAGTTGCACACCGCCAATAGCCCAAAGTGCCCCTTCTGGCAACACCATTTCCAACCGGACTGGATCAAGGCCTGGTATGCAGCTGATGGCTGCACTGCAGAGGCTGGTCGCAAGACCAGTGTTGGTTCTTCTGCCTGGAAGGACAAGGGGAAACAAGCGGCTTCAGCCCCTCCCTCATCTACATAGGCCTTCTCATTTCCTTTTTCAGTAGGTTCTGGGTTCTTTTTCTCTGTGTTTGGGTTCTGTTTCTTTCTCCCCAGGGCCTTCTGCCTGGCGCTTTGTCCTGCCCACCCTTGGGGCCTCCCCATGTTTCAACTTCTCTTTTAGTTATTTTCCTGGTGGGGTTCAGGTGTCTAGGTGCTCACCTGGCTTGGCCCCCGCCTGACTTTCTTTTCACAGTCACTTGATGGCTGTGCTCAGTACAATGGATGTTGTTGGGCCCCCTTCAGGGGCCCTTCTGTGAATTTTGTTACATATTTAAGCAGTCAATTACTTGAGCATCTTGTAGTAGGTACACTGCCATGGACTGCTATTGCGCACTGTGTAATAAATTGTTGATCTCAAAAAAAAAAAAAAAAAGAAAAAAAGAGTGAGTTGAGCAGCAAGTTATCCCTTCTTGTCCTCTTACCACCACCATCAATTTGTTTACAATTGTTGTTAGTGGTCTTTGGTACTCTAGAAGGCTTTGAACACTGCTCCATTGCTATTTCCTGGCCCTTGCTACACATGCCCCCAAAGTCCAATGTGCAGATGACCTCTGACAGGTCACCTGCTGCAGCATGTTTCTTCACCCTAGGGCCCTTTGGCTCCTAACCCCCCTCCCCTTCTCCTGCCCCTGCCAGCTCTGTTGACAAGGCATTGGCCAATCTCACCCTCAAGCATGCCTGCACTGAGACCTCCCCCACCTGTTACCTGGATTAGGGGTCCACTCCTGAGTCACAGAGTTGGGATCACAAAGGCGTCTATACAGACTTGTTCCCTTGTGTCTTACTATCTGACTTGGAGATAGGCTGACTGAATCTCTGAAGCTCTCTCAAGTGAACAGGGGATTTAGACAGAACAGTGTATAACACTAAGCTAAGGATACAAGTGTTGTATGTATCCCTTTATATACTACTAGTAGTATCTAATTATAAGTACCCTGGGTAAGTACTTAGTCAGAGCAAGTCATGAGAAGGTGGACCCAGGTAGATAGAAGACTCCCTGTGAGAAATAGAAGGTGTGGAGTGGGAGTCAAGAAGTGGTGGTGTGGGAGTAATAAAGAAAGAAAAGAAGTATGTTACTGTCCAACTGGAAGGTGGCTAAGACCTAATTATAGTCCTTTCTGAGGGTTCTGATAACACTGCCCTTTCCTATGGCTCCACCCCCTCCCCTGACAACTCCACTGAGGCTAACTTTGCTAGAATGTTAGCCAAGTTTGACTCTTCCCAGGCAACACCTGCCTCCTCTGCTACTGCCCAGTGGGACCCTGCTCTGGACTACAGCTCTTGGTTGGTGAAAACTGCTCTCCTCTGCCTTGGTCCCTTACTGGCCTCTGTGCCAACTGATCAAGCTGCTGCTTTAGCTCTCATTAAGGGAGCCTACTGCCTCTTGGATGCTATCTTAGCCTCTGAGTGGTCCTCTGTCCCAGTCGCCTCCCAAGGCACACAAATCCCCTTCTGTGAGTATTTCTACAAGTATGCAGCTCACTGGGCCCCAATCCCCCCCCTCCCCAATATGTGGACACCACATGCCCATTCTGTGGAACCACTGAGGTAAGTGACTCCTTTGGTAACATTAACTCTGCTCCTGCTGTACTGACTCCTGGACTGGCCATACAGGAGTCTACTCCTGCAAGGTTGGCTCTGGTTACTGGTGCTGCCACTGCCCTGCCTGCTCCCCCTTGGCCTGCCTGCTCCCCTCAGCATTCCCAGCCTTCCTCCAACCCTGGCTCCCTGGGCCCCTCCCCCCCCCTCCTATGCCAGTGCCCTCAAATCTACACCTACCTTGATCCATATGGCCAAGGCCTTCCCCACCCTGCCAACTGACCATGTTATTGTGGTACAGAAAGTCATTACTGGTGCTCTGCTAAAAGTGTCTTTACCCCATATCACCTGTGTAGTTAACTCTGTGCTATTTGCTGCTGGCTCTGCACTACACATTGAGTCCACCCACCCATCCTCTGGGGGCTTGTCCCTCACTACCTCTGCTGTTGCCTCAGCCTCTGAGCTTGAGGTTGTCAGTTCTGCCCTTGGCAAGGATCTGGGCTCTGCCCCTGTCACTGTTGCCCTCCCTACATCACAATCTTATCTCAAGCTCATTGTATCCCTTCTTAGTCTCTTACCACTACCACTGCTATGGTTTAACCATGCAATTGTTGTGGTCTTGAGAATGTCAATTGGTTCTAGGTTGTTTCACACTACTGCTGATCCTTGCTACATATGCCACCCAAGTCCAATGTGCAGTCAGCCTCAGATAGGTCACACACTGCAGCACATTTTTTCACCCCAGGGGCCTTTGGTTCCTTGCTCCTCTCTCCCTCTCCTGCCCCAGCCCCTTCCAACTCAGTCAATGCAGCTCTGGCAAATGTTGCTGTGAAGTGTCTCCACTTTGAGGCTTCTCCAGCCCTTTCCTATGGGTCCACACCTTCTCCCCCTCCTGAGGAAGATTTTTCACATCTTTCTGAGGTTCTTTGCCCTTCTCCTCCCAAAACAGCCACCATCCAATGGGATCCCACCCTCAACTATGGCAACTGGCTGGTGAAGACCACCCTCCCCTATCTCAGTCCCTTACTGGCCTCCACACCTCCAGACCAACATACTGCTGAAGCACTTGTTGAGGGGGCATACTACCTCTTAGATGCTGTTCTGGCCTCTGAGTGGTCCAATGTCCCAGTCACCTCCCAGGGTGCCCAAGTTCCCTTCCATGAGTACTTTTGTCATTATGTGGTACATTGGGCTCCAGCTCCCTCCCCCTCCCAATATGAGGCCACCTCATGCCCATTCCATAGGTTGGCTGAGGTAAGCAGCTCTACTGGCCCCTCTGACCCATCCCCAGCTGCACCAGCTCACATTTCAGCTGTGCTAGGGACTATCCCTGTACAGTCTGGTACTACCCCCAGTGCTACTGGTGCTGCTACTGCCCTCCTACCCCCCCAACCTGTGTGCTCCCCCAGATGCCCTCATTCTGCCCCCTCTGGTGCCCCCCTTCCCCCCCTCTCATATGCCAGCGCCCTCAAAGCAATACCTACCCTGGTCCATGTGGCCAAGGCATTCCCCTCCCTGCCCATGGATTGCATCATAGCTGTCCAGAAAGCTGTCCTTGGCACTCTGGCCTCCAAAGCCAAGTGCTCATGCGCAATTGCTGGCCCCTTGTGGCACCAGATCTTAGTTCCTGGCTCAGATGCCTTGTCCAAGGCACCTGTGTTGTTAACTCAGCACTTTCAGCTGCTGGCTCTGCACTCTGTGTAGAGTCTGCATGCCCTTCCTCTGGGGGATTGTCCCTCACCACCTCTGCCATTGCATCTGCCTCTGATTTGATGGTTATTGGCTCTGCCCTTGGCTTGGACCTTAAGGCTCCTCCAGCCCCTGTTTCCCTTCCCACATCACACTCTTTTCTGAAGCTGATCAATGTCCCCCTCTACCAACCTGGTACTGTGGACTATCACCCCTGCCAAGGTAGCACAGGCTCTTAGCTGCTCACCTCTTGCCCTATCCCTTCCCCTTGCTGGCCTCTCTCAGGTGGTCCACAACTCCTCCAAATCAACCACTGCTATGGTGTGGTTTGATATCCATGATTCCCAGTCTAGCTCCTGCACAAAGGTGGTGGTTGGGCACTCTATTCCTCTGGCTGGGTCTGTCTGCTTCATTCAAGCTGCCTGTGCCAATCCAGGCACCCCCTGATGCTCCTGCTGCTGGCATTGGGGTCACTCCATCCACTCCTGCCAGGTATGCTCCATGCACTGCCCCATCTGCTCTGAGCCTCACACTGAGGCTGAACACTACTCTGTTGCCAGCTGTTGCAAGGGTCACCCCAAGGCAAAGCCTCCTGTCCCTGCTACCCCCAAAGGCCAACCCTGCCCCCACATGGGCAAGTGTGTCAACTGTGGCAAGTCACAAGCTGCCAACAGCCAGAAGTGTCCCTTCTGGTTTTTTTTTTTTAATTCAACAATTTATAACATGGTGTATGGTAGCAGTCTGTGGCAGCTATCTACTACAGGAGCAGTGGCTACAATATATAAGAGAGTTCTACAGAAGGGCCCCAAAGGGGCCCAACAACGTCTGTTGTACTGAGTGAGGGCTTCAAGTGCCTGTGAGAGGGGAAAAACTAACTATTGGACTAGAAAGTGAAGAGAGAGAGAGGGAGAAAAGTACATACCAGCAGGCGGGCTAGGTAGGAAGGAGGGGTGGGGAAGAGTGTCGAGCAACATTGTCTCTGGGGTCAGGGGGAATGAGAATGCCAGGGGGTTGTCCTGGAGGAAAAGAACCAGACTGTCAAGGTCGGTGTAGTAATTGGAGCCACTGTCCTGAGTCCAAGACCAGCGCCAGGTGTAAAGAGGGCAGGACCAGAGAATATAGTCGTGCCACTGGAAGGGAAAGCCACAAGGGCAGGATGTCAGTTCATTGGGGAAGAACCAGGATTGATATTTGCCAGTAGGGGCATGATTGAGTATGCACCGTGTTAAGCAGGCAGTCAAAGAGGGTGGTTTGCGAGCGGTAGAAGAGAGGTAAGTGTTACCCAGGTTAGGGGTCTGCTCTTGAGTCGCAAGGTTGGGATCACAAGGATGTCTATACAGACTTGATCCAAGTGTCTTACTACTTGACTTAGAGGCGGGCTGGATAAATCTCTGAAGCCCTTTTCAGGCAAACAAGTGATTTAGGCAGAACAGTGTATAACACTAAGCTAAGGATACAGGTGGTTGTAGCTATCCTTATATACTACTGAGTATCTGCTAATTATAAGTACCCTGGGTAAGTACTTAGTCAAGGCGAGTCATGAGAAGGTGGACCCAGGTAACAAGAAGGCTTCCTGTGAGAAATAGAAGTTGTGAGTGGGAAAGGAAGCATAGATGTGAGAGAGTTTGTACTAAAGGGGAAAGAAAAAGAAGTATTATACTGTCCATCAGGAAGGTGGCTGAGACCTATTTACAGTCCTTCTTAGGGTTCTGATAACAGTAAGAGCTATCTCAGAAATAGGAGGGGTGCAGGGGTTTGCCACAGTGTGAAAGGGGCATGAATTGTGAGCCCAGGGAAGGGAGAGTGGAGTCTAGCTGCCACTCTCAAATAATGTGCTTGGTACTTAGCTTCCGGTGATAAGCCGATTTTGGGTCTACACCTAAAATACACTAATTTTACCAATTTTACTACTATAAAATCAATGGCAATACATCTATGAACCTCAGAGAGGATTGGGACCTATCCCGAGGTTGCCAGTTTGACCGTGTATAGGGTGTTTGTGCCCTAGTGTATGCCTATTGGTGTCTAAACTCATGCGAGGGATAGTCTTTATGACAGAACTCAGTAAAGGGCAGGCATTTCGGGCAACTACTAGGGGATTCTGGGCTGTACATAGCTTGCCAAACCAACCCAGGTCGCAATCAGGGAGGGCTGTGCATGAGATAAATTAAACCCAGAGACCGGGAGTGAGCCAGACCAGCTCGCGAGAACTTTAGAATATTCCAGAGACATTGAAACAAGGGTATGCATACAGGCAAAACCCTTAGAAACAGAGCATGGACAACGGAACGAGTTTCCTAACATTGGAATGGCACCTCTGAGTGTCAGAATATTCCAAATGGATTATTGTGCACTAATTAGGTGTACTTTGTGGGTCCATGATGCTACGGAATTGCTCCCCTGAGGAAGAGCTCAGCAGGCACGGAACAATGGAAACCATCTCTGAGACACAATCAGCATTTTGATCTGAGAGCTCAAGCATACGTTGTTACCTGGGTTAGGGGTCCACTCCTGAGTCGCAAGGTTGGGATCACAAGGATGTCTATACAGACTTGGTCCTAGTGTCTTACTACTTGACTTGGAGATGGGCTGACTGAATCTCTGAAGCCCTTTCAGGCAAACTGAGGATTTAGACAGAACAGTGTATAACACTAAGCTAAGGATACAGTGGGATGTGGCTATCCTTATATACTACTGAGTGTCTACTATTTATAAGTACCCTGGGTAAGTACTTAGTCAGAGCGAGTCATGAGAAGGTGGACCCAGGTAATAGAAGGCTTCCTATGGGAAATAGAAGTTGTGAGTGGGAGAAGGAAGCGTAGCTTGTGAGAGTGTTTGTATTAAAGGGGTAGAAAAAGAAGTATTCTACTATCCATCAGGAAGGTGGCTGAGACCTATTTACAGTCCTTCTTAGGGTTCTGATAACATATGTCATCGAACGTTTGCATTCCCAATGACCTAGTAGCAACGGCCGGACTGCTGTTGACTTGAGAACATATTCTGAGTACCCCGGACATCTGCAGTAATGCAGAAGAACCTTCTAAAATATTCTTTTCATTTGTTTTCCATCAGACCAAATTTCCTGTATTTCATATCTCTCTGTTTCGTCTATTTTAGTTTTTGTATCTCTCTCAATATAAAAATACGGCTGCTGGCCTCTGAGAAGAGCAAGAAGGGCTTCACCCCAACTTCTCAGCAGAGTACTTCGCAGCCGTGATCAAGAACAGTTTAGATTTATTTTGTGTGAATTGTTTAAGTGAAACTAGTCTTCAGGAGAAGTTCAGAAAGAGTATTTGAGAGGAGAATCACCCTGAGCTCGCTTTTGTGTGATTTCCTAGAGCCTAGAAAGCAGAGGGATTTGGACTGGAGATTTCTTCGAGTTCAATTCTAAGATCAGAGACAGAACAGACTAAGCCAAGTGGGTTTTGAGCTTGAGTTTGTCCCCCAGAGTCCAGAGGAGTTGTAATCAAGTGGGTCTTGCATTACACTCAGTTTAGAGATCAGATTTTTGTGCAGTTGTCCAGGGCTATTCTAGCCAGTAAACTGTGTCATTTGGAACTCTCTAAAGTCGGTTACTTTGATTCTATCTGTCAGATCTGCACCCCCTTGAACTTGCCTTGGCAAACGAGTACTCTTTGACATATCCTACCCTATACCTTTGCCCTAAGCTCTCACCTGAGTTTAGTGAGCTGTGTTTGAAGTTTTGAGAGTTGAGTGTTGGGTTTAGTGTGAAAGCTTCCCATCCTTGTCCCCTCAGTGTTTGCTTCCCCCACCCTTGCCATCGAGTCCATTTTCCAGCATTTCACTGGATAGACAACACCCAGACAGGGGACAAGGTTGAGAAGGGTGGGTGGGGTTTCGTGGAAGCAAGGGTGTGAGCTTGCCTGTGTACTGAAAGTTTCCAATGTGATAGGGAGTGTGCAATAGTGAGTGTGTGGGAGGGGGAGGCCTTGAGCCAAGGGATGAGGAGAGAGGCAACCGATAAGGAGGTATGTTGTCTGGAGGAGGGGGAAGGGGAGAGTGCAGCCCGCACTGCTGAAGGAGAGTCAGTAAGTAGAAAGAGAGAGGAGATATCACTACTAAATAGAGGCAGTATGGAAGAGATGGCAAAAGAGAAAGCAAAATGTTCAGAGTTGGTACCTGTGAGGGAACCAGTGTCAGTAGAGTCAGAGCATACAAGTACATTGTTTACAGAGGCAACATAGGAAACCTGGGAAGAGAAACCAGTAAAACGAGGGGGGGGGAAGATGAATAAAAGCCAACAACAAGTGTATTGGAAAAGAAAAGGGCCCTAGAGAGAGCGGGGTCAAGTGTAGAGTTGCACCAGGAGGATAAATCCTTTCTGGAGCAGGGGGAGGAGGGGGTGAGGAAGGTAAGGCGGTGTGCAAACCGGTCCATGATGCAGTATCTGGGTTTGGCTAGTGGGTGGGATCAGAGGATGGTATTGTCCTTGATAGATTGTAAGGCTGCATCCATGAAAACTAATGCAGAGCCCAATGTGTGTTGTTGGTGGGTGGTGAGGAAGGGGATGGAAAGTGGGTGACGTTCGGTGGTGGACAAGACGATGAGGAGTGAATTGATCCTGTGAGTGTGAGGTAGTGAGGCAATCTGCATCACACTCCAGGTGTGAAGTTTGTGAAGGTGGAGGTGTAGGGGTAGGAGACCTGCAATGGCTTCGACTCCTTGGGATGGGGAGGTGCGGAAGGCTCCTGTAATCCACAAGGCAGCACACTGTTGCAAGGCCCTGAGTTGTTTGAGGAGTCCCTTGATGCATGCTGCATTGTGGAACCATAGAGAGGATCCATATGTCATTAAGGGGACAACACAGGATCAGTATAAGAGACATTTGTGAGAGGGGGTGAGTCCTCTGGAGGAGTTGCCAAGTAGCCACATGGCCCCCAGCAGAGAAAAGGACTTGTTAGCATAGAAGGTAATGTGGTCTTTGAAGGAGAGGTGGGGATCGAACCAAAATCCAAGATATCGCCAGGTGGGGGAGGGGAGCAATGGGGTGTTGCCAGTGAAAGGAGCATAGCCCAAGTCTAAGGGGGGGAAGACCTCATTGTGTTGCATCGAGAAGAAGAAGGTTTTGGTTTTGGAGTGCTCCAAGACCAACCCAAAATCTGATAGTAGTTGGAAAATGATTCCATATGCTTTAATCAGAGGGGGAGTCACGTCCGCCCACTGTTTGCCTCGGGATATGATAAGACCATCATCAACATAGGATAGAAAGTCAACATTCCTGAGGAGAGGATCAAGGGAGAATAAATGCTCTGCAATGTATAGGACAGGTGCCAGGAAGAGTGAGGAAAGCATCAGCGAGAGAGCTGATCCTTGGACCACCCCAACAGGGGGTTTGAGGTAATGTTTGCACCCCAGGAGAGGGATGTGGTATGGCCAACCAGGTAGGATTCAAAGAAGGAAAGGACTTGGGGTGGAAAGCCCTGGTGTCGGAGAATAGTAACAAGGGTAGAGTGGTGGAGGGAGGGGAAGAACTGGGCAATGTCAAAAGCAACCACGCCAGTGACCATGTTTTTGGCCCAGCCAGTGTGGACGAGGTGGGAGAGGTAGAGACCGGTGTCTTCAGTAGAGCAGCCAGCAATCCTGCCCAGTTGGTGGGGGTAAACAAGTGCATGGCAGACAGCCACAAATTGGAGTCGAGTGGCCAGCATTTTCTTGAACAGTTTGCCCATGGTGTTAAGGAGGGTGATGGGGCAGAAGTCCCCAGGCTTGGTGTGGGAAGGTTTGGGAGGTTTGGGGATAATGATGGTGGTGGAATCCTTGAAGTAAGAAGGCCAGTGCCTATGCTCAATGCAGGCATTGGCAAGGGCAAGGAGGGTGGAGTGGCACAAGGGATGAGTAGTGGGCATTCCACCAGGGCTTGGATCAGTGGCAGACTAGGGAAGGCTTCAAGTTTGCAGACCATGCGGCAGTGACAAGGAGCATGAGGGCAGAGGCAAAGGCCTCAACATCCTCAGCAGAGGAGAGGGTGTGCAAGGATGGGAGGGAGCCCAGACCATGTGAGACTGCATCAAGGAAAGAGGTTTCTTCCTTGGAGTCAATCTTTATCACAGTCTTTCTGACAAAGGGGATTTTGGAGGGGATAGGTAGAGTGAATGCCAGAGGGGCATGATTAGAGGGTGGCCTGAGGTTGGGTAGGATGTGGTATCTGGAGAGGGGGAGTCTGGTAGAGAAGAAGGCCAGATCAATGATAGTGGAAGACTTGCTCTGGTCTCTGGGGTAGAACGTTGGGTGCAGGGAGATTGGTAGGGCCCAGGTCAGTGAGAGCAACTCAACCATGTCGAGGAGTTGGGATGCTCTAGCAGGGTGGGTGGGATAGGAGGGGTCCCATTCACTTGATCTAATGTTGAAGTCTTCTACCAGCCAGAGGCATGAGTGGGAAAATAGAGAGAGCATGTTTGTCAGGAAGGAAAGTGCAGAGTCCTGAGCGTTGTTGTAGATCCCTACCAAGTGCACTGGTCCAGTGGGGAAAAAGAGGGACAGCCATGAGATGTCCCAGTGTGGGGCAAGATCACGGTGGAGAGAGGGGCAGAGGGGGCGGAGGGATTTGTGCACAAATACCATCGACCAGGGGCAGGAAGGGGAGTCAGGATCATTCTTGTCACCAGGAGAAACAAGACAATCCCAGTCAGGATGGAGAGAGCTACCAATGACAGGGGCACCCTTTTTGTTAGTAGCAGAAAGTACATACCTAATAACTTTCCAGGGGGGTTCCTGAATAAAGACCACATCAACAGCCAGTGTGGACAGAGTAATCAGAAGAGTCTCCAAGAGAGAATAATTGCAGGCCACATTTTGAGAGACCACTGAAAGAGAGTCAGCTGAAGGCATCCTACCAGTAGGGCATTCTGGGAAAGGAAAGGGGGAAGTGGGAGGGGGCACAGCCAGATCAGGAGTAGGGGGGTGGGCAAAAGGGCAGGCAAAGGGCACATCGGGGAAGGGTAAGTGTCTGACAGATCATGTACAGATATTAGGAGGGGCAGTGGAGGTGGCCGCAGCTTCAGCACAAATTGTTTCCCTCAGGAGGGTTTGGCAGTTGACATGGCCTTCGATCCATTTGGGTTCGAAATGGTGATGCCAGAATGGGCATTTGGTGCTGTTGGTGGGGTGAGGGCTATTGCAGTTGCAACATTTGGCACCATGGGGGCATGGTTGGTTGCGGGGGGTGGCTGGTATGGGGGGGTTAGCCTTGGGTCTGCCCTGGCAGCAGGTGGCATGGGAGCAGTGGTTTTCCTCCTTGTGGGGGCCGCCGCAGATAGGACATGCAATATTAAACCATCTACAGACATTGACAGTGTGGCCCCAGGTCCAGCACCAAGAGCAGAGGGGGACTCCAGGGCAGGTGGCAGCTTTGCAGATGCAGCAGATATTGCCGAGGATGGGGATGGATCGGTTGGCCACTGCATTGGTGGCAGTACCAGTCTGAGAATCCCAAATTTCAAACCACACAGTGGCGGTGTCTGCACCACGGTTGTTGCAGGAGAGGCGAGGGGGAAAGACCAGTTGGAAGTGGGGTGCGAGGGGGGAGCAGGAAAGGGCCTTGCATACTAGGCAGCAGACCTTGGGGTAGGAGGGGGGACCTCTGGTGCAGGGTACATCAAGTACCTTAAGGTATGATTTGGAGCGGGCCTTGCCCACTTTGGAGATGCCACCATCAACCACCTTGGAGGCCCAGGCGCAAATAGTGTGGACATCCTGGTCATTTGGGACATCATGGCAGAGGAGGCAGGCAGCTGTTTTGTCCCTGGAGATGGACAGGACGTGACAAGAGGAGAAGGAGGCAACCAGACCTCGGTTGGCGGAATCAACAATCCCAGGGAAATCAAGGACAGCAGGGGGTGGGGAGAGAAGTGCCAGAATGACTTCCCGATGTGTTGGTCCTTTGGTAGTGGATACAAATTTGGGTTTTTTTTTTTTTTTTTTTTTTAAATTCAACAATTTATTACGCAGTGCGTGATAGCAGTCCGTGGGCAGCCGTAACTACACAAGAACAGGTGGCTACCTAAATACAGAAAATTCACAGAAGGGCCCCCGGAGGGGGCCCAACAACGTCCGTTGTACTGAGCGCAGCCGTCAAGTAACCGTGAAAAGAGAGTCAGGTGGGGGCCGGGCCAGGCGACGCCTAGACACCCGAACCCCACCAGGAAAATAACTAAAAGAAGTCAAAGCATGGGGAGGGGCCCCAAGGGCGGGCAGGACAAAGCGCCGGGCAAAAGGCCCGGGGAAGAAAGAAAGAGAACCCAAACCAGATAGAGAGTAAAGTAAGCGAGGAGACCTACTAAGAGGAGACTGATGTCGAGGTACGCAATCCCAAAGACTTACTCTTGCGGGCAGAGGAGCCAACACTGGTCTTGCGACCAGCATCTGCAGTGCGGCCGTCGGCCGCATATCTGGCCTTGATCCAATCGGCCTGGAATCGATGGCGCCAGAAGGGGCACTTCGGGCTGTTGGCAGTGTGCGACTTGCTGCAATTGATGCACTTATGGGGGTGGGGGCATGGGGAGCCAGCGGGGGTGGCGGGGACAGGGGGCTTGGCCTTGGGGTGGCCTTTGCAGCATCCGGCGTGAGACCGGTGTTCAGCCTCGGAGTGAGGCTCAGAGCAGATGGGGCAGCGCGCAGAGCGCGCATGGCAAGTGTGAATGGTATGGCCCCAGCGCCAACAACGGGAGCAGCGGGGGGTGCCGGGGTTAGCGCGGGCAGCTCTGATGAAGCATACAGCGCCCGCAAGAGGAATAGAACGCCCAATAACCGCCTTGGCGCGGGAACCGGACTGAGAGTCGTGAATGTCAAACCAGGCAGTGGCCATGGTTGACTTGGCTGAGTTGCAGATCACCCGGGGGGGACCAGCAAGGGGAAGAGAGAGTGCAAGCGGCGACCGGCTAAGAGCCTGAGCGACTTCGGCAGATGTGACCCGGTCCGCAGTACCGGGCTGGAAAAGAGGGACATCGATGAGCTTGAGGTAAGATCGGGACGTGGGCAGGGCGGCGGAAACTGGGGGAGCCTTAAGGTCCTTGCCAATAGCAGTGCTGACCACTGACAGTTCAGAGGCCGATGCGATGGCAGACATGGAGAGGGACAAGCCCCCAGCAGAAGGGCGCACTGATTCCACACGAAGCGAGGAGCCTGAGGCCGAGAGTGCCGAGTTGGCTACATGGGTGATATGGGGAAGAGACGCCTTGGACAGGGCATCAGATCCGGGAATCAAAATCTGGCGCCTGGATGGGCCAGCAACAGTGCATGAGCGCTTGGCTTTGGAGGCCGGAGTGCCGAGGACGGCTTTCTGGACAGCGATAACGCGGTCCGTAGGGAGTGAAGGGAACGCCTTGGCCACGTGGACCAGGGTGGGAGCCGCTTTGAGCGCTCCAGCATAGGAGAGGGGGGGAGAAGGGGGAATGCCGGAGGGAGATGACCGAGGGCGCCGAGGGGAGCGTGCAGGGTGAGGGGGAGGGGGTGGTGCCGGGGCAGTACCAGTAACTGGTGCCGACCCTGCAGGAGTAGACTCCTGCATGGTCGGACCGGAGGCCGGCGCAGCAGGGGTTGTGTCAGTAGAGCCAGAGGAGCCGCTTACCTCAGCGGTTCCACGGAATGGGCATGTGGCATCCACATGTTTGGGAGGAGGGGGAGACGGAGCCCAATGTGCCGCATAACGACGGAAGTACTCACGGAACGATACTTGTTGGCCTTGAGAGGAGACCAGGACCTGGGACCATTCAGAGGCCAGGATGGCATCTAAAAGGCAGTATGCCCCTTCAGCAAGGGCGAGGGCAGTGGCCTGGTCCGGGGGCGCAGAGGCCAGAACAGGACCGAGGCGGGGGAGGGCAGTACCAACCAGCCAGGAGCCATAGCTCAGGGGGTGCCGCTGAGTGCCGGCGAATCTGGGAACGGGTTGGGAGGCAGCAGGAGGGGGTGAAAAGTCTCCAGGGGGGGGGGGGAAGGTGTGGACCCATACGAAAGGGCCGGCGATGCCTCAAAGCGTAAACGCTTTGCGGCGACGTTGGCCAGAGCCTCGTCGACAGAGTCTACAGGGGCTGGGGCCGGGGAGGGGGAGGGGGGGGGAGGACGTACCAAAGGCCCCCGGGGTGAAAACACGTGCTGCAGCAGGCGACCTATCAGAGGCCGTCCGCGCATTGGATTTGGGTGGCATATGTAGAGACGAGCTAGTATGAAAGCTAGAACACCTAACTACGACGTACCAACCAGCCAGAGACCAATTCAAAAATCAGTGGTGGTGGTAAGAAGTCAAGAAGGGATGTACAAATTTGGGTTTCAGTTTGGCAATAGCCAATCCCAGGGCATTTCTAGTGTTGGTGGGGGAGGCGCCCTTGGCCTGCACCATATGCTCCAGCTCCTCAGGTGAGGCATCTGGGAATGCCCGGGAGAGCGCGATGAGACTTCCGGTCCAGCCTGAAGTGGAGGGGGAGAGGTTTGTGGCAGCTACATTAGCCCACATGCGGTTGGATGGGGGGGGAGGGGCAGCAGAGCGCCTGTTGGGTTTGGTGTGGAGATTAACCACAGGGGGGGAAGGGGGAACAATTGATCAGAAGGGTCCAGGTCCAGCCAAGAGTGAGAGTCCATTAGTCTGGGCCTGATCAGCACCAGATCCAGACTGAGAGTGAGGATCAGGGGTAGACCCCAGATCAGGTCCCTTGGTTCTGGACCCGATAGTGCACTTACCTTTATTAATCCAGGCAGGCGAGGGGGAGGGGGGTCTCATGTCCACATCTGGGGAGGGGGCAGGAGGGGGTGAGGAGGGGGGGAGGAGGGCTGGCGGTGCAGCCGGGGCAGCTGGGCCCAGAGTTGGGGAGAAAGAAGAGGGGGATGGGAGGGATTAGGTACTGGGAGATGCATACCTGCGTTAATTAGGTGTTGAAGCCATTCAGCAATGCTGAAGTTGCCTCTGGAGTGCACCATGTTGTGCAATTTGAGGGAGGCAAAGATTGAGTTGATCAGGTCAAACAGACACAGGAGGATGATGGGGTGGTTGTTGTCGACCATTTCGGAGTGGGAGAGGGACTGGAGCCAGTCCATCACCATCTTGAGGTTTTCATCAGCCTCCATTGAGTTGGCAGTGATTCTCTCATAGGGTGAGAGGGTGGGGAGTTCCTCATCAGTTGGCCTGTTGGACCAGCTGGCAGGGGGGATTTCTGGTTGATTGGGGGGTGGGGGTTCCAAGTTGCCGGAGGTGGGTATGATAACTCAAGTCCTTTTAGCAGGGTCTAGGGCACTGAGAGTATGTGTAGATTTGCCAGAGTCTGAGAACTCCTCATTGATGTTGCCTGGCTTTGCACAGATGCGATTAGAGGTTTGAGAGGCCCTGGAAGCAGTTCAAGATAAAAGACTGAAAGCCCCAGCGGAGGAGGCAAATGGGAAAATTTGGGGGCTCGACACCATGATAGGCAATGAGCTGGTGTAGTTGGTGATGTTGCTTAACAATGTGATGGTAGGGTTCACTGGGGTTGGAGACACGATTCCAGAACTGATATTGCTCATGTTTTACTCAGAGACCCACACTAAAGAATGCAGAAGTAATTCGATGGTGGTGGTTAGAGGACAAGAAGCATGAGTGCCCCTTCTGGTGCCACTGCTTCTAGGCTGATTGGATCAAGGCACGCTATGCCACTGATGGCTGCACTGCAGATGCTGGTCACAAAACCAGTGTTGGTTCTTCCTAGTGTTGCCGCAACTTGGCTCTGAGTCGGCTAGGGAGCCAAAGTTGGTCACATGTTGCGACCGACCAGGCTACACCTAATCGTGGGAAAACATTGGTTGACCAAGCTACAGCTTCAACTTCAGCTGCGACCAGAGTCGACTCGAGCCGTTTGTTGGGGAATCAATCATGGACCCTACCACACCTCCGCATGCACTGCACACCCAATCCCTTCCAGTCTCTACGCCCATAAAAGCCAACAGCTCCACCACACTTCCTTTTACGACTGCTCAAAAGCATCGCTCTGACTCGTACACCTCGCTGGCAGCTGAAATTGCCAAGTATATTGTTGGGCCAATGCCTATGCAACAGTTCTTGGATGAATTTTTCCCCCTCGAGGACCTCCCCAACATGGAAGAAGTCCCGGGCTTTACAAATGGCTGTTATGACGAGACCGTGGCAGCCAAGAGTGAACCCAAATCTTATGCACCCTTTGTGAGTCCATGAATAAAATGGATCTCTTTGCTTATCAATTCCCCCATGTTTTCAAGATCAATACAACAAAGCTGTTCACTCCTGGTCTTAGTATTGTTAACAGCTCTGCACACGTTGATAGCAACAAGAGAACAAAGCTTCTGTTCACTGTCAAACCCAATGTCTGCATCTATCCCGGTGACGTCGACCACGCCATGAAGACGGACTCTGCTTTATGGGAGATTGCCATCGAATTCAAGTGGCGCACCAGTGACAATCCTTTCTGCAATGTCCACACTAAATTTGCGAGCAGCCAACATATTAAGTCCTTCCTCCGTACTTCCAAAAAAGCCAATGATACCTTAGGTCAAATTACCACATATGCTGTGGCACAACTTGGCACACAGTTTCGAACGCATGCCTATTCTATTTTGATAGTACGGGACAAGGCCAGGATTATGTGGTGGGACAGGTTGGGCACAATAGTAACTGATGCCATCAGTTATACCACATCCTCCCTTCTCATTGAATTCTTTCGTCGTTACTCCAAGGCGTCACCTGAGATGCACAGCAGGGATACCACAGTTTCGGCCCCAATGCCCGTGCAAGCATGCGCAGCAAGACGTGTCTTGGGCTTGGATGCAAGTTTGCCCCTCTTCAGCATTTTTATCTGCGATGACTGCAACTGACCGTCATCTTCATTCATCATGCCAGGCCCAATTGCAACAGCATACGGCCCCCCCAGGCGTGCGACCTGTGGCTTTAAAGCTTATGACATTTCACAGAACTCCATTGTTTTTCTCAAGGATTTGTGGAGGATCAATGTCCTGGATATTGCTCCGGAAGGACTGTTTACAGAACTTTGGAGAGGGCTCAGGTCCCTCATGTTCCTAGATGCCTTGTTTTGGGGGATATCTCCACTGACTGGTATCATGCTACAAATACTCATAATTACACTTCAAGTCCATGGGCCTGTAATATCTCTACTCCACTTATCCCTCATCGTCATTACTGTCTTGTTCTCGATGTGGTAGGGGGGTTTTAGTGGAGTACGAGACCTCTTATCAAATGGTTGCTGCTGTGCAGGACGCTCTAAAAGGTGGGTTTACACTACCTACCTGCACCATTTACTCAAGCACGTTTATTTAGCCCTTGTGGGTGCCTATAAGGCAGGGATATTGCACCACGATATCAGTCCTGGAAATATCATCATAACTGATGTGGGGGGCTGGCTCATTGACTGGGATTTGTCAAAGCCGGTGGCACAAATTGCAGAAATGCCCAGGTGTGCAACGCAGACTGTACGTATGAACCCTCAATTCTATGTTATGTATATGTCGCGATCAGCTAAAATAATGTACATTTGTAGGGCACCTGGCAATTTATGTCAGCTATGTTGGTGAGGGATGCACAGTCTCCACATAGTCTCTTGGATGATCTCAAGTCATCGATATACGTCCTCTTGTGGGTTTTCTTGATGTACTCGCCAGTTTCGAACCCCAAGCATGTGCCATTGTTTCTGTCCGGTACACTTGATCCTGTCCCTTATCACAACCAGGGTGGCTTTGCGAAATCTGACTTCTTGATTGCGTGGTCATTCCTGCAATACATCTCATTCCACGAGCAGCAGAAACTCAATATTCTTATTAACAACCTGGCCCAGTTGTTTTCAGCCCATTACAAGGACCGTGATGGCTTGTGCCATGCCAAGTGGGAACTCGATAGGGATCAGCATGCGGAAACTACGCTTGGCTATTTCAACACCACCCTTGCCAAATGCAGCAATTGGCCGGATAGCAATCCGGCAGTGAGACAATACTTCGGATCCAAGCCAGAGCCAGTTCAGCTAAGAACCAAGTCCAGCTGGAACATGATGCTCTTCGTTACAGGCTCTAGTGGCCCTGATGGGAAGGTGGCTAGTGATGAAGAGATAGTGGACTCCGATGAAGAGTTGATGGGGTCAGTGGACTCTGGGCTTGGGAGCTGGAGCAGTGTTTTGGATGATAGGTGCTGAAGTTTGCCATGCAAAGTTACAAGTCATCCTACTGCTGGGCCCTTATTCCGTTACTGTTATGTCTCTACCTGTCCTTACCCTACAATACACTGTGCAACCCTCTGGAAAATTTTCCAATAGTGAACACGCCCTTATTGAAGGAGTGTGAATTGGCCAGCCAGTTTTTGATGCTGAGTGACAAACTAATTGGGCCATGAGTAAGTCACACTGGCTTGTAATGACTCCTGTCCCTTCTCGTCCTGATGCCACAACATAACCGTCAAGTTGCCCCCCCACCACATGCAGAATCTACGCCTAATGGCATGTGTAGCCCTCCCCCGCAGCAATCTTGTACTCATATGCAAGCGGCTGTAGCCCCTGATCAAGAACATATCGACCGTCCTCTTACCACCACCATCAATTCACTCCTGCGGTCTTTTGTGCTGGTCTCTGAGTATACAATGAGCAATAACATTTCTGAAACGCTATCTCCAACTCCGGTGAACCCCAACACCACCATTCTTAGCGGCTTTGCCGACTACGCCAGCTCATCGCCCATCACGGTGTTGAGCCACCAAACTTTCCCCTTCACCTCCTCGGCTGGCAATTTTGGCCTCCCATCCCATACGGCTTCTAGGGCCTCACACTCTAGTCAACGGGTCTGCGCCAAGCCCAGCGACAGCGACGAAGAGTTCTCCGACTCCAAGGAATCTTCACATACCATTGAGGCTCTGGATCTCACCAAACGCCTCCGAGACATCGTACCTACTTCATGCGACCTGAACCCTCCCCCCCAATCAGAAGTACCCCCCGCCAGTTGGTCTGACCGGCCAAATGACGAAGAACTCCCGGCCCTATCACCATACGAAAGAATCACAGCCGATGCCGTTGAAGCTGATGAAAATATGAAGATGGTGAGGGACTGGCTCCAATCCCTCTCACACTCTGAACTAGTCGATAACGACCACCCCATTATTGTCCCCTACTTGTTCGACATGCTCAACACCATCCTCGCCTCACCCAAACTGGCCAACATGGTCCGCTCTCAAGGCAACTTCAGTCTCACCGAGTGGCTTCAACACGTTATCAATGCAGGTATGCAACATCCCGTTCCTATACCTACCCCCTCCCTTCCTCCCTCCTCTCCCCTCCCGACTCTGGGCCCAGCTGCCCCGGCTGCACCGCCAGCCCTCCTCCCCCCCTCCTCGCCCCCTCCTGCCCCCTCTCCAGACGTGGACATGAGGCCCCCCTCACCTTTGCCTGCCCGAGTTAATAAAGGTAAGCACGTTGATAAACCCCGATCAAAGGGACCTGATCCGGGGTTTACCCCTGTTCAGGGCGGTCAGAAGTTTACTTCTGTCCCTTGCCCCACAATCGGCCCCGGCCCTGCCATGACCCATACTTCTGGACCCTCCCCATCGGCTGGATCTGGACCTTTCAGGACTGTAGTTCCCCCCTCCCCCCCAGCCATCAACATGAAGACCAAACCGAACAGGCACTCCGCTGCCCCTCCCCCCTCTTCCCAACGCAGCCCGGGCCGCTCCTGGGCCAACGTAGCCGCCTCCCCCCCCACCGCCTCTACCTACAGCTGGACTGGATGCCTCATCACACTCTCTCGGGCCTTCCCAGATGCCTCTCCGGAAGAACTTGAGCGCATGGCACGCGCCAAGGGCGCCTCACCTCCCAATAACCAAAATGCCCCAGGCTCAGCATTAGCCAAACCAAAACCCAAGTTCACATCCACTACCAAGGGCCCGACGCGTCATGAGGTCATACTTGCCCTACCCTCCCCTCCACCAGCGGTGCTTGACCTCCCTGGCATCGTCGACTCTGCAAACAGGGGCCTGGCCGCCTCCTCCTCTGCCTGCCGTGTCCTTTCCATATCCCGGGACAAAACGGCCGCCCGTCTACTCTGTCGCGACGTCCCCAATGATGAGGAAGTCCACACTATCTGCGCCTGGGCCTCCAAAGTAGTCGAAGGCGGTATCACCAAAGCAGGCAAGGCCCGCTCCAAGTTGTACCTCAAAGTACTGGACATACCCTGCACCGGAGGCCCCGCTTCTTACCCAGAAGTCTGCCGCCTAGTCTGCGAGGCCCTCTCGCGCTCCCCTTTGGCCCCTCACTTCCAGATTGTCTCCCCTCCCCGCCCCTCACGCAACAACAGAGGAGCCAACACTGCCACCGTCTGGTTCGAGATTTGGGACTCCCAGACCGGTGCTGCTGCTGATGCAGTAGCCAACCGCACCGTACCCATCCTCGGCAATGTCTGCCGCATTCGTAAGGCCGCCGCCCACCCTGGCGTCCCTCTATGCTCCCAATGCTGGACCTGGGGACACACAGTCAACGTCTGCAGGCGCTTTAACATTGCTTGCCCCATCTGTGGTGGCCCTCACAAGGAGGAGAACCACCGCTCCCACGCTACCTGCTGCCAAGGTAAACCCAAGGCAAACCCCCCCATCCCGGCCACCCCCCGAGACCAACCCTGCCCTCATGGAGCCAAGTGTCGCAACTGTGATGGTCCCCACCCCGCCAATAGCACCAAGTGCCCCTTCTGGCACCATCGCTTCGAGCCCAAGTGGATCGAAGGCCACGTCAACAGACAGACCCTTCTGAGGGAAACCATTCGCACGGAACAGCGCCATGCCCGCGCTGAAGCTGCGGCTGCCTCCTCTGCCCCTCCTAATGTCTGTACATGATTTGTCAGACACTATCCCCCTCCCCTTCCCCGACACGCCTTTTGCACACCCCTTCCTCCGCTCCCACACCCCTGACTTAGTTGTCCCCCCCTCCACTTCCCCCTTTCCTTTCCCGGAGCGCCCTACTGGTAGGATGCCTTCGGCCGACTCTCTCTCTGTGGTCTCACAAAATGTGGCCCGCAACTATTCTCTGCTGGAATCCCTTCTGGTTGCTCTCTCTACTCTGGCTGTTGACCTGGTCTTTATACAGGAACCCCCTTGGAAAATCATCAGGTATGTTCTTTCCGCTGCTGACAAGAAGGGCGCCCCTGTTATAGGCAGCCCCCTCCATCCTGACTGGGACTGTCTTGTCTCGCCTGGTGACAAAACTGATCCTGACTCCCCCTCACGCCCCCGGTCGATGGTATTTGTGCACAAATCCCTCCGCCCCCTCCGCCCCTCCCTCCGCCGTGACATAGCCCCACACCAGGACATCTCCTGGCTGTCCCTCTTCTTCCCCACAGGCCCTATACACTTGGTAGGTATCTATAATAATGTGCAAGACTCTGCACTATCCTTTCTGGCAGACAAACTCTCCCTCTCCTCCCATTCCTGCCTCTGCCTAGTTGGGGACTTCAATATCCGGTCATGCGAATGGGATCCCTCCTACCCTACACACCCCGCTAGAGCCAACCGACTCCTCGATATGACGGAATCACTCTCATTGACCAGGGCCCTACCCTCCAACCCCCAACCTATGTTCTACCCCAGGGATCAAAACAAATCCTCCACCGTCATTGACTTGGCCTTCTTCTCGAATAGACTTCCCATCTCCGAGCACCACATCCTACCCCACCTCCGACTACCATCTGACCACGCCCCCCTGGCTTTTACTCTCCCCATCCCCTCCAAAATACCCTTTGTCTGGAAAACCGTGATAAAGATCAACTCCGAAGAAGAAATCTCCTTCATCGATGAAGTCTCGCACAGTTTGAGCTCCCTCCCTTCCTCCCACCCCCTGCGCTCAGCCAGAGATGTTGAGGCGTTTGCCTCCTCCCTCATGAACATAGTATCTAGAGCCTGGTCTACCAACTCAAATACCTCCCTCGTCTGCCATAGGTCCAAGCCATGGTGGAATGACAATTGCTCCCTCCTCCTGGACTCATACAGGTCCACGCCTTCCAAGGAATCTTGGGGTTCATTCCGCTCCGGATGCCGTGCTGCCAAACGGGCATATTACGACGCTCTGGCCAAAGACATAGCAGTCACCAACAAGCGGCCCTGGGACTTAATGTCGTGGGTGGGCCCCCGCTCTCTGCCAGCCATAGACGCTGTTGTTGACCCCAGGACCTCGAAGCCCTGTGTTACCCAGGAGGAACTCTTTGACGTGCTGGGCTCCCACTTCTTCAACGCAAAGGACCGCACAACGGACCTCTCGGGACTTGACTACCTTCCTGAACAGGACCCCCGCACCTGGGTCCCCTTTACCCCGCCCGAGCTTGATGAAGCCCTAATGGGCACTTCCAACCGGTCTGCTGCTGGCCCTGACCACCTCACCTGGCGACACCTAAAGAAGCTAGCATCCCACCCATCCTGTCACTCCACTCTCCTTGCCCTCGCCAACACTTGTGTTGAACACGGACACTGGCCCTCCTACTTCAAAGATTCCACAACTATCGTTATCCCCAAACCCCCCAAACCCTCCCACACTAAGCCTGGGGACTTCCGCCCCATCACACTCCTTAATACTATGGGCAAACTGTTCAAGAAAATGCTGGCCACTCGACTCCAATTTGCGGCTGTCCGCCATGCACTCGTTCACCCACGACAACTGGGAGGCATCGCTGGTCGTTCCACTGAGGACGCCAGCCTTTACCTAACCCACCTCATCCGCGCCGGATGGACCAAGAACATGGTCACTGGTGTGGTCGCCTTCGATGTCGCCCAGTTCTTCCCCTCCCTACATCACTCCACTCTCATTGCCATATTGTGCCACCAAGGCTTCCCCCCCCAGATTCTCTCCTTCTTTGAGTCCTACCTGGTAGGCCGCACCACCTCCCTATCCTGGGGATCAAACATCATCTCCAACCCCATGGACTGCTCTGTTGGGGTTGTCCAGGGCTCCGCCCTCTCTCCAATACTATCATCCCTCTTCCTGGCACCCGTTCTTTACATTGCGGATCACCTATTCTCCCTTGACCCCCTCCTCCAGGGAATTGACTTCCTATCCTATGTCGACGACGGTCTCATTGTATCACGAGGTAAACAGTGGGAGGACATGACTCCCCCACTGATCAAAGCATACGGGATCGTCTTCCAACTGCTATCCAACTTTGGACTGGTCCTGGAACACTCCAAAACCGAGTCATTCTTCTTCTCCAGAAGACATAACGAATCTTTCCCTTCCTTAGACCTGGGTTATGCCCCCTTCACTGACAACAACCCCCTCCGACCATCCCCTATATGGCGCTACCTGGGTTTCTGGTTCAATCCCCGACTATCTTTCAAGGAACATGTTGCCTTCTACGCAAACAAGTCATTCTCACTCCTAGGTGCCATGCGCCTACTGGGTAACTCATCCCAGCCTAAACCCTTCCCACAAGCGCCTTCTCTACCATTCCTGCGTCATCCCTTTAATGACGTATGGCTCATCTCTCTGGTTCCACGATGCAGCCCGCATCAAGGGACTCCTCAAGCAACTCAAGGCCTCGCAACGGCGTGCCGCCTTGTGGATCACGGGAGCATTCCGCACCTCCCCATCCCAAGGAGTTGAAGCCATCGCAGGCCTTTTGCCCATCCACCTACACTTGAGGAAACTACAAACCCGGAGTGCTATGCGACTTGCCTCCCTCCCCCACACACATGGGATCAACTCTCTCCTCACCAATGCCTCCACCACCGAACGCCACCCCCTCTCCCTTCCCTTTCTCTCTGCCAGACAAAGGAGAATCTCTGGCTCCGCCCTCACTTTCATGGATGCCGCACTCCCCTCCATCATCAATGACCCTATCCTCCGCTCTCACCCCCTAGCTGAGCCAGGTTTTCGCATATTAGACCGGTTCGCTAATTGTTTTACCTTTCTCAATCCCCCATTCCCCTGCTCCAAGGACGCTTTGTCCTCTTGGCGCAACTCTACTCTTGATCCTGCACTCTCTAGGGCCCTTTTCTCTTCATGTATGCTTGTAATTGGCTTTGATTCATCTTCCCCTCCCTCACGCCTCTCTGGCTTCTCCTCCCGGGCCTCATATGTTGCCTCTGTGAACAATGTAATTGTACGCTCGGACTCTACTGATGCCGGTTCCCTCACAGGTACTGACTCTGAACGACTTGCTTTCTCTTTTGCTCTCTCCTCCTTACTCCCTCTATTTAGTGATAGTATCTCCTCTCTTTTCATACTCACTGATTCCCCCTCAGCGGTGCGGGCTGCACTCTCCCCCTCCCCCTCCTCCGGTCAGCATACCTCCCTTCAGGTCGCATCTCTCCTCATCCCGTGGTTCCTAAATTCAGAAACACACACCATCACCATTGCACACTCCTTGTCCCGCTGGAAACTCTCTGTACATGGGCAAGCCCACGCCCTAGCTTCCACAAAACCCCATCCACCCTTCTCGACCTCGTCCCCTGTCTGGGCATCGTCTATCCGGAAGTTAAGTACAAAACACGTTGTCAGGGAGTGGCAACTTGCCTCCTCCCCCCCATCCACCCTAGGATCACAATTTATGCCCCTCTCACACTGCGATGAACCTATCCGCCCCTCCTACTTCAAGGATGGGTCTTTCATCTCCTCAGTGGCAAAGAAACCTCCCTCACTCACAGCTCGCCTAGCGTGCTGTATCCTCAATCACGCGCCCACTGGCGAATATCGCTCATGGTTCTTCCCCAACGAACCAACCTCCTGCCCTTGCGGCTTCCCTTTCCAATGGCGCGACCACATCCTTTGGTCCTGCCCCCTATACACTCGTCACTGGACTTGGACACAAGACAGCAGCACCAACTACTACACAGACCTTGACGACCTCATCGTCTTCCTCCAAAATAACCCACTGGCTTTCTCTTTCCCCCCCGACCCAGGGGGTACTGCTGACCGACACTCTTCCCAACCCCCCCTACCTGCCTAGCCCACCCGCTGGTATGTACCCTCCCTTTGTCTCTCACTTTCTATTCCGGTAGTTAGTTCCTTTCCCCCCACGGGCACTTGACGCCCTCACTCAGTACATTGGACAATGTTGGACCCCTTCGGGGTCCACCTGTAGAACTCTTATATCTTAGTAGCTACTTCTCTTGTAGTAGATAGCTGCCGCAGACTGCTATCACGCACCGCGTTATAAATTGTTGATTTAAAAAAAAAAAAAAAAAAGAACATATCGATCTCGAGGGAGTCCATGATAGCAATGATGAAGACGGCAAGTCAGCCAGCCGCCCCCGCGGCCGCAGTCAGAACATGACTAGCACTAATTCCAGTCGGGGAGAGGAGTGCCATATTAACAATCCTAGTATTCCCCCTTCGTCCAAGAATGCCGCAGCTGATACCCGATACTTCTTTGAAAAGAACAGCTGTGGAGACAAAATTGTGTGCAAAGAGTGTCTGTAAGTTTCTTACATGCTCGAGTTCACCTCTGGCTTATGCACATGTTACACACATAGGAAAGAAAAAGAACTGAATCTGTTGGACTGGCCATCTATTCGAAGATATGAATTTTCGCCAAAGACCTCTACCACATCTCTCCGACCTCACATTGAACGATATCACCTTGAACTGTTCATGAAATTAGCACACGAGCAAAACTGGAAGATATTATTGCCTGGGCTTGTCTTGCAAAGTCGATCACAAGCGACAAGTGATGCTGTGGTGTCACGAGCAGGGGAGCCTGACAAATTCGATGAGTTGGTATTCCAGCAGTACCTGGTTGATTTCGTCATTGCAGATGACCAGGTGTGCTCTTGCTTGTTCTGATTTATGCACCACACTGACCACAGTCATATCTGTACCCCTTGAGTCACTAAATGTTGTTGAATGTCCTGAATTCAGACGACTTCTTCTTCTTCTACGAAAAGACATCCAAATCCCACACCAAACCAAGTTGTGTGAATTTGTTATTCAAGCCTGGCAGAAACAGTTTCTGGCCTTAAAAGAGGAACTTAAGGTATATCTCACTCCCCTCAGTGCTGTACTCTCAACCCTCCATTCCGAATCCAGGCTGCTGCAGGGCAGGTTTCCTTCATGACGGATATCTGGTCTGATCAAAATCGCCAGCCCTATCTGGCGATCACAGCCCACTGGATAGCCAGGGTTCAGGGGACATCATCTTTGCAGCTTAAGGTGGCACTTATCGCATTTCATTATCTCCATGGTGGCCACGATGGCAAAGCGCTTGCTAAAATAATATTAAAACTTCTTGACAGGGCCAAGGTTACTGTTAAGGTCAGGATACCCTATGCCCTAGAATGTGTCCCTTGATCCTGACATATGATTAAGATTGGACATTTCATGTTATCAGAACCCTAAGAAGGACTGTAAATAGGTCTCAGCCACCTTCCTGATGGACAGTAGAATACTTCTTTTCTTCCCCTTTAATACAAACATTCTCACAAGCTATGCTTCCTTCTCCCACTCACAACTTTTGTTTCCCACAGGAAGCCTTCTATTTACCTGGGTCCACCTTCTTTTTTTTTTTTTTTAAATCAACAATTTATAACGCGGTGCGTGGTAGCAGTCCGCGGCAGCTATCTACTACAAGAGAAGTAGCTACTACATATGAGAGTTCAACAGATGGACCCCGAAGGGGTCCAACATCGTCCGATGTACTGAGTGAGGGCTTCAAGTGCCCGTGGAGAGAGAAGGACTAACTAGGGGACTAGAAAGAGGGAGGGAGGAGATGGTACATACCAGCGGGCGGGCTAGGCAGGTAGGGGGGGTTGGGAAGAGTGTTGGTCAGCAGTGCCCCCTGGGTCGGGGGGAAAAGAGAAGGCCTTGGGGTTGTTTTGGAGGAAGGTGATGAGGTCATCCAGGTCGGTGTAATAGTTTGCGCCACTGTCCTGTGTCCAAGTCCAGTGGCGAGTGTAAAGAGGGCAGGACCACAGTATATGGTCTTGCCATTGGAAGGGGAAGCCGCAAGGGCAGGAGGTTGGTTCGTTGGGGAAGAACCATGAGCGATATTCGCCTGTGGGTGCGTGGTTAAGAATGCAGCGCGTCAAGCGGGCGGTGAGTGAGGGGGGCTTTTTTGCTATCGATGATATGAAGGAGCCATCCCTGAAATAAGAGGGGCGGATAGGTTCGCCACAGTGAGCAAGGGGCATAAATTGTGAGCCTAGGGCGGATGGGGGGGAGGAGGCAAGTTGCCATTCCTGGATGATATGTTTTGTGCTTAGCTTCCGGATAGACGACGCCCAGACAGGGGACGATGTCGAGAAGGGTGGATGGGGTTTTGCGGAAGCGAGAGCATGAGCTGACCCGTGTATGGAGAGTCTCCATTTGGAGAGCGAGTGTGCGATGGTGATTGTATGTGATTCTGATATCTGGAACCACGGGACGAAGAGAGAAGCGACCTGGAGGGAGGTATGTTGACCGGAGGAGGGGGAGGGAGAGAGTGCAGCCCGCACCACTGAAGGAGAGTCAGTAAGGAAAAAAAGGGAGGAGATGCTATCACTAAATAGAGGGAGTAATGAAGAGAGAGCAAAGGAAAAGGCCAAACGTTCAGAATCGGCACCTGTGAGGGAACCGGCATCAGTAGAGTCTGAGCGTACACTAACATTGTTCACAGAAGCAACATAGGCGACTCGAGAAGAGAAACCAGACAGGCGGGGGGGAGGGGAGGAGGAGTCAATACCAATTACAAGTACGGTAGAAGAGAATGGGTCCACCTTCTCATGACTTGCTCTGACTAAGTACTTACCCAGGGTACTTATAAATAGTAGACACTCAGTAGTATATAAGGATAGCCACATCCCACTGTATCCTTAGCTTAGTGTTATACACTGTTCTGTCTAAATCTTTAGTTCGCCTGAAAGGGCTTCAGAGATTCAGTCAGCCCATCTTCAAGTCAAGTAGTAAGACACAAGGACCAAGTCTGTATAGACATCTTTGTGATCCCAAACTTGCAACTCAGAAGTGGACCCCTAACCCGGGTAACATTTCACCTTAGATAATGCCGCTAATAACGAGACCATGCTCAGGGCACTTGAGCAGATGCTCACCACCTGCGACATCACTTTTGATGCAGCAGACTGCAAAATTATGTGTTACAGGCACGTCGTGGATCTTTGTTCTGGGCGGGTGATTAACAATGTCACCAAAGCAGTCGACGATGAGGATGAAAATCATTTCCGTCAAGTTGCTGACAAAAATGCTGGATCCAATCCCATAGTACTTGCCCGTGCAGTAGTTAGAGCCATTCAAGGATCAGGCTTACATCAAGACGCCTTTGCTGAAGTCATTGCAGATGGCAATGCAAAAGGTTGGTTCAAACAAGGGGAACCTCCCAAGCCCGTCCAACTTCCACAGCTACAGCTCCTGCGAGATGTTCAAACACGATGGGATTCAGTTTACCACATGCTCCACAGGCTTTGTGAGCTGCGCCCAGTGCAATGCCACATCTTGCCAATTTTATTATCACTAAAAATTAATTTACTAGGCCATTGACCATTTTCTTGCCCTTCCTAACAACAGTGAGCTCGCAAGATACCGAATTTCACCCTCCAGCTGGTCACTTATGCAAGATCTCGAGTTTATTTTGAGTGTAAGTCAAAACATTGGCTTTGAAATGTAGCCCAGCTTGATTATTCTGCCAATAGATGCCACACACAGTGCAGCAAATGATGTCAAGTGAAAAGACCCCAATCTTATCAGGTGCTGTCCCCGCATTCAAAATGTTCATGACCACGTGGGAGAAGGTCACCCAGGAGCACCACCGTTTGGGGCCACTGATTCGACCAGGGCTGGAGTGGGCTTATCGGTATTATAGTCAGATAGATCGCACCTGGGCATACATCGTCGCCATGGGTAGGTCAGCACATTCTTTGACCCAAAGCACTAATAACCACACATAGTCCTAAATCCTGCCATTTGTATGTCCTGGATAAAAAAACACTGGGACTGAGAGTACATCGTGATGGCTGAAACAAAGATTCGTCAAACAGTGAGTATATTCACCTTGCTGCCACCACCTGTATCTCCTAGCTCAAAATACTTTCATTTACCCCTTGTTTACCCACTACCAGATGCAGAAATACCACGAGAAGGCTTGAAACGCTGATGGACAGTCAGTACGAGCACCTGAGGTGAATCCCAGCATCGGAGGGGCACCGGGATATATGTCACTTGCAGTGCAGTATGGCCTTGACAATGACATGGATATTGGGGAAGCGTGTGCTCAGGAACAGACAATTGAACAGGAATATCAGGCCTATACTCTAGCTCAGCTCTCGCCAAAGACCATCAACATGCTCAAATTTTGGGAGGTACGCGCAGCCCTGGTACTACAGACATATCATTCACTGACAGAAGATTTGGATCATAGGTTAATGAAGCCTCTTTTCCCACTTTCTTTGCTATGGCAATGGATTATCTCCCGATTCAAGCATCCGCCGTTCCGTGTGAATGTATATTCTCTTCAAGTGCCAAGACAGATACCAAGTGGAGGAATCGCATCAGCCCACTGCTGATGGAGGCTCTCCAGATGGTCACATTCAACCTGAAGAAGGAGCATTTGAGTTTTACAGAGACCTGGGTCACAGTGGAGAAGCAGATAGTTGAAGATGACCCTGATGATGACGACCTTCAGACGCTGCTTACCAGGGACTCTCACAATGGCTTGGATCGTATTATTCGATCCATTAATACTGACGAATATTAGCTACAATTGCCCTGCAATATACTCAGTTTTTTTGTGTTGCATACTCTGTAACTGTCACGAGCCCTTGTTCAACAGGTCTTGCTGATATGTCATGTGATCACTATTGTGATTAGTTTGTTCATCTCTGTAAACCCACTCTCCCATTCGTGCCCCATAACGTTCCACCAGGGCTGACCTTCCCATCCATCCGTACACTGTGAGTAACATCTCCCATTTGACAGCCCCTTTATACATACCCTAATTTCCTCACTGAGTGTGGCTATCCAGTTGTACAGGTCTCATGGAGCTGGTACGAGTAGCAGGGCAATATCGGTTGAAAGAACAGTTAGTGTCTGGGCCCTCTCATACGTTGAGGCCATTTTGGGTTTATCCTCTTATGCTTAACCCATTTTTCCGGAGAATAGATTGCATATACTTGGCATGTGACATACTATCAGGAAGAAGCCTTGTCGTCAAAGTTGAACCAGCGAATTCGAAGCACCTCACTCTGGGCCATGAGCACCAGGTCTACAGTCATCTTTGCAGAGGAACTGGCATCCCTAATGCCCATTGGTTTGGCGCCAAGGGTTGTTTCAACGCAATAGTAATTGATCGCCTTGGCCCATCCCTCCAGGAGCTTTTTATCCGCTGTCACTTCCGATTCACACTCAAGACCATCCTCCTCCTAGCTTTGCAGTTGGCAAGTGGTGTCATTGCAGCCTATTATATATGCTAATACTTGCTATGTCCAGCTCCGTCACCTCCAATATGTTCATTCCTGCCATTATCTGCATTGCAATATCAAACCCAGCAACATCGTCATAGGGGTCAATCAAAACACCAGTCTGGTGTATCTCATTGATTTCGGGCTATTGAGGGAGTATAGAAATCCCAATACACACTTACACATTCCATTCAAGGACGGCTTTGGCCTTATAGGAAGTGCTAATTTTGCATCCATGAACAGCCATTTGGGCTTCGAGCTTGGTAGACGGGACGACCTCGAATCCCTCGCTTACGTTCTCATTTACTTCCTTTGTGGGTTTTTACCTTGGCAATGCTTTGCAGGCGATGCACAGGCGATCCTCGAGAGCAAGCAAGCATTCATGACGCACAAGTCATTTCAGGAGCTCCCAGATGAATTTCGTATTTTTCTCAAATATTCCCACATCCTCACATTTGACAAAAAGCCAGACTACGATCACTTTTACAGTCTTTTCAACAATCTCTTGCTATGGGAGGGATTTCAAAACAATTCAGCGTTTGATTGGGAGGTTGCTGGCAAGGGCAAATGCAGTTTAAGTAACATTTCCAAACATGATCACATGTCCCCCAAGCACCACATGAAGTACGTGCTAGCAATTGCTTTACTACATTGCTAACTTTTGTGTAGATTACACTCACAGACCGGTATTTAATCCTGCCTCTTTCCGTCTGCACCAATACCAAACCTTGCTTCACTAGCTCCATGCACTTACCCATCTCCTGGCCAGACAGTTCCCACTTTAAGCATGGACATGCCCCCCTCTCATTGTCACCCCCACATTTCTTTATGCAACTCTCCCGCTCCTCGTGCTATGTAACATGATTTCATTCACTTCATATGTTTCATGTTGTTTTCATATTGTACATTTCGCGTCAAATGTGTAAAATTATGTAGTACTGTAACCTCTGCCGCAAATTCATGAAACTTGTGTTCTCTCGTGTGACAAGTGCAGATTGGACTTGTCATTAGTAAGCTGGATGGTCGAAGCCGGCCAGAGTTGCCGCTCGAGCCGGAGTTGCGGCCCATGATCCGCAAGCTGTGGTCGGTCCAGTCATACAGGATCGGAGCCGCAACTTTTAAAGTCAGCTGATGGCTAGCCGAGTTGCAGCAACACTAGTTCTTCCACCCACAAGGACAAGACTTCAGGGTCCTGCACCTCACCTCAGTCTCATCTTAGTGGGTTTTCCTGTTTCCTCTGTATGTACATCTGCTTTGGGTTCGTTTTCCTTCTCTCTGGGGCCCCTCTGTGAACTTTGTCTTTATTTAAGTAGTCCACCTGTTCTGGGTAGATATGGCTACCCTGGACTACTACCATGTACCAGGTAATAAATTGGTGATTATAAAAAAAAATCATTCCTCACAAAATCAATGAGATCCATATCCCCTATGAGGATGGCTGTGACAGATCTCTTGAAATCAATGCTGTCCTTACTGGTCAACAAATAAAACAATACCAGGATCACAAATGTTTCAAATGCAGATCCAACAAACACTTTGTGGCCAAATATCCAACTCTGCCACCAACTTGCCACTTCCCCAGCATGCAAACACAACTTTTTTTTTTTTATAATCAACAATTTATTACCCAGTGCGTGGTAGCAGTCCAGGGGCAGCTGTATCTACACAGAACAGGCAATTACCTTAAATAAACCAAAGTTCACAGAGGGACCCCAAAGGGGTCCCAACAGCCATTGCTGTACTGAGTGGGGCTGTCAAGTGACTGTGTAAACTAAGCAAGAATAGCCAGGGACCAGGCCAGGTGTGAGCCTAGATACCTGAGCCCTGTCCATAAAGCACAGAAGAGTAGTGGAATTTGCCCATAAGGCGGTGGGACAAAGTGCTGGGCAGGAGGCCCTGGGGAGAAGGAAAAAGAGCCCAAGCCAGAGAGTATGTAAAAAGAAATGAGAAAACTTACTAAGAAGAGACTGATGTTGAGATGTGGGACCCCAAGGTCTTGTCCTTGCAGGCAGAGGAACCGACACTGGTCTTGCAACCAGAGTCTGCAGTGCAACCATCGGCCAGGTCACAGGCTTTGATCCAGTCAGGTTGGAAGCAATGGCACCAGAAAGGGCACTTGACACTGTTGGCACCATGGGATTTGCCGCAGTTGACACACTTGCCTGAGTGGGGGCAGGGGGAGCTAGCAGGAGTGGCAGGGACAGGGGGTTTGGCCTTGGGGTGGCCCTTGCAGCAGCCAGCTGAAGACCAGTGCTCGGCCTCAGAGTGAGGCTCAGAGCAGATAGGGCAACATGCAGAGCACATGCAGCAGGAGTGAATGGTGTGGCCCCATCTCCAGCAGCAGGAGCAGCAGGGGGTGCCAGGGTTGGCGTGGGTGGTCCAAATGAAGCAAATAGCGCCTGCAAGGGGGATGGAGTGTCTGGCCACTGCCTTAGCATGGGAGCCGGACTGAGAGTCATGGATGTCAAACCATGCAGTGGTTTTTTTTTTTTTTTTTAAATCAACAATTTATAACACGGTGAAACGCTGGAAAACAGACTCGATGGCAAGGGTGGGGAAGCAAACACTGAGGGGACAAGGATGGGAAGCTCTCACACTAAACCCAACACTCAACTCTCAAAACTTCAAACACAACTCACTAAACTCGGATGAGAGCTTAGGGCAAAGGTATAGGGTAGGATATGTCAAAGAGTAATCGTTTTGCCAAGGCAAGTTCGAGGGGGTGCGGATCTGACAGATAGAATCAAAGTAACCGACTTTAGAGAGTTCCAAAAGACACAGTTTACTGGCTAGAAAAGCCCTGGACAACTGCACAAAAATCTGATCTCTAAACTGAGTGTAATGCAAGACCCACTTGATTACAACTCCTCTGGACTCTGGGGGACAAACTCAAGCTCAAGACCCACTTGGCTTAGTCTGTTCTGTCTCTGATTTAGAACTGAACTCGAAGAAATCTCAAGTCCAAATCCCTCTACTTTCTAGGCTCTAGGAAATCACACAAAAGTGAGCTCGGGGTGATTCTCCTTTTAGTAACTCTTTCTGAACTCTCCTGAAGACTAGTTTCACTTAAACAATTCACACAAAATAGATCTAAACCGTTCTTGATCATGGCTGCGAAGTACTCTGCTGAGAAGTTGGGGTGAAGCCCTCCTTCCTCTTCTCAGAGGCCAGCAGCCGTATTTTTATATTGAGAGAGATACAAACTAAAATAGACGAAACAGAGAGATATGAAATACAGGAAATTCGGTCTGTGGTAAAACAAAAGGATAGAATATTTTAGAAAGTTCTTCTGCATTACTGCAAGTGTCCGAAGTACTCGGAATATGTTTTCGAGTCAACAGCAGTCCGGCTGTTGCTACTAGGTCATCAGGAATGCTGTCGTTTGATGACGTATGCCTGAGCTCTCGGATCAAAATGCTGATCCTATCTCGGAGATGGTTTCCATTGTTCCGTGCCTGCTGAACTCTCCCTTGGGGAGCAATTCCGTAGCATCGTGGACCCACAAAGTACACCTAATTAGTGCACAATAATCCATTTGGAATATTCTGACGCTCGGGGGTGCCGTTCCGACGTTAGGAAGCCCGTTCCGTTGTCCATGCTCTGTTTCTAAAGGGTTTGCCTGTCTGCATAGCCTCGTTTCATGTTTCTGGAATATTCTAAAGTTCTCGCGAGCTGGTTTGGCTCACTCCCGGTCTCTGAGTCTAATTTATCTCATGCATAACCCTCCCTGATTGCGACCTGGGTTGGTTTGGCAAGCTATGTACAGCCTGGAATCCCCTAGTAGTTGCCCGAAATGCCCGCCCGTTACTGAGTTCTGTCATAAAGACTATCCCTCGCGTGAGTTTAGACACTATTAGACATACGCTAGGGCACAAACACCCTATACACGGTCGAACTGGCAACCTCGGGATAGGTCCCAATCCTCTCTGAGGTTCATAGATGTATTGCCATTGATTTTATAGTAATAAAATCGGTAAAAATGGTGTATTTTAGGTGTAGACCCAAAATCGGCTTATCATTTCCCCCCAACCAATAAATGACTGCCCTCAGTCTATTTCCTACTGAGCCCTGCATGATCTATATTGCTCAGCTGGTCTTGACCTTCGAATTTCCCGCGCTCATTAGAACGAGGCGCATCAGTTCCCAAAGTAGCCGACAGCTTATGTCAGGTCTAAATTTGGAGCACGTGGCTTCCCGAGTTCGAAGTTCAGCGCCTATTTAAGCACTTTCTGGGGGCCCTGCCCTTCTCTCTTTTACTCTCATCTCATCCTCGTTGCACATCATGCCTACTCGCTCAAGATCACCCACGCCAGTACCCGTTATCACGTCTACCAAGCCTCAAAAAGTTTGTCGAGGAGGAGCTAGAAAGTGAACAGTGAGGAAAAGGTACATACCAGCGGGCGGGCTAAGGATGTAGGGGGGTGTTGGAAGAGTGTTGGTCAGCGGTACCTCCCAGATCAGGGGGGAAGGAGAAGGCCAGGGGGTTGTCCTGGAGAAATAGGATGAGACCATCAAGGTCTGTGTAATAGTTTGAGCCGCTGTCCTGGGTCCAGGACCAGCATTGGGTGAAGAGGGGGCAGGACCAGAGGATGTGGTCACGCCATTGGAAAGGGAAGCTGCAGGGGCAGGCAGTTGGTTCGGTAGGGAAGAACCACAAGCAGTATTTGCCAGTGGGGGCATGGTTGAGTATGCACTGCGTCAAGCGGGCTGTGAGGGATGGCGCCTTTTTGGCCACAGAAGATAGAAAAGCTCTATCTCTGAAGTAAGAGGGGCAGATGGGCTCGCTGCAGTGGGCAAGGGGTAGGAATTGAGAGCCTAGTGAGGACGGAGTGGAGGAGTCAAGTTGCCATTCCCAGATGGCATGTTTAGTGTTCAACTTCTGGATAGACGACGCCCAGACAGGGGACAAGGTCGAGTAGGGTGGATGGGGTTTCGCAGAAGCGAGGGCGTGGGCAAGCCCATGAACAGAAAGTTTCCATTGCGAGAGGGAGTGTGTGAAGGTGATAGAGTGGCCCCCCAAGGATTGGAACCATGGGACAAGGAGGGAGGAGACCAGGAGGGAGGTATGCTGACCTGAGGAGGGGGAGGGGGAAAGTGCAGCCCGCACCGCTGAGGGGGAGTTAGTAAGAAAGAAAAGGGAAGTAATACTACTGCTAAATAGAGGGAGCAGGGAAGAGAGGGCAAACAAAAAAGCAAATTGTTCAGAGTCGGTACCTGTTAAGGAGCCAGCGTCAGCAGAGTCAGAGCATACAATTACATTGTCAATAGAAGCAACATAGGAGACATGTGAAGAGAGTCCAGGAGGGCGGGAAGGGGGGGAGGAAGAATCAAAACCAATTACAAGTGTATTCGAGGAGAAGAGGGCTTGGGAGAGGGCCGGGTCAAGAGTGGAATTACGCCAGGAGGACAAAGTGTCCTTGGAGCAGGGGAAGGGGGGGTTGAGGAAGGTGATTTGTTCAGAGTATTTGTCGAGAATACACGAACCGGGTTCAGCCAGGGGATGGGAATGGAGAATGGGATCTCCGACGATGGAGGGGAGTGTTGCATCCATGAAGGTAAGGGCAGAGCCAGAGATTCGTTTTTGTCTGGCGGTAAGGAAGGGGAGTGACAGGGGGTGGCACTCTGTGGTGGAGGCGTTGGTGAGGAGGGAGTTAAGCCCGTGAGTGTGAGGTAGGGAGGCCAACTGCATGGCGCTCCGGGTCTGGAGTTTCCTCAGATGGAGGTGTATGGGCATAAGACCTGCAATGGCTTTGACTCCTTGGGATAGGGAGGTGCGGAAGGCCCCCATAATCCACAAGGCGGCACGCCGTTGCAAGGCCCTGAGCTGTTTGAGGAGTCCCTTGATGCGAGCCGCATCGTGGAACCAGAGGGATGATCCATACGTCATTAAAGGGACAACGCAGGAATGGTAGAGGAGGTGTTTGTGGGAAGGGTTTAGGCCATGGGATGAGTTACCCAGTAGGCGCATAGCTCCTAGGAGTGAGAATGCCTTGTTTGCGTAAAAGGTAACATGCTCCTTGAAAGAGAGCCTTGGGTCGAACCAAAAACCCAGGTAGCGCCATACAGGGGATGGCAGGAGGGGAGTGTTTCCAGTGAAGGGGGCGTAGCCTAGGTCCAAGGAGGGGAAAGACTTGTTGTGTCTTCTGGAGAAGAAGAATGACTCGGTTTTGGAGTGCTCAAGGACTAGACCAAAGTCAGACAGGAGCTGGAATACTATCCCATATGCTTTGATCAGGGGGGGAGTCACGTCCACCCAATGTTTGCCTCAGGATACAATGAGGCCGTCGTCGACATAGGAGAGGAAGTCAATCCCTCGGAGGAGGGGGTCAAGGGAGAACAGGTGGTCCGCAATGTAAAGGACGGTGTTATCAGAACCCCAAGAAGGACTGTAAATAGGTCTCAGCCACCTTCCTGATGGACAGTATAATACTTCTTTTCTTCTTCTTCTTTAATACAAACTCTCTCACATCTATGCTTCCTTTCCCACTCACAACTTCTATTTCTCACAGGAAGCCTTCTTGTTACCTGGGTCCACCTTCTCATGACTCGCCTTGACTAAGTACTTACCCAGGGTACTTATAATTAGCAGATACTCACTAGTATATAAGGATAGCTACAACCACCTGTATCCTTAGCTTAGTGTTATACACTGTTCTGCCTAAATCACTTGTTTGCCTGAAAGGGCTTCAGAGATTTATCCAGCCCGCCTCTAAGTCAAGTAGTAAGACACTTGGACCAAGTCTGTATAGATATCCTTGTGATCCCAATCTTGCAACTCAAGAGCAGACCCCTAACCCGGGTAACAAAACACTAAGCTATCTCTGTTTCCCCTTGTGCCTCTTTAGGCGCATGTTGTAGCCGCTTGCTACATATTGTGCCCATAGGCACGTGCTGTGCTCTCAGAGTGCGTGTTAGTAGCCGTTGCTACATGTGTCACCAATTGCGACGTGTTTACCCTCCCCTGTTGTCACCCTGGAGTTTAAAAGACTCCTCCTCAACATCATTATCTGCGCCACCAGCTACGCGATAGGAAAAATCATTGCGTGGTACATCATCCATCACTCCCCCCATCAACCTTTCCTTCGTCTCGAAATACACTTGTATTTTGTGACAACCAATTAATTCGACAACACTGGAGTTCATAAAACTCCTCAAATACATCCTCATCCTTATTCTTGGCTACGTGATTTACAAATCAATCACACGCCTCATTGCCTATCACAATTCCGCCCCGACTACGACCCCCTTCTTTGTCCGAAGAAGAAGAATATACTTCTGAAGAACAACCTCCCTCCAATCCCCAGTCTGAAGAAGAAGAATACGCTTCAGACAAACAACCTCTTCAACCTGAAGAAGAAGAACAACTTCTCCAACAAGCAGTTGAAGAATACCCCTTCCGGACTAATCTCCATTATTACCAATCCCCTGTCCAAACCCCAAACTCCTCCACTCCTCTCCGAACAGAAGAGTCCCCTTTTCGTAATCCTTACGAAAGGACAGATATACCACCTCGTCCGACTTGAATTAGCGGACCAGGACCATCACGACCACAAGATCTAAGAAGGCCACCCCTCTCTATCCAATCTTCCCCCCGATCTCTTACCCCTCAAACATCTCAACCAGTAACGCTACCACCCACGTCACCAATCCAAACCTCTCCTACACACACCCCTACCGTCAACCCACAAACAATCATGGGTTCCCAAGCCGCTGCTCCACCTCCTGCTCAATCAGCAGCCCCAGCAGCCCCAGCACCACCACCCCGAGAAGTCGGTTTTATCAAACCTCCTGTCTTCGATGGAGATCGAAGCAAATTCAATGACTGGCTATTTGCAGTCGACGTCTATTTACTCGGCAATGATGCCGTATACCCTCGACATTATGACAAGTGCATTTTCGCACTCAGCTCTATGCAAAAAGGAGAAGCCCGAGCATGGGTCACTCAATATATTGCTGAATGATATGCCGCTGGACAGGCACAAAACCCTCCTGTAGCAGGGTTCTACACCGAACGATGGGCAGCAATGAAAGCTTGCCTCAGACAAGATTTTCAACCAGCAGATGAATCTGCCTATGCCCACACTTGTTTACAAACACTCAAACAAGGAGGAAAACCAATGACAGATTTCAACTCCCAATTCAAGGAACTAGTCTGACTTGCGGACATTCACGAACACCGAACCCTTATCGATCTATATTGAAAGGCTATTGATCACCGAATTGCAATCAAAATCGACACTTCCGAAAACCTGCCGCAAACCATCGACAGATGGTATGCTATGGCCAACCGACTTGACGACAATTTCCGCCGAGTAACAGCCCTTTATGGAACACCATGTCCCTTCAACAACAACAATCGCTTCCAATCAAAGCAATCAAAGCCAAATAATACAGTTCCCTACGCGAACTATTATTCCCGATCAGCACCTAGGTTCACACCTAAAGACCCATACGCCATGGAGATAGACAATCTTCAAACCGAAGAACACGAGGACCCTTACCCATTAATTCCTCACGAAATCAACGAAGTCAACATCCCTTGCGAAGACAACTGTGATGGATCCCTTGAAATCGACACTGTCCTTACCGGACAACAAATGAAACAACACCAGAACTGCCAATGTTTTAGATGTGGATCTGAAAAACATTTCATCGTGGAATGCCCTACACCCGCACCAACCCGCTGATTCCCTGGCACCTGAGCCCAACCCGTTCGACCAGCTCGAAACCCAAACAGACCTAAACCCTCTACTTCTACCTCTCGCAAGTATTCACTTGCGGTTGCTGATGTTGCCGCACAAATGCAGCAACTTGTGGATACCTTGGAGCCGGAACTCCAAGAAGAATTACACTCAGCACTGGCCGAGGACCCTCAAATGCGTCCCTTCCAGGATTTTTAAAACGGAGTGATGTCGAACGATGTGCCCCTGCACACTCCCAAAATAGACAAAATATTTCCCCTCCTCTTATGATCGATTCTGTACACTTAACTACATCCTCGAATAAAAGATCTTTTTTCCTCCCCATTGAGATCTGGAGCAAACGATCATCGAAACCTGTGGCCATCACCACCCTGATCGATTCAGGAGCTCAAGGAAACTTCATATCCAATAAAGTTGTAGAACAACTTGGATATCAACGTCAACCCTTGGATAATCCCATTGCCTTAACCAATGTGGATGGGTCAAACAATCAACACAGCATGATCCGAGATTATGTCACAATCAATGCAATCATCGATAGCCGAGATTGCAAACTCAAAGCTTTTGTCACCAATACTGGAGCAAAATACTTCATAATGGGTTTTCCCTGGTTGGAACAACACAACCCTGACATCAATTGGAAAACCAAGACATTCTCTTGGAAACCTTAAATCGAACATTTGGCATTCCCCCAACTACTCAAAACTCTCTGCCGACCAATCGAAGCCAACTCCATATCCATGGATTACATAGCCGGACAAACCACAAACACCGATGAAGCACCATCAGAATATTACGATATCAACAACACCAATCTCGATGAATTCTCCATGGAGAACGAAATGAATCCAATGCTGTTCACACCATTGGAAATAAACGCAAAAGCAACCTTTGCCACTCAACTCCATAATACCGCCGCTAAATTAACAGCGAAACTCCATGGAAAACTTCCCGAGAAACAGGAAGAAAACAAAATCCCTCGATGCTTTGCCTGATGGGCTAAATTATTCGACAAGAAAGCCTCCGAACGCTTACCTCCATCAAAATCTTTTGATCATGCAATCGAAACCAAACCGACTTTTGAACCAAAGTCAATGAAACCATACCACCTAGCGCCTGCCGAAAATAAAGCGCTAAAAGAATTCATAGACGAAAACCTACGAAAAGGGTATATCCGACCCTCAAAATCACCAATGGCTTCGCCATTTTTCTTTGTCACAAAGAAAGGAGGAGATCTCCGATCTTGTCAAGATTACCGTTACATTAATGAACACATGGTAAAGAATGCCTACCCGATACTCATGATATCCGCCATCATGGATAAGCTCAAAGGAGCTAAATACTTCACGAAACTCGACATATGACTCAGATACAACAACATCCAAATCAAAGAAGGCGATCAATGGAAAGCAGCGTTCAAAACGCCGCAGGGTTTATTCGAACCCACAGTAATGTTCTTTGGATTGTGCAACTCCCCCGCTACATTCCAACATATGATGGACACAATATTTGCTGAACAGCTTGACAAAGGAGGAATCATCATCTACATGGATGATATACTCATCTTTGGTAAAACTCAAGAAGAAACCGATCAAATCACCAAACAAGTACTGAAAATACTTGAAGAAAACGACCTCTTTCTCAAAGGAGAAAAATGCGAATTCAACAAACAATGACTCGAATACCTAGGCATGATTATCATGCCTGACAATATCAAAATGGACCCTGGGAAACTCAAAGGCATCAAAGACTGGCCTATCCCCAAAACCGTCAGACAAGTACGGAAATTCATTGGATTCTGTAACTTCTACTGAAAATTTATCCGAAAGTACTTGGATCTTACAAAACCCCTCAACACTCTTCTCTCGAAGAAAAACAAATTCGAATGGAAGACCAAACAACAAGAGTCATTCGAAACTCTTAAGAACGAATTCCTCAAGGAGCCAGTACTCCTTATGCCAGACCAAGACAAACCTTTCGAAATCGAAACCGATGCTTCGAAAGTAGCAAGTGGAGCTGTGCTCTATCAATACAACATCAATGGTAACCGTAGACCGGTATCATTCTTCTCCAAAACCTTTGCACCAGCTGAAAGGAACTACGACATCTACAATCACGAACTCCTTGCCATCGTCCGTGCCTTAGAAGAATGGAGACATTACCTCCTAGGATCTCCTCACCCTGTGATCATCAAAACTGATCACCAAAATCTAACTTACTGGAGAAAACCCCAGAAAATCAGCTGCCGCCAAGCTCACTGGGTTCAGCTCATGGCCGACTATAATTTCAAACTTGAACATGTGCCAGGAGCAAAAATACCAGCGTCGGACGCTCTATCCCGCCGACCTGATTACAATCTTGAAGACGATCAGGATAACACCAACGTAACAGTTCTCCCCGAGAACTTATTTATCTCTGCCATTGATGTGGCACTATGCGACTGGGTCATCAATTCCCCAAAATATGACCCCAAAACCACCAAGGCTATCCAACAGATCAAGGATCACCTCCCCAAATCCGCCGACTCCGACTTCGGACTCATCCCCACCGATAGTGGTAATCTTATCACTTTCCAGAACTGGGTTATCATCCCCGAAGACCTCGAGCTTCGCAGGGAAGTAATTGCAAAGTATCACAACCACCCCACCAAGGGCCACCCTGGTGAACAAGAAACATACCGATTGGCCAAGAAAGATGTCTACTGGCCAGGCATGTCAACATTTGTCAAGAACTATGTCAAAGGCTGCCCAGAGTGTCAGCAATACAAGATTATCCATCGACCAGATAAAATCCCTCCTCAGCCGATATCAGCCTCAGAGACATTACACCCCTTCTCCCAGATCTCATGGGATCTCATCACGGGCCTCCCTATTTCCGCCAGCTATAATGCCATATTGTCCGTGGTGGACCACGGCCTTACAAAGGGGGTAATTTTCGTCCCAACTTCTGATAAATTGACCGCCGATGACATCGCAAGACTACTCATCGAAAAAGTCTTCACACAATTTGGTCTCCCTGACAAAATCATATCCGACCATGACCCTCGATTTGCCGCCAAATCTCTTCGAGAATTGGCTAAACGCCTCAATATCAAACAAGCCTTCTCTACAGCCTACCACCCCCAAACAGATGGATCAACCAAACGATACAATCAAGAAATCAAAACCTACCTGTCCATCTATTGCACCCAAAATCCCCTTCATTGGGTCAATTCTCTACCCCTCGCCGAATTCTCACATAATTCAAGAACCCATGCCTCAAGGCAGAAATCCCCATTTGAACTCATCATGGGATACAATCCACCTTCTATTCCCACCATCATGGAAACATCAGACTTTCCATCAGTCAATCAACGAATCCGAACCCTGGACCACACCAGAAGAGAAGCACAAGCAGCACATCAAATATCCGCTGACATCATGTGACAACGAAATAACAAATCAATCAAACCGTTCACAACGGAACAACATGTTTGGCTAGAAGCCAAGAACCTCAAACTCCCGTTCTTATCAAACAAAATATCCCCAAAACGTCTAGGACCCTTCCAAATCAAGAAAGTCTTATCACCAATCAATTACGAATTGACACTCCCAACCCACTGGAAAATACACCCAGTCTTCCACCAAAACCTTCTAACTCCATATGAAGAAACAGAAGCCTATGGAGTTACCCAAACTCCACCTCCACCGATAATCATCAATGACAAAGAAGAATACGAAATAGAAGCAATAATCAATCACCGCCGACACCACAACCAACTCCACTTCTATGTCAAATGGAAGGGATATCCACATACAGAAAACCAGTGGTTACCAGAAAAGGAACTCTCAAAGAACGCTAACGAGATCCTTCAAGAATATAAAAGAACTCACAAAACGTGAAAGAAACCCCAGGAACTTTCGAGAACCTAACAAACACAGAAGCCAAACAGCCTCTCCAACTTTTAAACCACCACTCTCAAACATGTCTGCTATCATCCGCCCTCAATCCGCCCTTGCCTCCATCTCCTCTCACTCCTCCACCACTACAGACTCTATTATTATCGTTGATGGATTCACACCATCTAAGACAAACTCAATTTCGGGAGCTTCCATTCCGCCCCCATCTCCCTACACTCCCTCCAACGCCTATACCAATGTCTCCGATAGAGACGAAACCCCCGACCCCAACGACACCCCCGTGGGAACCCCTGCACCACTCCCTGCCTTTCCTAAGGCAACAATCACTGTACATCCCGGACCAACAACAACTAGCACTGGACCACTGGGATTGAATCGAGTTAGCAATAGCAATCTCCGGAAGATTGCAACCAACATCTCCTTTGGAGATAGACTACTCGACCCTACAATTCAAAGCTCCGACAGAGCTTTCTGGAACCACTATGCCGACATGGTTCGACAAACTCAGGCTCTCAATAGAGCGTTCGAACAACAATGAAAATGGACAGAATCACTCGAAATCTCATGCCAAGATCGACCGACTCTCATGTCCGTGCTGTATGCGCATCTATCCTACGGTCCCCCGGGCTCAAACCTTCAGGACCCCATCACCATCGATGACTCCATCGTCCAACCCCAGCCCTCCACCAAGCCCTCCGGGCCCAATCCCAATCCTACCCCCAGCCCCAAAAGTCGAAACCCCTTCGCCAACAACTCCACTATGGCCGCCTTCAAGGCCCTCGACAAGGAGCAATCAAATCGACACATGGCCAAGCCCTTGGCTCACAACATTAAACCCGGCCCTCTGGGTCAACCCAAACCTTACCCCACCAGAACCGTTCACCCATGAACCGACCCCAACCCCACCAAACCAGCCGACCCCAAGTATGTCTGTCCTGAATGCAGACGAACTGGACACTGGGCATCCGACTGCCCCAATTTCCAATGCATGGGATGCAAACTATACGCTCCCAGGCACTACTCTTACAACTGCATCAAATATCAATGCCCCTACTGCAAAAACTGGGAACCCAAACACCCACAACAGGCCTGCCCCAAATGAGGCACCAAACCCACCAAGAATATCATGGCCTACTTTACCAAGAATCAACCCAAACTTCAGGTTACCAAACCACATACACCCATCCCCGACTACCAGTTCCCCGAGCCCCACACACCAAACATGGGAACCTATTATGATGACTACATCGACGACACCGCCAATGCCAACAACACCGGTGATGTTATCAGAACCCTAAGAAGGACTATACATAGGTCTTAGCCACCTTCCTGATGGACAGTAGCATACTTCTTTTTCCCTTTAATACGGACACTCTCACACTCACGCTTCCTTTCTCTCACACACAACTTCTATTTCACACAGGAAGCCTTCTTTTACCTGGGTCCACCTTCTTATGACTCGCCTTGATAAGTACTTACCCAGGGTACTTATAAATAGCAGACAACCAATACGTATATAAACCTAGCTACAACCACCTGTACCTTTAGCTTAGTGTTATACACTGTTCTGCTTAAATCCCCAGTTCGCCTGAAAGGGCTTCAGAGATTTATCCAGCCCGCCTCTAAGTCAAGTAGTAAGACACTTGGACCAAGTCTGTATAGACATCCTTGTGATCCCAACCTTGCAACTCAAGAGCGGACCCCTAACCCGGGTAACAGGTGAACCTGCCAGACCCAACTACCTTTAATGCAGAACAAAATAGGCAATTTTGGAATGCCTTCTTCCCAGACCCACCGTCTCCTCAAACTGCATTAGAACTCAATATCCATCAAACTCCAACTCCACCATTCTCCCCAGTTATACCGGTGGCAATATACATTGAAGATGTCAACTTCCTAGCCGCTTACCCAAGCGACGACGAACCACAAGATCATAACAGAGTATGATCATAAAAATGGGGTAATGTTATCAGAACCCCAAGAAGGACTGTAAATAGGTCTCAGCCACCTTCCTGATGGACAGTATAATACTTCTTTTCTTCTTCTTCTTTAATACAAACTCTCTCACATCTACGCTTCCTTTCCCACTCACAACTTCTATTTCTCACAGGAAGCCTTCTTATTACCTGGGTCCACCTTCTCAAGACTCACCTTGACTAAGTACTTACCCAGGGTACTTATAATTAGCAGATACTCACTAGTATATAAGGATAGCTACAACCACCTGTATCCTTAGCTTAGTGTTATACACTGTTCTGCCTAAATCACTTGTTTGCCTGAAAGGGCTTCAGAGATTTATCCAGCCCGCCTCTAAGTCAAGTAGTAAGACACTTGGACCAAGTCTGTATAGATATCCTTGTGATCCCAATCTTGTGACTCAAGAGCGGACCCCTAACCCGGGTAACAGACGGGAGCAAGGAAGAGGGATGAGAGTACTGGAGACAGGGCAGAGCCCTGGACAACTCCTACTGAGCAGTCCATGGGGTTGGAGACAATGTTCGTTCCCCATGATAGGGAAGTGGTGCGCCCCACAAGGTAGGATTCGAAGAAAAAGAGAACCTGGGTAGGAAAACCCTGGTGGTGAAGGATGGTGATGAGAGTAGAGTGATGGAGGGAGGGGAAGAACTGGGTGACATCGAATGTGACTATGCCGGTGACCAGGTTCTTGGCCCATCTGGCTCGGACAAGGTGTGATAGGTAAAGGCCAGTGTCTTCAGTAGAACGACCAGTGATGCCACTGAGTTGGCGGGGATGAACGAGTGCATGGCGGACAGCCGCAAATTGGAGTCAAGTGGCTAGCATCTTCTCAAACAGCTTGCCCATAGTGTTAAGGAGTGTGATGGGGCGGAAGTCCCCAGGCTTAGTGTGGGAGGGCTTGGGGGGTTTGGGGATAACAACAGTGGTTGAATCCTTGAAGTAGGAAGGCCAGTGACCGTGTTCAACACATGCATTGGCCAGGGTGAGGAGAGCGGAATGACAGGAAGGGTGGGATACCAGTTTTTTGAGGTGTCGCCATGTGAGGTGGTCAGGGCTGGCAGCAGATCGATTGGAAGTGCCCGCTAAGGCTTTGTCAAGTTCAGGTGGGGCAAAGGGAACCCAGACACGGGGGCTCTGTTCGGGGAGGTAATCAAGCCCTGAGAGGTCAGTCGTACGGTCCTTTGCATTGAAGAAGTGGGAGCCCAGTGCATCAAAGAGTTCCTCCTGGGTAACACAGGGTTTGGAGGTCCTGGGGTCAACGACAGCGTCAATGGCCGGCAGGGAGCAGGGGCTCACCCAAGACATCAAGTCCCAGGGCTGCTTGTTGGTTACCACTATGTCCTTAGCCAGAGTGTCGTAATATGCATGCTTGGCAGAGCGGCAGCCAGAGCGGAATGATCCCCAGGTTTCCTTGGAAGGGGAGGACCTGTATGAGTCCAGGAGGAGCAAGCAAGTGTCGTCCCACCATGGTTTGGATCTGTGGCAGACTAGGGAGGTTTTTGAGTTGGTGGACCAGGCATCAGAGATGATGGTCATGAGGGAGGAGGCAAATGCCTCAATGTCTTTGGCTGAGTGTAGAGGGTGTGAGGATGCAAGGGAGCCCAAGCCGTGTGAGACTGCATCAAGGAAGGTGGTTTCTTCCTTGGAGTCGATCTTTATCACAGTTTTCCTGACAAAGGGAACTTTGGAGGGAATAGGGAGAGTAAAGGCCAGAGGGGCATGGTCTGAGGGTAGTCAGAGGTGGGGTAGAATGTGATATTCGGAGATGGGAAGCCTGTTTGAGAAGAAGGCCAAGTCTATGACTGTGGATGATTTGCTCCAGTCTCTGGGGTAGAACATAGGTTGGGGAAAAGATGGCAAGGCTCTGGTCAGGGAGAGTGACTCTGCCACATTGAGGAGTCGGGCAGCTCTAGCTAGGTGGGCAGGATAGGAGGGGTCCCACTCGTAGGACCGGATGTTAAAGTCTCCAACTAGGCAGAGGCAAGAGTGGGAGGAGATGGAGAGCGTGTCTGCAAGAAAGGACAACGCAGAGTCCTGTGCATCATTGTAGATTCCCACTAGGTGAATGGGACTGGTGGGGAAGAAGAGGGACAGCCAAGAGATGTCCCGATGTGGGGCTATGTCGCGGTGGAGGGAGGGGTGGAGGGGGTGGAGGGATTTGTGGACAAATACCATTGACTGGGGGCGTGAGGGAGAGTCGGGATCATTTTTGTCGCCAGGTGAGACAAGACAGTCCCAGTCAGGATGGAGGGGGCCGCCAATAACAGGGGCACCCTTTTTGTCAGTAGTGGAAAGAACATACTGTCACAGATTTAGTGTTTCATGCATAACCTAGGAAAGGTTCAACCATTCCTCACATGATAGGCACCATTGGATAGCCCTTGTCAAACGCTTTCTGGTGGTACCCATATCATTATATAATACCAACTCCTTGCTGAGATATTCACCAAACAAACTGTGCCATATACATAACATTAGTCATAAGATCTAGACCCCTTCTTCAAGGGCCTAGACCACTTACATCATAGATCACAAGATCTTACATCATACTGATGTCATTGTGGGTGTATGGGAAAGCACCTTATTGTTAGAGGTCAGGGTAGCAGGCAAGCTCCCAAAGAACAATAAGAACAATAAGGACAATAAGAACAATAGAGACAATAGAGAACAATAAGAACAATAAGAGTCTATAATTAGTACAGTAGTGTCTAGGGTCCTATGTAGTGTCTGGGGTACTTAGAACATATGTATATAAGTAGGCAAGCTGGTGGCTATAGTGCCCCAGACTTAACAACATCTTTGTTGATTCATATCACCATCTATCATCTTACTAAGGCTTACTCCTGATCTCTGATCATCTTATCTGCCTCCCCTACACTACTGATAAGAAGTCACAAGGTAAGTTGTGATATTTGTGACACATACCTGATGGTTTTCCAGGGGGGTTCTTACATGAAGACCAAGTCAACAGCCAGAGCAGAAAGAGCAACCAGAAGGGATTCCAGTAAAGAATAGTTGCATGCCACGTTTTGAGAGACCACAGAGAGAGAGTTGGCTGAGGGTGCCCTACCAGTGGGGCGCTTCGGGAAGGGAAAGGGGGAAGTGGAGGGGGGGACAACCAGATCAGGGGTAGGAGAGCGGAGGAAGGGGCGGGCAAAAGGCATGTCAGGGAAGGGGAGGAGGACAGTGTCTGACAGATCATGTACAGACATTAGGAGGAGCAGAGGAGGCGGCCGCGGCTTCAGCACGGGCACAGCACTGTTCTGCACGGATAGTCTCCCTTAGGAGGGTTTGTTGGTTGACATGGCCTTCGATCCACTTGGGCTCGAAGCAGTGGTGCCAGAATGGGCACTTGGTGCTATTGGCGGGATGGGGACTGTTGCAGTTGCGACATTTGGCGCCATGAGGGCACGGTTGGTCGTGGGGGGTGGCCGGGACTGGGGGGTTGGCTTTGGGCTTGCCCTGGCAGCAAGTAGCGTGAGAGCGGTGGTTCTCCTCCTTGTGAGGGCCACCACAGATGGGGCAAGCAATATTGAAATGTCTGCAGACATTGACTGTGTGACCCCAGGTCCAGCATCAGGAGCAGAGAGGGACGCCAGGGCAAGCGGCAGCCTTACGGATGCGGCAGATATTGCCGAGGATGGGTACAGTGCGGTTGGCTACTGCATCAGCAGCAGCACCAGTCTGGGAGTCCCAAATCTCGAACCAGACAGTGGCAGTGTCAGTGCCCCGGTTGTTGCAGGAGGGGCGGGGGGGGGATACAATCTGGAAGTAAGGGGCCAAGGGGGAGCGTGAAACGGCCTCGCAGACCAGGCGGCGAACCTCTGGGTAGGAAGCAGAACCTCCAGTGCAGGGCATATCCAGCACCTTGAGGTAAGACTTGGAGCGGGCTTTGCCTGCCTTGGAAATACTGCCTTCGACAACTTTGGAGGCCCAGGCACAAATAGTATGGACATCCTCATTGTTGGGGACGTTGTGACAGAGCAGACGGGCGGCCGTTTTGTCCCTGGAGATGGAAAGGACACGGCAGGCAGACGAGGAGGCAACGAGGCCCCTGTTGGCAGAGTCAATGATGCCGGGGAGGTCGAGTACCGCTGGCGGGGGTGAGGGGAGGGCAAGTATGACCTCACGACGCGTTGGGCCTTTGGTAGTGGACATGAATTTGGGTTTCGGCTTTGCTAAAGCTGAGCCCGGAGCGTTTCTTTTAGTTGAGGGTGAGGCGCCCTTGGCGCGTGCCATGCATTCAAGTTCCTCCGGAGAGGTATCTGGGAATGTCTGGGAGAGTGCGACAAGACAACCAGTCCAGCTGGAAGTAGAGGTGGTGGGGGGGGAGGCAGCCACATTGGCCCAGGAGCAGCCCGGGCTGCTGTGGGAAGAGGGAGGAGGGGCAGCAGAGCATCTGTTCAGCTTGGTCTTCATGTTGATAGCCAGGGGGGAAGGGGGAACCACAGTCCTGAAAGGTCCTGATCCTGCCAATGGGGAAGGTCCAGAGCCTTGGATCATAGAAGCATCGGAACCGATCTTGGGGTGAGGGGCAGAAGTAGACTTCTGACCGCCCTGAACCAGGGTAGACCCTGGATCAGGTCCCTTTGATCCGGTTCTGACATGCTTACCTTTATTAACATGGGCAGGCGAGGGCGAGGGGGGCCTCAAACCATGCAGTGGTGGTGGTTGACTTTGCAGAGTTGCAGATCACCTGGGGGGGACCAGCAAGGGGAAGGGTGAGGGTGAGGGGGGACTGGCTCAGAGCCTGTGCAACCTCGGCTGAGGTGACCCAGTCAGCAGTGCCGGGTTGGAACAGAGGGACATCAACAAGCTTGAGATAAGATTGTGATGTGGGGAGGGGGACAGGGACTGGGGGAGCCTTGAGGTCCTTGCTGATGGCAGTGCTGACAGTTGTCAGCTCAGAGGCCGACACTACATCAGAAGTGGAGAGGGACAAACCCCCAGAGGCAGGGTGCACCAACTCCACATGAAGCACAGAGCCAGAGGCCAATAATGCTGAGTTAACAACGTGGGTGATATGCGGCAGAGATGCCTTGGATAGGGCGCCAGAACCAGGGACTAGAATCTGGCACCTAGAAGGGCCAGCGACAGTACATGAGCATTTGGCCTTGGAAGCTGGGGCACTGAGAACAGCCTTCTGGACAGCAGTGACACAGTCCATAGGGAGGGTAGGGAATGCCTTGGCCACATGGACCAAGGTGGATGCTGCCTTGAGGGTGCCGGCATAAGAGAGGGGGGGGGAGGGGGGATGCTGGTAGAAATAGACTGTGGGCGCCAAGGAGAGCGCGCAGGGCAAGGGGGAGAGGGCAGTAGGGGGGTAGCACCAGCAGCTGGTACTGACCCTGCAGGAGTAGACTCCTGCACAGCTGGACCAGAGGCTGGTGATAAGCCGATTTTGGGTTTACACCTAAAATACACTATTTTACTGATTTTATTACTATAAAATCAATGGCAATCCATCTATGAACCTCAGAGAGGACTGGGACCTATCCCAAGGTTGCCAGTTTGACTGTGTATAGGGTGTTTGTGCCCTAGCATATGCCTAATAGTGTCTAAACTCATGTGAGGGATAGTCTTTATGACAGAACTCAGTAAAGGGTGGGCATTTCAGGTAACTACTAGGGGATTCCAGGCTGTACATAGCTTGCCAAACCAACCCAGGTCGCAATCAGGGAGGGCTGTGCATGAGATAAATAAAACTTGGAGACCAAGAGTGGGCCAAACCAGCTTGCGAGAACTTTAGAATATTCCAGAGACCTGAAACAAGGTTATGCAGGCAGGCAAAACCCTTAGAAACAGAGCATGGACAACAGAACAGGCTTCCTAATGTTGGAACAGCACCCCCAAGCATCAGAATATTCCAAATGGATTATTGTGCACTAATTAGGTGTACTTTGTGGGTCCACAATACTATGGAATTGCTCCCCTGAGGAGGAGTTCAGCAGGCATGGAACAATGGAAACCATCTCCGAGACACAATCAGCATTTTGATCCGAGAGCTCAAGCATATGTCATCAAACATCTGCATTCCTGATGACCTAGTAGCAACAGCCAGACTGCCGTTGACTCAAGAACATATTCCAAGCACCTCAGACACTTGCAGTAATGCAGAAGAACATTCTAAAATATTCTTTTCATTTGTTTTACATCAGACCAAATTTCCTGTATTTCATATCTCTCTGTTTTGTCTATTTTAGTTTGTATCTCTCTCAATATAAAAATATGGCTGCTGGCCTCTGAGAAGAGCAAGAAGGGCTTCACCTGTTAAGTTATGGGGCGGGGGCGGAGTTTGGGCAGCTAAATGCGGAGGTCGTGTACTATGTTAGCACAGACTCTAGACGGAGGTGGTGGACTTGGTGTGGAGTGGATCTTTGGCCTCAACGTATGTGTTGTGCCCTCGTGCTACCGCAATCCTATATTTCAAGGAACCAAGTTATCGGAGAAGAGTGGAGATTGGACAGAGAGTGGGAGGGGAGAACTAAGTCGATATTCAGACTGAGGTTACAAACTGGGGTACCTACAGCTTATATGCAAGTGTCTATAGAATGGTAACTACAGTGCGAATAGAGAATGCGGGGAACGTGGGGAACTATGGAGATGGGAAGGCTGTAGGTATTGCAACAATATAAACATGAAACAGGAATGAACAAAAGATTGAAAAGGAAAGGTAAAGGAACAGGAGATTGATCCGAAGCGGAGAATGCGGAAAGATGAGGACGTAATAGTTACGGATGTAACATCACCCCAACTTCTCAGCAGAGTACTTCGCAGCTGTGATCAAGAACAGTTTAGATCTATTTTGTGTGAATTGTTTAAGTGAAACTAGTCTTCAGGAGAGTTTAGAAAGAGTATTTGAAAGGAGAATCACCTTGAGCTCACTTTTGTGTGATTTCCTAAGAGCCTAAAAGGCAGAGGGATTTGGACTTGAGATTTCTTCGAGTTCACTTCTAAATCAGAGACAGAACAGACTAAGCCAAGTGGGTCTTGAGCTTGAGTTTGTCCCCCCAGAGTCCAGAGGAGTTGTAATCAAGTGGGTCTTGTATTACACTCAAGTTATAGATCAGATTGTGTACAGTTATCCAGGACTATCCTAATCAATAACTGTGACATTTTGGAGTTCTGTAAAATTGGTTTCTTCAATTCTGTCTGTCAGATCTGCACCCCCTCGAACTTGCTTTGGCAAACAATTACTCTTTGACATATCCTACCCCATACCTTTGCCCTAAGCTCCCACACAAGTTTAGTGATTGTGTTTGAATTTTGAGAGTTTGAGTGTTGGGTTTAGTGTGAAAGCTTCCCATCCTTGTCCCCTCAGTGTTGTGCTTCCCCACCCTTGCCATAGAGTCAGTTTTCCAGTGTTTCACTGCTTACCTCAGCTGTTCCGTGGAACAGACATGTGGCGTCCACATGTTGGGGAGGGGGGGGAGCTGGAGCCCATTGCGCCGCATAGTGACGGAAGTACTCTCAGAATGTAACATGTTTGCCCTGTGAGAGGACAGCAACATTGGCCCACTTGGAAGCCAGAAGGGCATCCATGAGGGTGTATACTCCCTCAGCAAGGGAGAGGGCATCTTTCCAGTCTGCTGGGGCAGAGACCAGCAGCGGGACCAGGTGGGAGAGGGCTGTGTTCTTCAACCATGGGCTGTAGTCCAGGGCAGATTCCTGCTGGACATTAGCTTTGTTGGGAGGAGGGAGCTGGGAGGGAGCCTGGGGGGGAAGAGCCAGGGCAGCAAGGGGGGGAGAGGGCGTGGACCCGTACAAGAGGGCCGGTGATGCCTCAAAGCATAAATGCTTTGCAGTGACATTGGCCAGAGCCTTGGCAACAGAGTCAGCAGTGGCTGGGGCCAGAGAGGGGGAGGGGGGGGGAGAACGTACCAAAGGCCCCCAGGGCAAAAACACGTGCTGCAGTGGGCAACCTATCAGAGGCTGTCCATGCATTGGATTTAGGCGGCATGTAAAAACAAGCAAGTATTCAAGTCAGAACACCTAACTATGATGAACTAAACTAGCCAGAGACTGATTCAAAAATTGGTGGTGGTGGTAAGAAGTCAAGAAGGGATGATGCAAACACAACTGGTTTGACTGATCCAAAACCCAAACAGGCCTAAGCCTTCTGGATCTTCCCCTTGCAAGTATTCACTTTTTTTTTTAATTCAACAGTTTATAACGCGGTGTGTGGTAGCAGTCTGTGGCAGCTATCTACTACAAGAGAGGTAGCTACAAGGTATACGAGAGTTCTGCAGAAGGACCCCGAAGGGGTCCAACATCGTCCGATGTACTGAGTAAGGGCGTCAAGTACCCGTGAGGGGGAAGAAACTAACTAGGATACTAGAAAGAGAAAGGTGAGGGAACATACATACCAGCAGGCGGGCTAAGAGTGCAGGGTGGGTGGGGAGGAGTGACGGACAGCAGTACCTCCAGGGTCTGGGGGGAAGGAGAAGGCCAGGGGATTATCCTGGAGAAATATGATTAGACCATCGAGATCTGTGTAGTAGTTTGAACCGCTGTCCTGAGTTCAGGACCAGCAGCAGGTGTAGAGCGGGCATGACCAGAGGATATGGTCGCGCCATTGGAAGGGAAATCCACAGGGGCAAGCCATAGGTTCGTTAGGAAAGAACCAGGAACGATATTCGCCAGTGGGAGCATGGTTAAGTATGCATCTCGCCAGCCGGGCGGTGAGGGATGGGGTTTGTTTTGCCACAGAGGATAGGAAAGACCCGTCTTTGAAGTAGGATGGTCGGATGGGTTCGTCGCAATGTGCGAGGGGTAGGAACTGTGAACCAAGAGCAGTTGAGGGGGAGGAGGCAAGCTGCCATTCTCGGATGATGTGTTTTGTGCTCAACTTCCGGATAGACAACACCCACACTGGGGATGAGGTCGAGTAAGGTGGATGGGGTTTCGCGGAAGCAAGGTCATGGGCCAGCCCGTGCACTGAGAGTCTCCAACGCGAGAGAGTGTGTGCTATGGTGATGGAGTGATAATCCAAGGATTGGAGCCAAGGGATAAGGAGGGAGGAGACCAGGAGGGAGGTATGCTGTCTGGAGGAGGAAGAGGGGGAGAGTGCAGCCCACACCGCTGAGGGAGAGTTAGTGAGAAAGAAAAGGGAAGTAATACTACTGCTGAACAAGGGGAGTAGAGAGGAGATGGTAAAGGAAAAAGCAAAACGTTCACAGTCTGTACCTGTCAAGGAACCGGCATTAGTAGAGTCTGAGCATACAATCACATTGTCCATAGAAGCAACATAAGAGACTCGGGAGGAGAAACCAACAAGACAAGAGGGGGGGGAAGAGGAGTCAAAGCCAATTACAAGCGTACACAAAGAGAAAAGGGCCCTAGAGAGTGCCGGGTTAAGAATAGAGTTGCGCCAAGAGGACAAAGTGTCTTTGGAGCAGGGGAATGCAAGTATTCACTTGCTGTTGCCAATGTTGCTGCTCAAATGCAGGACCTCATATCAACTCTGGAGCTGGAACTCCAAGAAGAAAAACTTCATTTGGCTCTTGCCAATGACCCCAACATACATCCTTTTAAGGATTTTTAAATAGGAGTGGTGTAGATCAATGTGCCCCTGCACACTCCCAAAAGCAAAAAAGTTCCCCTTCCTCATCTCCAACTCCCCCTCTTACAATTGATTCTGTACAGTTATCTACATCTGCAAATAAATAATTTCTTTTCTTATCCATTGAAATCTGGAGTGAAGCCACATGCAGTACAACAGATATTGCTGGGCCCCTGCAGGGCCCTTCTGTGAATTCCTATATTTAAGTAGTCACCTATTCTATGTAGAATAACCACCACACTCCTCCCTACTTCCTCTATTTAGTAGTGATGTTTCATCTCTCTTCATCTTGACTGACTCTTCCTCAGCAGTGCAGGCTGCACTCTCCCCCCCCTTCTTCTGGACAACACACTTCCATCTTGGTCACATCTGTCCTCCTTCCCTGGCTCAAGGCCTCCCCCTCTCACTCTCTCACCATAGCACACTCACTATCCCAATGGAAATTCTCTGCACATGACCAAGCTCACTTCCTAGCTTCTGTGAAACCCCACCCACCCTTCTCAACTTTGTCCCCAGTTTGGGTGTCATCTATCCAGAAGTCAAGCACTACCAATGTCATTTGTGAATGGCATCTAGACTCTGTCCTCCCCTCCCTGGGCTCCCAATTCATGCCCCTCTCACACTGTGGTGAACCCCTCCACCCCTCCTACTTCCACAATGGCCCCTTCATCTCATCAGTATCACATAAACCACCTTCCCTGACTGCATGCCTAGTACATTGTATTCTCAACAATGCACCAACCAGTGAATATCACTCTTGGTTTTTCCCCAATGAACCTGTTGCATGCCCTTGTGGCTTTCCATTCCAATAGCAGGATCACATCTTGTGGTCCTGCCCCCTATTCACCTGCTGCTGGGCCTAGACTCAGGACAGTGGCTCCAACTACTACACAGACATCAACAGTCTGATCCTCTTTCTCCAGGACAACCCCCTGGCCTTTCCTTCCCCCCCAATCCTGGTGGTGGTGTTGCCCACACTCCTCCTACTCCCCCTCCCTTCTAGCCCACCCACTGGTATGTTCTCCCTCTCACTTCTCTCTCTAGTCCCTACACTAGTTAGTTCCTTACTTTCCATGGGCACTTGACACCCTTATCCGGTACATTGGATAATGTGGGGTCCCTCTGTAAACTTTCATATCTATTGTAGCTACTTCTCCTGTAGTAGATAGCTGCCACAGACTGCTACCACACACCACATTATAAATTGTTGATTTTTTTTTAAAAAAAGAAGACAAGTAAGTCCTCAACTTGTGTATACCAACATTTGATAAACTTGGGAATAACTTGTTTTGAATGTTCTCTGTCCTAGCACCATCTTAGAGGTGACTGTAGACTCAAGTGCTTGCCATCCACCCCCTTGCTGTCACCTGGGAACCCAAAGTACCCAGGTGGCAGGCTCAACTTGTAGTTGACTGACCCACAACAGCAATGGGACATGGTATGGCTCTGTGGTCCTGCCAGCACTGGAAAGTCAGCAGTCATCCAGAGCTTTGCTGAGCATGCAAGCAAGCAAGGTTGTCTTGGCACAGCATTCTTCTTTTCCCAAATAAACCATTGAGATAAGCCTCTTTGCATCATCCCAACAATAGTATACTAGCTAGCAGAGCAATGGTCCAACTATAAGTCACTACTTGCATAGCAGCTTGTTGAAATGGCTGAGTGCTGGATGTTGTTCTCCAGGTATAGTTCAGGGAACTTGTTGTCAAACCACTCTCAAGCCTTTTTTTTTTTTAAACTCAACAATTTATTACCCAGTGTGTGATAGCAGTCCAGGGTAGCTTTACTTACTACAAGAGCAGAGCTACTTAAATACAATACAGAATGTTCACAGAAGGGCCCCTGAAGGGGGCCCAACAATATCTGTTGTACTGAGCATGGCTATCAAGTGACCATAAGAAGAAAAGCAAGCAGGGGCCAGGCCAGGTGAACATCTAGATACCTGAACCCTGCTTGGAGAAAGGAGGAAAGCCATGGGAGGGCCCCAAGGGCAGGCAGGACAAAGGGCTGGGCATAAGGCCCCGGGAAGAAGGAAAAACATAACAAAGAAAAGAAACAAGAGGGCTTACAAGGGGGGAGAGGCAGAGCGTTTGCCCTTCAGAGCAGAAGAACCAACACTGGTCTTGTGACCAGCCTCTGCTGTTCAACCATTCACAAGATATCATGCTCAGATCCAGTCAGGCTGAAACCTGTGGTGCCAGAATGGGCACCATGGGCTGTTGGTGGCATGTGACTTGCCACAGTTGACACACTTGCCCATGTGGGGGCCAGGGGCATCCCTTCTTGACTTTTTACCACCACCACTGTTTTTCAAAGCAGTCTCTGGCTAGTCAAGTTTGTTGTAGTTAGGTGTTCTTACTTGTACACTTGCTTGTTTCTATATGCCACCTAAATCCAATGCGCGGACAGCCTCTGATAGGTTGCCCACTGCAGCATGTGTTTTTGCCCCAGGGACCTTTGGTATGTCCTCCCCCCCCCTCCCCCTCTCTGGCCCCAGCCACTGCCAACTCTGTTGCCAAGGCTCTGGCCAATGTTGCTGCAAAGTGTTTATGCTTTGAGGCCTCCCTGGCCCTTTCATATGGGTCCACACCATCCCCCCCCCAGGAAGAGTCTGCACCTCTTTCTGATGAACCCTGCCCCCCTCCCAAGAAAATAGCCATTGGTCAACGGGAACCTGCCCTTGACTATGGCTTCTGGCTAGTGGGCACTGCCCTTCCCCATCTTGGTCCTGTACTGGCTACTGCACCCCCGGACCTCAACTCTGCCCTCACCCTTGCCAAAGGGGCTTACAAACTCTTGGATGCCATCCTAGCCTCCAAGTGGTCTCCTATCCCAGTCACCTCCCAGGACCAGAAAATCACCTTCTGTGAGTACTTTCACTGCCATGCAGTGCACTGGGCTCTGGCTCCCCCCTCTTCCCAACATGTGGATGCCACATGCCCGTTCTGTGGAACCACTGAGATAAGTGGCTCCTCTGTCCCTGCTAATGCAGCCCCTGCTGCACCAGCTTCTGATCTGGCTGTACAGGAGTCTACTCCTGCAGGGTTGGTGCCAGCTGCTGGTGCTGCCCACTTGCTGCCCCCTCCCCTTTGCCCTGCGCACTCCCCCCGGCACCCCCAATCTGTTCCTACTGACATTTCCCCTCCCCCCCCCTCTCATATGCTGGTGCTCTCATAGCAGTGCCCACCTTGGTCCATGTGGCCAAGGCATTCCCTACCCTCCCTACGGACCATGTCATTGCCATCCAGAGGGCTGTTCTCGGCACCCTGGCCTCCAAGGCCAAATGCTCATACACTGTCGCTGGCCCTTCTAGGCGCCAGATCCTAGTCCCCAGCTCTGACGCCCTGTCCAAGGCATCTCTGCCACACATCACCCACATTGTTAACTCAGCATTATCAGTCTCTGGCTCCGTGCTTTGCATAGAGTTAGCACACCCTACCTCTGGGAGTTTGTCCCTCTCCACTTCTGCTGTAGCATTGGCCTCTGAGCTGACAACTGTCAGCACCACCATTGGCAAGGACCTCAAGGCTCTCCCGGTCCCTGTCTCTCTCCCCACGTCATGATCTTATCTCAAGCTTGTCGATGTCCCTCTGTTCCAACCCGGTACTGCTGACCAAGTCACCTCAGCCGAGGTAATACAGGCTTTGAGCCAGTCCCCCCTCACCCTCACCCTTTCCCTTGCTGGTCCCCCCCAGGTGATCTGCAACTCTGCAAAGTCAACCACCGCCACTGCATGGTTTGACATCTATGACTCCCAGTCTGGCTCCCACGCTAAGGCAGTAGCCGGATGCTCCATCCCCCTTGCAGGTGCCGTTTGCTTCATCCAAACTGCCCACACTAATCCCAGCACCCCCTGCTGCTCCCATTGCTGGTACTGGGGCCATACTATCCACTCTTGCTGTGCACGCTCTGCACACTGCCCCATCTGCTCCAAGCCTCACTCAGAGGCCAAGCCCTGGTCTTCAGCCAGCTGTTACAAGGGCCATCCAAAGGCCAAACCCTCTGTCCCCGCCACCCCCACTGGCTCCCCCTGCCCCCACATGGGCAAATGCATTAACTGCAGCAAATTGCATACTGCCAACAGCCTGAAGTGTCCCTTCTGGCGCCACTGTTTCCAACCGGACTGGATTAGAGCCCAGTACACAGCTGACAGCTACACTGCAGAGGCTGGTCACAAGACCAGTGTCGGTTCTTCTGCCCAGAAGGACAAGGGGAAGCTAGCAACCTCAGCCCCTCCCTCATCCATGTAGGCCTTCTCGTTTCTTTTTACATGTATGTTTTGGGATCTTTTTCTTGGCACATTGGGTTTTTTTTCCTTCTCCCCACAGCCTCTTGCCCAGCACTTTGTCCTGCCCACCCTTGGGGCCTCCCCATGTTTTGACTTCTCTTTAGTTACTTATTTTGGTTGGGTTCAGATGTCTAGGTGCTCACCTGGCTTGGCCCCAACCTGCTTTTCTTTTCATGGTCACTTGACAGCTGCGCCCAGTACAACAGACATTGTTGGGCCCCCTTCGGGGGCCCTTCTGTGAACTTGTTTCATATTTAAGCAGTCTATTACTTGAGCTTCAATGTAGTAGGTACACTGCTGCAGACTGCTATCACACACCACATAATAAATTGTTGAGTTCAAAAAAAAAAAAAAAAAGTGGGGGCAAGGGGAGCCTTCAGGGGTAGCAGTGTGATGGTATCAGTGGGGTAGGTACAGTAGGGGACAAAACTGTTCCAATGTTTTTTCACATTGGATTAATTCACAAATAACTAGTCAACCACTAAAGGTATGAACTTCATATTTAAATTGTAGATGGTGCTCAAACATAGCTACAAACAGATCTTGACAGCATTACATAATGTCCTGATTTGGGTATGCTATGAATTATTTAATAATTTCCACTCATTGGAACAGTTTTGTCCCTCTGATAATTATTATATGAAATCAGGATTTTAGTACTTAGTATAGCCTCCCTTTGCCTTCAGTACTGCCTTAACCCTATCAGGCATGCTCCTGATCAAATCCTGACACACCTGTGGTGGAATCTTATCCCACAATACCTCCACTCTATCCCACAACTCCTCTACTCCATCAGGAGGAGTATCATACTCCCCCAGCTTCTTCTTGAGGTAAGTCCAAAGATGTTCAATAGGATTGAGGTCTGGGGACTGTGGGGGCCATATCATAACCTCCATCCCAGCATCTCTGAACCAGTTTTGGGCTTTCCTGCTCCTATGTTTGGGATCATTGTCTTGTTGAAAGACAATATCCCCTACCTCTTTGTCATACCACTCCAAACTCCTGTTGAGTTCATCCTCCAAAATGGTGACAAAAAGGTCAGCATCCATCTTCCCATTGATCTTGCATGATAACCCAGGCCCTTCCCACAACATACAGCCCCAGACCATGATACAGTGGCTCAAAAAACTGTCCCAATATTTTGACATTTTCAACAAATTTGTACATTGAGCATGAACCAGAGCATATACTATGCTGAAAATGGAAGAGTGTTACCCGGGTTAGGGGTCCACTCCTGAGTCGCAAGGTTGGGATCACAAGGATGTCTATACAGACTTGGTCCTTGAGTCTTACTACTTGACTTGGAGATGGGCTGGATAAATCTCTGATACCCTTTCAGGCGAACAAGAGGTTTAAGCAGAACAGTGTATAACACTAAGCTAAAGATACAAGTGATTGTAGCTAGGTTTATATACATATTGGTTATCTGCTATTTATAAGTACCCTGGGTAAGTACTTGTCAAGGCGAGTCATAAGAAGATGGGCCCAGGTAAAAGAAGGCTTCCTGTGTGAAATAGAAGTTATGTGTGGGAGAAAGGAAGCGTGAGTGTGGGAATGTCAGTATTAAAGATAGAAAAGAAGTATTCTACTGTCCATCAGGAAGGTGGCTAAGACCTATGTATAGTCCTTCTTAGGGTTCTGATAACAAAGAGGGTACTTTGTCAAAAATATTCAGAAGGAGATGATAGAAAACCAAAAAAAATAAATAAAAGTGAATAATATATAAAGCTTCCCTCTACAGATAGAATTTAATAATTCACTTGATCCTTACTGAAAAGCTAAACAATGTAACTCAGATAGCCAGACTGATAAGTATTACCTATTCTTTCATTACCATACCTCAAATATTCAGAAATACACACTACAATACCAGTAGTTGGCTTCTATTATACTACCATACTTTGACTACTCTCCCCTAAATATATTAGCAGGCCATCTACAGTAGTCAAACTATACCTATCTATTATAAACACTTGGTATCCCTTCAAAAGATTGTATTAAAGTTTGTCTATGTTTATTTAAGCCTAAAAGTTTGTTAAATTCACATTAAATATAACTATAGTTCAAATCAAATATATTCAATCAAAACAATAGAGCAAGTATAGTTTGCCTGGGACCTATCTCTAGCAACTGGTAGTGTAAGAAAGTAAGATAGAGTGCACTTATATTATTTGGCATCATAAACAGCATTATTTGGCTTTCCAATGGTAACATAAGGAAATATTATTTCTTGTATTTACAAAAATATTGGGAAGATTACATCTTTTTGACATGTTTCTTGCTCTCCTCTACCTATATCTTAGCTTAGCTAGTAGCATATTCCTCTGAACTAGTATTGAACACTGTTTAGTGCATGTGGCCTTAAGCTTAGAGGAGAAAAAATAGCTTGAACATATTAGGTAAAAAAACAGCTTTTATATTATAGCAGCAAGGAGAAAAGTGATCAAACCTTAGGTCAATGCATGAAATTAGTCATATAACATTGTAAATCAGTTCCATAATTTATTTGGTATTTTTCAGATATAAATTTGGCCTGATATAGCAAAGGTGATAGAGGGCCAAAAAACTGTCCCAATGAGTAATAATATTGGATAATTGATTATAAATCCAAATCTTTATAAAATCACATAATGTAAACAATGAATAATAGAGTGGATTGGGCCCCATCTTCATGAATATTTTCAGCATAGTATGTGCTCTGGTTCATGCTCAATGTACAAATTTGTTGAAAATGTCAAAACATTGGGACAGTTTTTTGAGCCACTGTAGAACCTCCCCCAAACTTTTGAGTTTCCTGTACCAGCCTATCATTGAGCCCTTCTCCAGCTTTTTTCCAGACCCAAACTCTCCCATCTGACCCCAACCTATTCACTTTGGACTCATCTGACCAAACAACCCTTTTCCAGTCTGCCATTGTCCACTCTGCATGTGCCTCTGCCCACTCCATCCTTTTCCTCCTGTGTACAGAGGTAAGTCTAGGCCTTTTCTTCTTCACTACAGCCTTCATTCCTGCTATTTTGAGTGCCCTACAAACAGTTTTGGAAGATAGAGACTGGCCAGTCATGTGTTGGAGTGATTTGGTAACTTGGACAGCATTATCGGCCTTGCGAGATGTGATGAGGTGTACAGCATATTTGGTATCAGAGGTAGAAAGCTTGGATGGGCGGCCACCAGCTGACTTGGAGAGTGATGATTGGTGTTTGGAGCAAAGTCTGGAGATGGTACTGACTCCCAGACCAGTAATAGAGGAGATAGAGTGAGCAGATTCTCCTTTATCCAAAAGAGAGAGAATGCGGTTAACTTGGGTAGAAGAGAGAGATCTCATAGGAGTCAGAGGTAAGCTGGGGGGTTGATATTTGGCAGGAAGTAAGCCCTTGTACTTATACACTATCCTACCTGGTCACATGATTTTTATTTGCACTTGTTTGATTGCAATAAACAAAGTCATGTGATTGATTATCAGAGGGACAAAACTGTTCCAATGCATCCCTTCTTGACCTTGTACCACCACCACCGATTTTCGGATCAGTCTCTGGCTGGTTCATAGTGTTGTAGTTAGGTATCTAACTCGATTTCTAGCTCCCCCACAACAATGCCACCAAAACCCAGTGCGCGCACAGCTTCTGAGAGGTCGCCGGCCGCGGCACGTTTTTTCACTCCGGGGTCCTTCGGCTCGTCCTCACCCCCTTCCCCCTCTCCGGCCCCAGCTCCTGCCGACTCTGTCGACGCGGCTCTGGCCAACGTCGCCACAAAGCGTTTACGCTTTGAGGCTTCACCGGCCCTTTCTTATGGCTCGACACCCTCCCCCCCCTCCGAGGATGCCATTGCTGCTGCAGTGGCTGCCTTCGCTGCTCGCGACGCCCAGCCCTCCTCCTCTACCCCTGTCCAGCAGGACCCCGCTCTGGACTATGGTTCATGGCTGGTCAAGACCGCCCTCCCCCGCCTAGGTCCCCTTCTTGCCTCTGCACCGGCTGACCCTGCAGCTGCCCTTGCCCTTGTAGAGGGCTCTTACCACCTCTTGGATGCTGTCCTAGCGTCTGAATGGTCCAATATCCAGGTCTCTTCTCAAGGCCAACAAGTCTCTTTCCGAGAGTACTTTCGCCGCTATGCGGCACACTGGGCTCCTCCCTCCCCTCCCCAACATGTGGACGCCACATGCCCGTTCTGTGGAACAGCTGAGGTAAGCGGTTCCTCTGGCCCCTCTAACACAACTCTTGCTATGCTGGCTTCTGGTCCGACTATGCAGGGGTCTACTCCTGCAGGGTCGGCACCAGTTGCTGGCACTGCTTGTTTACCGCCCCCCCCCCCTCACCCTGCACGCTCCCCCAGGCGCCCTCAGTTTGTTCCACCTGGTGTAGCCCCTCCCCCCTCCCTTTCCTATGCTGGTGCCCTCAAGGCGGCGCCTACCTTGGTCCATGTGGCCAAGGCGTTCCCTACTCTCCCAACGGACCGCTGTGATGGTATTGGTAGGGTAGGTATGTAATGTGTGGCTCGGATAACCACTACCTATATCAACCAGTACCTCGAAATGCGATTCTGGGGCGTCGGAGACAGTTCTCGAAGAGAGGGATTCAACTTTATAAAGGGCGTTTTGGGGGAATATGAATATATAATGGGTTTTCTCGAAAATATACCCAAGGGCACCAAGTGTACTCTGGGGGATGGTTTCTGTGGTAGTAGCACAAGTCTCCTCTTGCAGCTACAGCCTCTGGTTCTCAATATCTCTGATCTCGAAACCTTGGGGGAATCTGCACTACCCCACTGAGTCTCTGTCTCTCTATCTCTCTAGACCTAAGGGGAATCTAAACTACCCCTGAGTCTCAATATCTCTCTGTGAGCCTCCCGGACTCAAGCAATGGTCTCAACAAGTTCTCTCGACGATCTCAGTCCGTCTCTACTATTTCTGGGTGGTCTAGGACCGAAGCTCTCACCTAGTTTGCCTGAATGCACACAATAACACAAGATACGAAATCGTTAATTCCCAATCTCGTGGTCTCGAAGCTAGGGCAGCGAGTGCTTGCCTTTCACCTCTCCTCCACGCGGTATTTATATGTTTTGGTAGCTAGGAAACAGCCCGAGTAAATAAGGAAATATTAGAGAGAGTAATACTAGTATACACAATCGGTCCGATATTCCCCTGCGTAATAACGCTTTTCCACCCGGTATTGGTCCTGGCTGCCTGTTGTAGACTCATTTCGAGTCATCGAGACGCTGCTGGCATCATTGCGTGGGTCATCGCGACGGTCCGCGGCTGTTTCAGCATGCCCGGGGAGGTTTTCTACCCATATACGCATGCTTTCTGCCGCCGCGCGTCTACCCTATTGGTCTCCTCCCGACCCGGCATTTTGGTACACTGTTCATATACCCTTCTAGTATCTTGAACTGGCCGCGCGTTGCTTACACGTCATGCGGATAGTCCGAGATAGTCCAACTACTCCATCATTTGTCTTTTGATCCGCTATTGGACCCTGCAAGGCCTTTCGAGGTACTCGATCGGTCATCGAGATACTATTGCACGTATTGTATTGCCATAGCTATCCCCTTGGGGCTGGCTGATAGGCTTACGCGTCCATAGCTTAATAGGTTTGCTACTCGTTCCACTCCTCGCTCTTCTCTATTGGTCCTCCTGACAATTGGCGGTCCTTCCGATCGTCGTATCGCGATCAGACAAGCTGATGCGGCTTTGGGTGTAAATTCCTTGGCCGATGCTTTCTGTCTGTGTCTTTCGGGCAATAGCCATAGTCTCCCTCTTCTCAATAGAACATCATCCCTGCCCCTTGCCTAATATAGCAGCCTGTACATTGTTTTTCAATACATTATATGCCATTTATTTGGGTGAGGGACACTGTTCATTACTAATTGAGGTATCTCAAAGATTTGTCTACCAAGTTTCTCGATGCCTGTCACACAATCCTCTCAAAGGTCTGAATCAGTGCTAGGCTGCTACATAATGTCCCCTTCAAGATAGTCGAGTTAGGGGCCCTCAGTCTTCTCAGTTCATCTCAATGGCCATTATATGGTTTGTGAGCTTTTCTCTCATGATCAGGGAGTTTCTACTGACAACGTTCTTGATACCTGGTGCATCTCTGAGTGTGTACAACTGCAATGTTGCCTGTTGTACCCTCTGTTCACTCTCGAAGCCATACAATAGCTATTTAGTAGCCACTGGCTGACTCCTGGGGTGCCTTGTAGCCTCATAGAGGTCCTTACATGACATACCAGTCGGGTTAGGGTCATTGTAGGGATGTTATGGGTATATTGAGATGATTACATTGTAGCTATTGCTGGGCCATGGGTACAGTAGGGGACAAAACTGTTCCAATGTTTTTTCACATTGGATTGATTCACAAATAACTAGTCAACAACTAAAGGTATGTACTTTATATTTAAATTGTAGATGGTGCTCAAACATAGCTACAAACAAATATCAACAACATTACATAATGTCCCGATTTGGGTATGCTATGAATTATTTAATAATTTCCACTCATTGGAACAGTTTTGTCCCTCTGATAACCAATCACATGACTTTGTTTATTGCAATCAAACAAGTGCAAATAAAAATTATGTGACCAGGTAGGATAGTGTATAAGTACAAGGGCTTACTTCCTGCCAAATATCAACTCCCCAGCTTACCTCTGACTCCTATGAGATCTCTCTCTTCTACCTAAGTTAACCACATTCTCTCTCTTTTGGATAAAGGAGAATCTGCTCACTCTATCTCCTCTATTACTCGTCTGGGGGCCAGTACCATCTCCAGACTTCACTCCAAACACCAATCATCACTCTCCAAGTCAGCTGGTGGCCGCCCATCCAAGCTTTCTACCTCTAATACCAAATATACTATATGCCTCATCACATCTCACAAGGCTGATAATGCTGTCCAAGTTACTAAATCACTCCAACACATGACTGGCCAGTCTCTATCTTCCAAAACTGTTTGTAGGGCACTCAAAATAGCAGGAATGAAGGCTGTAGTGAAGAAGAAAAGGCCTAGACTTACCTCTGTACACAGGAGGAAAAGGATAGAGTGGGCAGAGGCATATGCAGAGTGGACAATGGCAGACTGGAAAAGGATCCCCAAACCCCCTAAGCCCTCCCACACTAAACCCGGAGACTTCCGCCCCATCACACTCCTTAACACTATGGGCAAACTGTTCGAGAAAATGCTGGCCACTCGACTCCAATTTGTGGCTGTCCACCATGCACTCGTTCACCCCCAGCAACTTGGTGGCATCACTGGTCGCTCCACTGAGGATGCTGGCCTCTATCTGACCCACCTCATCCAAGCTGGATGGGCCAAAAACATGGTCACTGGTGTGGTCACCTTCGATGTCGCCCAGTTTTTCCCTTCCCTACATCACTCCACTCTCATTGCCATACTATGCCACCAGGGTTTCCCCCCCCCCAGGTTCTCTCATTCTTCGAGTCCTACCTAGTGGGCCACACCACTTCCCTATCTCGGGGTGCGAACATTGTCTCCGACCCCATGGACTGCTCTGTTGGGGTTGTCCAAGGGTCTGCCCTCTCTCCGGTACTATTGTCACTCTTCCTGGCACCAGTCCTTTACATTGCAGATCACCTGTTCTCCCTCGACCCCCTCCTCCGGGGTGTTGACTTCCTGTCCTACATCGACAATGGCCTCATCGTGTCATGAGGAAAGCAGTGGGAGGACGTGACTCCCCCACTGATCAAAGCATATGGGATTGTCTTCCAACTTCTGTCTGACTTTGGACTAGTCCTCGAACACTCCAAAACTGAGTCGTTCTTCTTCTCCAGGAGACACAACAAGTCTTTCCCCTCTCTAGACCTGGGCTATGCCCCCTTCACTGGAAACACCCCCCTCCTACCATCCCCTGTATGGCGGTACCTGGGTTTCTGGTTCAACCCCCAGCTCTCTTTCAAAGAACATGTTGCCTTCTATGCGAACAAATCATTCTCACTCCTGGGCGCCATGCGCCTACTGGGCAACTCATCCCATGGACTAAATCCTTCCCACAAGCACCTCCTCTACCGTTCCTGTGTTGTCCCTCTAATGACGTATGGATCATCCCTCTGGTTCCACGATGCAGCTCGCATCAAAGGACTCCTCAAACAGCTCAGGGCCTTGCAACAGTGTGCCGCCTTGTGGATTACGGGGGCATTCCGCACCTCCCCATCCCAAGGAGTCAAAGCCATTGCAGGCCTTTTGCCCATCCACCTACACTTGAGGAAACTACAAACCTGGAGTGCTATGTGGATCGCCTCCCTCCCCCACACGCATGGGATCAACTCCCTCCTCACCAATGCCTCCACTACTGAACGCCACCCCCTCTCCCTCCCCTTTCTCTCTGCCAGACAGGAAAGAATCTCTGGCTCTGCCCTCGCATTCATGGATGCCACACTCCCCTCCATCATCAACGACCCCATCCTCCGCTCTCACCCCCTGGCTGAGCCGGGTTACCGCATACTGGACCGGTTTTCCAATCGTTTTACTTTTCTCAATCCCCCATTCCCCTGCTCCAAAGACACTTTGTCCTCTTGGCGCAACTCTATTCTTGACCCGGCACTCTCTAGGGCCCTTTTCCCTTCGTGTATGCTTGTAATCGGCTTTGACTCCTCTTCCCCCCCCTCTTGTCTCATTGGCTTCTCCTCCCGAGTCTCTTATGTTGCTTCTGTGGACAATGTGATTGTATGCTCAGACTCTACTAACACTGGTTCCTTGACAGGTACAGACTGCAAACGTTTTGCTTTTTCCTTTACTATCTCCTCTCTACTCCCCTTGTTCAGCAGTAGTATTACTTCCCTTTTCTTTCTCACTAACTCTCCCTCAGCGGTGTGGGCTGCACTCTCCCCCTCTCCCTCCTCCGGACAGCATACCTCCCTCCTGGTCTCCTCCCTCCTTATCCCTTGGCTCCAATCCTCGGATTATCACTCCATCACCATAGCACACTCTCTCTCGTGTTGGAGACTCTCAGTGCACAGGCTGGCCCATGACCTCGCTTCCGCGAAACCCCATCCACCTTACTCGACCTTGTCCCCAGTGTGGGTGTTGTCTATCCGGAAGTTGAGCACAAAACACATCATCCGAGAATGGCAGCTTGCCTCCTCCCCCTCAACTGCTCTTGGTTCACAGTTCCTACCCCTCGCACATTGCGACGAACCCATCCGACCATCCTACTTCAAAGACGGGTCTTTCCTATCCTCTGTGGCAAAACAAACCCCATCCCTCACCACCCGGCTGGCGAGATGCATACTTAACCATGCTCCCACTGGCGAATATCGTTCCTGGTTCTTTCCTAACGAACCTATGGCTTGCCCCTGTGGATTTCCCTTCCAATGGCGCGACCATATTCTCTGGTCATGCCCGCTCTACACCTGCTGCTGGTCCTGAACTCAGGACAGCGGTTCAAACTACTACACAGATCTCGATGGTCTAATCATATTTCTCCAGGATAACCCCCTGGCCTTCTCCTTCCCCCCAGACCCTGGAGGTACTGCTGTCCGTCACTCCTCCCCACCCACCCTGCACTCTTAGCCCGCCTGCTGGTATGTATGTTCCCTCACCTTTCTCTTTCTAGTATCCTAGTTAGTTTCTTCCCCCTCACGGGTACTTGACGCCCTTACTCAGTACATCGGACGATGTTGGACCCCTTTGGGGTCCTTCTGCAGAACTCTCGTATACCTTGTAGCTACCTCTCTTGTAGTAGATAGCTGCCACAGACTGCTACCATGCACCGCGTTATAAACTGTTGAATTAAAAAAAAAAAAAGACTGGAAAAGGGTTGTTTGGTCAGATGGGAGAGTTTGGGTCTGGAAAAAAGCTGGAGAAGGGCTCAATGATAGGCTGGTACAGGAAACTCAAAAGTTTGGAGGAGGTTCTATCATGGTCTGGGGCTGTATGTTGTGGGAAAGGCCTGGGTTATCATGCAAGATCAATGGGAAGATAGATGCTGACCTTTTTGTTACCATTTTGGAGGATGAACTCAACAGGAGTTTGGAGTGGTATGACAAAGAGGTAGGGGATATTATCTTTCAACAAGACAATGATCCCAAACATAGGAGCAGGAAAGCCCAAAACTGGTTCAGAGATGCTGGAATGGAGGTCATGATATGGCTCCCACAGTCCCCAGACCTCAATCCTATTGAACATCTTTGGACTTACCTCAAGAAGAAGCTAGAGGAGTATGATACTCCTCTTGATAGAGTGGAGGTAGTGTGGGATAAGATTCCACCACAGGTGTGTCAGGATTTGATCAGGAGCATGTCTGATAGGGTTCAGGCAGTGCTGAAGGCAAAGAGAGGCTATACTAAGTACTAAAATCCTGATTTCATATAATAATTATCAGAGGGACAAAACTGTTCCAATGAGTGGAAATTATTAAATAATTCATAGCATACCCAAATTGGAACATTATGTAATACTGTTGATATCTGTTTGTAGCTATGTTTGAGCACCATCTACAATTTGAATATGAAGTTCATACCTTTAGTGGTTGACTAGTTATTTGTGAATTAATCCAACATGAAAAAACATTGGAACAGTTTTGTCCCCTACTGTATATAGGGGTATAATGGCCTATTTTAGCAATGCTTCGATTTTTGGCATAATAGCGGGGACAAGTGGCTTGGCTTTGGGATGACCCTTGCAGCAGCCAGCAACAGATCAGTGCTCTGCTTCAGAATGAGGTTCTGAGCAGATGGGGCAGCAGGCAGAGTGTGTGCAGCAGAAGAAAGCAGAGTGTTCCCACTACTAGCATTGCAAGCAGCAGAATGTGCCGGGATTAGCACAGGCAGTCCTGATGAAACAAATGGAGCTGGCCAAAGGGATAGAATGTCCAGTTACTGCCTTGGTGTGGGAGCTGGACTATGAGTCATAGATGTCAAACTATGCTGTAGCAGTGGTTGACTTGGCAGAATTGCAGACAACTTGGGGAGGGCCTACAAGGGGGAGGGAGAGAGCAAGGGGGGACTGGTGATAAGCTGATTTTGGGTTTACACCTAAAATACACCAATTTTACCGATTTTATTACTATAAAATCAATGGCAATGCATCTATGAACCTCAGAGAGGATTGGGACCTATCCCAAGGTTGCCAATTCAACCGTACATAGGGTGTTTGTGCCCTAGCATATGCTTAATAGTGTCTAAAATCATGCAAGGGATAGTTTTTATGGCAAAACTCAGTAAAAGGCAGACATTCCAGGCAATTGCTAGGGGATTCCGGGCTGTACATAGCTTGCCAAACCAACCCAGGTCACAATCAGGGAGGGCCGTGCATGAGATAAATTGAACTCCGAGACCAGGAGTGAGCCAAACCAGCTTGCAAGAACTTTAGAATACTCCAGAGATCTAAAACGAGGTTATGCAGGCAGGTAAAACCCTTAGAAACAGAGCATGGACAACAGAACAAGATTCCTAACATTGGAACGGCACCCCCGAGTGTCAGAATATTCCAAATGGATTATTATGCACTATTTAGGTGTACTTTGTGGGTCCACGATGCTACAGAACTGCTCTCTGAGGAAGAATTCAGTAGGCATGGAACAATGGAAACCATCTCCGAGACATGATAAGCATTTTGATCTGAGAGCTCAAGCATATGTCATTGCATGTCTGCATTCCTGATGACCTAGTAGCAACGGCCAGACTGCTGTTGACTTGAAAACATATTCTGAGCACTTCGGACACTTGCAGCAATGCAGAAGAACCTTCTAAAATATTCTATTCTTTTGTTCTACAATGGACCGAATTTCCTGTATTTCATATCTCTCTGTTTCGTCTATTTTAGTTTGTATCTCTCTCTCAATATAAAAATATGGCTGCTGGCCTCTGAGGAGAGCAAGAAGGGCTTCACCCCAACTTCTCAGCAGAGTACTTTGCAGCCGTGATCAAGAATGGTTTAGATCTATTTTGTGTGAATTGTTTAAGTGAAACTAGTCTTCAGGAGAGTTTAGAAAAAGTATTTAAAAGGAGAATCACCCTGAGCTCGCTTTTGTGTGATTTCCTAGAGCCTAGAAAGCAGAGGGATTTGGACTTGAGATTTCTTCAAGTTCAATTCTAAATCAGAGACAGAACAGACTAAGCCAAGAGCTTGAGTTTGTCCCCAGAGTCCAGAGGAGTTGTAATCAAGTGGGTCTTGCATTACACTCAGTTTAGAGATCAGATTTTTGTGCAGTTGTCCAGAGCTATTCTAGCCAGTAAACTGTGTCATTTGGAGCTCTCTAAAGTTGGTTACTTTGATTCTATCTGTCAGATCCACACCCCCTTGAACTTGCCTTGGCAAACGATTACTCTTTGACATATCCTATCCTATATCATTGCCCTAAGCTCTCATCCGAGTTTAGTGAGTTGTGTTTGAAGTTTTGGGAGTTGAGTGTTGGGTTTAGTGTGTAAGCTTCCCATCCTTGTCCCCTCAGTGTTTGCTTCCCCCACCCTTGCCATAGAGTCCGTTTTTCAGCATTTCAGCGGCATCTACCTTGGTCCACATGGCCAAGGCATTCCCCACTCTCCTGATGGATTGTGTTATTGCTATCCAGAAGGCTGTCCTCAGTGCTCTGGCCTCTAAGGCCAAACACTCATGCACTGTCACTGGCCCTTCTAGGCGCCAGATTTTGATCCCCAGTTCTGATGCCTTGTCCAGGGCATCTCTGCCACATATTATTCATATTGTCAACTTGGTGTTATTGGCCTCTGGCTCCACGCTCCACGTCAAGTCGGCACACCCTTCCTCTGGGGGCCTGTCCCTCTCCACTTCTGCTGTAGCATCGGCCTCTGAGCTTATGACTGTCAGCACCACCATCAGCAAGGACCTCAGGGCTTCCCCAGTCCCTGTCTCCCTCCCTACATTTCAATCTTATCTCAAGCTCATTGATGTCCCTCTCTTTCAACCTGGTACTGCTGACCAGGTTACTTCTGCCGAGGTAGCACAGGCTCTCAGCTGGTCCCCCCTTGCACTCTCCCTCCCCCTTGCTGGCCCCCCCCAGGTGGTTCACAACTCTGCCAAGTCAACCACCACTATGGCGTGGTTTGATATTCATGACTCTCAGTCTGGCTCCTGTGCTAAGGCGGTGGCTGGACGCTCCATTCCTCTAGTGGGTGCTGTCTGCTTCATCTGGACCGCCTGCACCAACCCCGGCACCCCCTGCTGCTCCCACTGCTGGAGATGGGGCCACACCATTCACTCCTGCCACGTGCACTCTGTATGTTGCCCTATCTGCTCTGAGCCTCACTCTGAGGCCGAGCACCAGTCTTCAGCTGGCTGCTGCAAGGGCCACCCCAAGGCCAAACCCCCTGTCCCCGCCACTCCTGCTGGCTCCCCCTGCCCCCACTTGGGCAAGTGTGTCAACTGCGGCAAGTCCCATGCTGCCAACAGCATTAAGTGCCCTTTCTGGCACCATTGCTTCCAACCTGACTGGATCAAGGCCCATTACCTGGCTGATGGTCGCACTGCAGACTCTGGTTGCAAGACCAGTTGTTGGTTCCTCTGCCTGCAAGGACAAGACCTCGGGGTCTCACACCTCCACATCAATCTCTTCTTAGTAGATTTTCTCATTTCTTTTTACATAATCTCTGGTTTGGGCTCTTTTTCTTTCTCCCCAGGGCCCCCTGCCTGGTGCTTTGTCCCACCACCTTATGGGCAAATTCCACTTCTCTTTAGTGCACTCCAGGTGGGGCTTGGGTGTCTAGGCTCATGCCTGGCCTAGTCTCCACCTTTCTTTGCTTTGTTTACATGGTCACTTGATGGCCTCACTCAGTACAGTGATGGCTGTTGGGACCCCTTCAGGGTCCCTCTGTGAACTTTGTCTTTATTTAAGGTAGTTGCCTGTTCTGTGTAGATACAGCTGCCCCCGGACTGCTATCATGCACCGGGTAATAAATCATTAATATAAAAAAACAAAAAAAAGGATCACAGCAGCACAAGGGCACAACACATATGTATATTGAGGCCAAAGATCCACTCTGCACCAAGTCTACCATCTCTGTCTAGAGTCTGTCCTAGCAGAGTACCTGACCTCCATCAATCTCCACCTTAGCCACCCATTCTCTGCCCCTGTCCATAACTTAACACTTGTAGAATAAATACTTATTACATAATCATGTTCTCTCTCCCTCATTTTAACACCACCACTCAAAATCACTCACTGCAAATCTATCTATTTTATTGGTTTCCCCTTGTAGCCAATTTATATTCCTTACAATAATACAGTGGTGGGCAAAAGTATCACACAGTCATCACGTGATCACATTGTTTATCTCTCCTTGTCTTCATACCTCTTTGGCAGTATGGGAAACACCTGTTTTAGGGTCTTTAATATATAGTTAATATATCTGAGACATTTATGGATGAAACAAATAGCCCAAACATGCAGTATATTGGTTTCAATTCAAAAAGTACTGTGCAATACTTTTGCACATGAGTATCTGACACACTTCGAGTGCTTATAGAGACTTGGAAAATTTTCGGAAAATCCCCAAAATTTATACGAACACTCTCCTCATCATGGTCTATACATCTCCCACCAAGGTTGCTTGCATTGTGGACCTCAAAACCATTGGGGTAACCAATCAAGACATTGCATCCAAATTTGGCATCCACAGGACAACTGTAGCTCAAATTTTCAAGAAATTCGAGAAATCAGCTGATCCTTTTTTTTTTTTTTTTTTCAACAATTTATAACATGGTGCATGTTAGCAGTCCGCGGCAGCTATCTACTACAAGAGAGGTAGCTACAATGTCTATGAGTGTTCTACAGAAGGACCCCAAAGGGGTCCAACATCATTCGATGTACTGAGTAGGGGCGTCAAGTGCCCATGAAGGGAAAGAAACTGGCTAGAGAACTAGGAAGTGAGAGAGAGGGAAGAAGGTACATACCAGCGGGCGGGCTAGTTAGGAAGGGGGGGTTGGGAAGGGTGTCGGTCAGCAGAGCCACCCGGATCCGGGGGGAATGAGAAGGCCAGAGGGTTGTTTTGGAGGAAGGTGACCAGGTCATCAAGGTCGGTGTAGTAGCTTGAGCTGCTGTCCTGACTCCAGGTCCAGTGGCGGGTGTAAAGGGGGCAAGACCATAGGATGTGGTCACGCCATTGGAAAGTGAAGCCACAGGGGCAAGATGTGGGTTCACTGGGGAAGAACCATGACCGATATTCGCCAGTGGGCACGTGGTTGAGAATGCAGCACGTGAGGCGTGCGGTGAGGTGGGGGGGTTTCTTTGCGACAGAGGATAGGAAAGGCCCGTCCTTGAAGTATGATGGGCAGATGGGTTCACCACAGTGTGCCAAGGGCAAGAATTGAGAACCGAGAGAGGAGGGGGGGGATGAGGTGAGTTGCCATTCCCGGATGATGTGTTTAGTGTTTAGCCTCCAGATAGACGATGCCCAAACAGGGGACGAGGTCGAGTGGGGTGGATGAGGTTTCGCGGAGGCGAGGGCGTGTGCATGTCCGTGCATAGAAAGTTTCCAATGCGAGATGGAGTGCGTGATGGTGATAGTGTGGGAGGTGGAGGTTCGGAACCAAGGTTGGAGGAGGGAGGAGACCTGGATAGAGGTATGCTGACCGGAGGAGGGGGAGGGGGAGAGTGCAGCCCGCACCGCTGAAGGGGAGTCAGTAAGAAAGAAGAGAGAGGTAATACTATCGCTAAATAAGGGTAGTAGAGAGGAGAGAGTGAACGAGAAAGCGAAATGTTCAGAATCGGTACCTGTTAAGGAACTGGCGTCAGCAGAGTCAGAGCGTACAATTACATTGTCCACGGAAGCAACATAGGAGACGCGAGAGGAGAAACCAGTGAGGCGAGAGGGAGGGGAAGAGGAATCAAAGCCAATTATAAGCGTATTCAAAGAAAAGAGGGCCCTAGAGAGGGCCGGATCGAGAACAGAGTTGCGCCATGAAGATAGGGTCTCTCTGGAGCAAGGGGATGGGGGTTGGAGGAAGGTGAAGCAGCTTGCAAATTTGTTGAGGATGCGGAGGCCGGGTTCAGCAAGGGGGTGGGACCTTAGGATGGGGTCTCCGACGATGGAGGGGAGCGCTGCGTCCATAAAGGCAAGGGCAGAGCCTGAGATGCGTCTCTGCCTGTTAGTGAGGAAGGGGAGGGAGAGGGGGTGGCATTCCATGGTAGAGGCATTGGTGAGGAGGGAGTTGAGCCCATGTATGTGGGGGAGGGAGGCTAACCGCATAGCACCTCGGACTTGGAGTTTCCTTAGGTGGAGGTGGATAGGCAGGAGGCCCGCGATGGCTTTGACTCCTTGGGATGGGGAGGTGCGGAACGCTCCCGTAATCCACAAGGCGGCACGCCATTGCGAGGCCCTGAGTTGTTTGAGAAGTCCCTTGACGCGGGCTGCATCATGGAACCAGAGGGAGGACCCGTATGTCATCAGGGGGACAACACATGAGCGGTAGAGGAGGCGTTTATGAGATGGGGTGAGTCCATGGGACGAGTTGCCGAGGAGGCGCATGGCACCAAGGAGCGAGAAGGATTTGTTGGCATAGAAGGCAACATGGTCCTTGAAAGAGAGGCGAGGGTCGAACCAGAAGCCCAAGTAGCGCCAGGTGGGTGAGGGGAGGAGGGGGGAGTCACCAGTGAAGGGAGCGTAGCCCAAATCCAAGGAGGGGAATGTCTCATTGCGTATTCTTGAGAAGAAAAAGGACTCGGTCTTGGAGTGTTCGAGGACTAGGCCGAAGTCAGCCAGGAGCCGGAAGATGATTCCATAGGCTTTAACAAGTGGGGGAGTTACATCCTCCCACTGTTTGCCACGTGACACGATGAGGCCGTCGTCAACATAAGAGAGGAAGTCGATACCACTGAGGAGGGGGTTGAGGGAGAACATGTGTTTTGCTAGGTAGAGGACAGGGGCTAGGAAGAGGGAGGATAGTACCAGGGAGAGTGCAGAACCCTGGACTACCCCGACTGAGCAGTCCATGGGTAGGGAGACAATGTTGGCACCCCAGGAGAGGGAGGTAGTGCAACCGACAAGGTAAGATTCGAAGAAGGAGAGGACCTTGTGGGGGAAGCCCTGGTGATGGAGGATGGCGATCAATGTGGAGTGATGAAGGGAGGGGAAGAATTGGGCAACATCAAAAGCAATTATACCTGAGACCAAGTCTTTGGCCCAGCCAGCTTGGACGAGGTGGGTGAGATAGAGACCGGCGTCCTCGGTGGAGCGGCCAGCAATGCCTCCAAGCTGATGGGGGTGGACAAGTGCATGGCGGACAGCCGCAAATTGGAGTCGAGTGGCCAGCATTTTCTCGAAGAGTTTGCCCATGGTGTTAAGGAGGGTGATGGGGCGGAAGTTCCCAGGTTTGGTGTGGGAAGGCTTGGGGGGCTTAGGAATAACGACAGTAGTGGAGTCCTTGAAGTAAGAAGGCCAATGCCCATGCTCAACACAGGCGTTGGCAAGAGCTAGGAGTGCGGAGTGGCAAGTGGGTCTGGAGATTAGCTTTTTGAGATGGCGCCAGGTGAGGTGGTCAGGGCCGGCGGCAGAGCAGTTGGAGGTGCCAGCGAGGGCTTCATCCAGCTCAGGTGGGGTGAAGGGGATCCATTCTCTTGTGGTCTGTTCGGGGAGGTAGTCGAGCCCCGAGAGGTCGGTGCTGTGGTCTTTGGCATTGAAGAAGTGGGATCCCAGGGCATCAAAGAGTTCCTCCTGGGTGACGCAGGGCTTGGAGGTCCGGGGGTCGATGATGGCATCTATAGCAGGCAGGGAGCAGGGGCCTACCCAGGACATTAGGTCCCAGGGCCGCTTGTTGGTGGCTGCTATGTCCTTGGCCAGGGTGTCATAGTAGGTCCGCTTGGCTGAGCGACAGCCAGAGCAGAAAGCGCCCCAAGATTCCTTAGAGAGAGAAGCCCTGTAAGAGTCCAGAAGGGAAGAACAGTACAAGTTCCACCAGGGTTTGGATCGGTGGCAGACCATTGAGGATTTCGAGTAAGAGGACCAAGCGTCAGAGACAATGGACAGGAGGGAGGTGGCAAAGGATTCAACATCGCCGGCCAAAGAGAGGGGGTGGGTGAAGGGGAGGGAGCCCAGGCCGTGTGAGACTGCGTCGAGGAAGGATGCTTCCTCCTCGGATTCGATCTTTAACACAGATTTCCGGACAAAGGGAATTTTGGAGGGGACAGGGAGTGTGAAGGCCAGCAGTGCATGATCCGAAGGCAGACGGAGGTTGGGTAGGACGGAGTATCCGGAATGGGGGAGTCCATTAGAGAAAAAGGCCAGGTCAATAACTGTTGAAGATTTGTTCTGGTCCCTGGGGTAGAACGTGGGTAGGGGGGTGGATGGCAGGGCCCTGACCAGGGAAAGGGATTCTGTTACAGCGAGTAGTCGTGAAGCTCTAGCTGGGTGGCAGGAATAGGAAGGGTCCCATTCGTTCGATCTAATGTTGAAGTCGCCAACGAGGCAAAGACAGGACTGGGTGGATAGAGAGAGCATATTCAATAGGAAGGAAAGAGCAGAGTCCTGAGCGTCGTTGTAGATTCCTACCAGATGCATGGGACCAGTGGGGAAGAAGAGGGACAGCCAAGAGATGTCCCGGTGTGGGGCAAGATCACGGTGGAGGGAGGGTCGGAGGGTGCGAAGGGATTTGTGAACAAAAGCCATCGACCGTGTTATCAGAACCCTAAGAAGGACTATACATAGGTCTTAGCCACCTTCCTGATGGACAGTAGTATACTTCTTTTTCCCCTTTTAATACTGACACTCTCACACCCATGCTTCCTTTCTCTCACACACAACTTCTATTTCACACAGGAAGCCTTCTTTTACCTGGGTCCACCTTCTTATGACTCGCCTTGACAAGTACTTACCCAGGGTACTTATAAATAGCAGACAACCAATATGTATATAAACCTAGCTACAACCACCTGTACCTTTAGCTTAGTGTTATACACTGTTCTGCTTAAATCCCCAGTTCGCCTGAAAGGGCTTCAGAGATTTATCCAGCCCACCTCTAAGTCAAGTAGTAAGACACTTGGACCAAGTCTGTATAGACATCCTTGTGATCCCAACCTTGCAACTCAAGAGCGGACCCCTAACCCAGGTAACAGACCGGGGGCGGGAGGAGGAGTCCGGATCATTCTTATCACCAGGAGAGACAAGGCAGTCCCAGTCAGGGTGGAGGGGGCTGCCGATAACGGGGGTGCCCCTTTTGTTAGTAGTGGAAAGGACATACCTGATGATTTTCCATGGAGGTTCCTGTACGAAGATGAGGTCTACAGCCAGAGTAGACAGAGTAATCAAGAGTGTTTCAAGAAGAGAGTAGTTGCGAGCCACATTTTGAGAGACTACAGAGAGTGAGTCGGCTGAAGGCACCCTACCAGTAGGGCGCTCCGGGAAAGGGAAGGGGGAAGTGGGAGGGGGAATAACCAGATCAGGAGTAGGAGACCGGATGAAGGGGCGGGCGAAAGGCGCATCAGGAAAGGGCAAGGGGACAGTGTCTGACAGATCATGTACAGACATTGGGGGGGGCAGAGGAGGCGGCCGCGGCTTCAGCACAGGCACGGCACTGTTCTGCGCAGACAGTTTCCCTCAGAAGGGTTTGTCTGTTGACGCGGCCTTCGATCCACTTGGGCTCGAAGTGGTGGTACCAGAATGGGCACTTGGTGCTATTGGCAGGGTGGGGACCGTCACAGTTGCGGCATTTGGCGCCATGAGGGCAGGGTTGGTCACGGGGGGTGGCCGGGACTGGGGGGTTTGCTTTGGGCTTGCCCTGGCAGCAAGTAGTGTGAGAGCGGTGGTTCTCCTCCTTGTGAGGGCCACCACAGATGGGGCAAGCAATGTTGAAACGCCTGCAGACGTTGACTGTGTGACCCCAGGTCTAGCATTGGGAGCAGAGAGGGACGCTGGGGCAAGTGGCGGCCTTATGAATGCGGCAAATATTGCCGAGGATGGGTACGGTACGGTTGGCTACTGCATCAGCAGCAGCACCAGTTTGTGAGTCCCAGATCTCAAACCAGACAGTGGCAGTGTCAGCGCCTCTGTTGTTGCGAGAGGGGCAGGGAGGGGAGACAATTTGGAAGTGAGGGGCCAAGGGGGAGCGCGAAAGGGCCTCGCAGACCAGGCAGCGAACCTCTGGGTAAGAAGCGGGACCTCCAGTGCAGGGTACGTCTAGCACCTTGAGGTAAGACTTGGAGCGGGCTTTGCCTGCTTCGGTAATACCGCCTTCAACTACCCTGGAGGCCCAGGCACAGATAGTATGGACATCCTCATTGCTGGGGACGTTGCAACAGAGTAGGCGGGCGGCCGTTTTGTCCCTGGAGATGGAAAGGACACAGCAGGCAGAAGAGGAGGCGACAAGGCCTCTGTTGGCAGAGTCAACAATGCCAGGGAGGTCGAGTACTGCCGGCAGAGGTGAGGGGAGGGCCAGTATGACCTCACGACGTGTCGGGCCCTTGGTAGTGGACATGAATTTGGGTTTCGGTTTGGCTAAGGCCGAGCCCGGGGGGTTTTTGTTAGTTGGAGGTGAGGCGCCCTTGGCGCGTGCCATGCACTCAAGTTCCTCAGGAGAGGCATCCGGAAAGGCCCGAGAGAGTGCAATGAGGCAACCAGTCCAGCTGGAGGTAGAGACGGTGGGGGGGGAGGTGGCTATGCTGGCCCAGGAGCGGCCCGGGCTGCAGTGGGAAGAGGGGGGAGGGGCAGCAGAGCGCCTGTTTGGTTTGGTCTTCATGTTGATGGCCGGGGGGGAGGGGGGAACCATAGTCCTGAAAGGTCCAGATCCAGCCGATGGGGAGGGTCCAGAAGCATGGGTCAGGATAGTGCCCGAGCCGATCAAGGGGCGGGGGACAGAAGTAAACCTCTGACCACCCTGAACAGGGGTAAACCCCGGATCAGGTCCCTTTGATCGGGGTTTAGTAGCGCGCTTACCTTTATTAATTCGGGCAGGCGAAGGCGAGGGAGGCCTCATGTCCACATCCGGGGAGGGGGCAGGAGGGGGTGAGGAGGGGGGGAGGAGGGCTGGCGGTGCAGCCAGGGCAGCTGGGCCCAGAGTCAGGGGGGGAGAGGAGGGAGGAAGGGAGGGGGTAGGTATAGGAACGGGATGTTGCATACCTGCATTGACAATGTGTTGAAGCCATTTGGTGAGGCTGAAGTTACCTCAAGAGCGGACCATGTTGGCTAGGTTGGGTGAGGCAAGGATGGTGTTGAGCATGTCAAACAGGTAGGGGACAACGATGGGATGGTTGTTATCGACCAGTTCAGAGTGTGAGAGGGACTGGAGCCAGTCCCTCACTATCTTCATATTCTCGTCCGCCTCGATGGCGTCGGCAGTGATCCTCTTGTATGGCAATAGGGCTGGGAGTTCCTCGTCAGTTGGTCGGTCAGACCAATTGGCGGGGGGTATTTCTGGTTGGGGGGGAGGGTTAATGTCGCATGAAGTAGGCACGATGCTGCGGAGGTGTTTAGTGGGATCCAGAGCCTCAATGGTATGCAAAGATTCTTTGGAATCCGAGAATTCCTCGTCGCTGTCGCCTGGTTTGACGCAGACCCATTGGCTGGAATGTGAGGCCCTAGAGGCCGTATGGGAGGGGAGGCCAAAATCGCCAGCTGAAGAGGCGAAGGGGAAAGTTTGGTGGCTTGACGCTGTGATGGGTGATGAGCTAGCATAGTCGGCGAAGCCGCTAAGAATGGTGGTGTTGGGGTTCACCGGAGTCGGAGACAGTGTTTCAGAAATATTATTGCTCATTGTATACTCAGAGACCAGCACAAAAGACTGCAGGAGCGAATCGATGGTGGTGGTTAGAGGTCAAGAAGCGTGAAATCAGCCGATCCCTACCATGTCAATCCCAAAATGGGTCACCCACGGAAGCTTGAGGAGCAGGAGGCAAGGATTGCTGCAAGGATGATTGCAAAAACAGAGGTGGCTAATGTGACAGAACTTGCCAAAGTAGGGTCATTTGATGTATCACGATATACCCTGGCTCGGCAAATGAGGGACCATGGATTGGTGTGTCATGTTTGGAGGAAACGACCCTACATTTCTGCCAAGAATGTCAAAGCACGCCAAGCCTGGGCCTTACAGCATGCCTCATGGACTGTAGAAGACTGGAAAAGGGTCGTCTTCATAGATGAGTCAAAATTCCTGCTCTTCAAGTCTGATGGCCATCAATATTGCTGGATTAAGCCTGGGCAAGCCCTAGATCCACGTTTTACTCAAAAAAACATCAAGCATGGGGGTGGAAACTTGATGGTCTGGGGGTGTGTCACTTCAAAGGGGATGGGAAGACTTCATCAGATCAAAGGAATTATGACAGGTGACAGCTATGTCAAGATTCTTGGTGCCAATTATTTAGGGACACTCAAAGATCTGAAATTGTGTTGTACTGGGCCAGAACAGCCTATATTCCAGCAGGACAATGACCCAAAACACCGGTCAAAGGTAGCACAGGCATGGTTTGCTGAGAAAAAAGTCCCATTACTGCCCTGGGCACCCTCCAGCCCAGATATGAACATCATTGAGCATGTGTGGGACCAGGTAGATGCTCTTGTACATGCTCGGAACCCTCTCCCTCGCAACAAGGAGGAGTTATGGGTTGCTCTTCAGGAGGAATGGGACAACTTTCCAAGGTCTTCCCTTAACACTCTATATGAAAGTATGCCTCGTCGTGTAGCAGCATTAATTAAGGCTCAGGGTAGTAATACTAAGTATTAAATTTTGTAGCATGTTTCATTTGTGTTTCAGCTGCTATTGCATTATTTCTTCAGTAGTTACTCATGTGCAAAAGAAATGCACACCCTATGCTCAGTTGTAATCCCCCTTATTAGCCATTTGTCCTAGATACTGTCTCTACTGCATTATATTTATTTTGTACTGTAATTAAGCTATTGAATGAGCCCTTACTCGAAGTGAGACATGCTGTTTTCGCTCTGTGGGGGATAAAGTTTGTTTGTTTGGTTTTGTGTGTGTTACTTTTGCCCGCCACTGTAAATCATGGAATGATGACCAATTTTTGCAAGACAGCTTTCTTGTTACCCGGGTTAGGGGTCCACTCTTGAGTCGCAAGGTTGGGATCACAAGGATGTCTATACAGACTTGGTCCTTGAGTCTTACTACTTGACTTAGAGATGGGCTGGATAAATCTCTGATACCCTTTCAGGCGAACAAGAGGTTTAAGCAGAACAGTGTATAACACTAAGCTAAGGATACAAGTGACTGTAGCTAGGTTTATATACATATTGGCTATCTGCTATTTATAAGTACCCTGGGTAAGTACTTGTCAAGGTGAGTCATTGGAAGGTGGACCCAGGTAAAGAGAAGGCTTCCTGTGAGAAATAGAAGTTGAGTATGGGAGAAAGGAAGCATAGGTGTGGGAGTATCAGTATTAAAGGTAGGAAAAGGAAGTATTCTACTGTCCATCAGGAAGGTGGCTAAGACCTAATTATAGTCCTTTCTGAGGGTTCTGATAACATTTCTGGAGATCTGTAACCAGTACCCGGATGTTGTTGGGGCCTGGACCAGGCAATGTTGGCCATCTGATGTTGATTTTGCCGAGATCTCCAGTGCAGCATCTGGGCTTTTCATATTCACTGCTACCATCCTCAAGTATATTGCAGACCCCCAATATGCAGATCCACACCACCAATTGTAACTCTTGTTAACTTTCATTGATAAGTCCCAAAGGTTAGGTGCAAAGAGCCCATGGGAAGCACTTGATCTGCTGTACATGTATATTCTATCTGATGTTGCAGACCACATCTACCTATCACACTATTGATCCCCAGATTGGAGGGCATTTATAATGCACTGAGTTAAATAGCAGTGACATTCATTGCTAGATCTGGAGGTTTTGTAGCCAGATCTGTTATAAATAATTCTTGTTACTGTTTCCTGGAATATTTTACTCCAAAAAAACATTGGGTAGGGGAAATTTGTTTTACACGAAACAGTGGGATTCTTTGATATATCGAAGACATTTCCACCCCTGTACCCCTATTTTTGGAAGCGATTCCTACCATTCTGGTCCCACGGTGATCTAGTGGTTGATCAGAGAAATACACCTGCAAATGAACATTTCTGATGCAGTTCCCAGATGGATTCTATCTTTACGTTGCTTCTCATCAGCTAGCATAGTGATCATATCCAGGGCCAGTTTCAAATTCCTCATAAGGAGATAGAATTCGAAGCATATGAACTACCCATCCTTCTACTTTATACATTTGTGAAAAATCAAAACATACTGACCTCTACGAAACATTCTTCCCTTTATCTCGAGTTGTCTTCCAATGCTCTTCACTCCACTTATCTGCTGTTTCCTTTCAGAGCACCCAAACTAAATTTAGTACAGATTGAATCATCCGACTGAAATTGCTGACAGGACGTTCAGAAGATGATGTCGAAGCTAATGATATGGGCAAGTGCTCATCGATCAAGACATGTTTGTAATCAAGAGATGTTCGCATTCATCAAAGTTTGCGTCGACCCCTTAAGGGGTCTTATCGCTCCTCATCCATTAAACACCAAATTTCTTTTGAAAATTCGATTAGAAGCGAAGTTTGTCTGGTAAATAACAATATCTCACGGCCATATGTGCAGTTCTACCAGGAGCATGGCTCGTCGTGGAGGTATTTTTGGTTTCCCGGGCGGCAGTGAGGGGCCCGATAAGGAACGCTCAAGTTTCAGGTTGTGCCGGAAAAGACCGTAATAAATTTATCCCTTCTAAGTGTATTGGTATTCGCAATTTGAGAATTAATGTTCTTGGAACCCCACACATTGAATGATTGATTTGTGGGGGAACTATTGATTGTGATTGGCTGATGGAAGAAGTGGTTTATATTCGGATGCTTTCGTCATTCTCATGATCGACGCGCGCATATCTATTTCATGAATTCCTACCGGACAACCAGCTCCTGCTCAGCGTTTATAAACTTGAAGTAATGATGACACAATTTTATAGGGATGAGTGATGCAGACTCTGGGAGTCGGTGTCACATACTACACTAGTTGTGGAGTAACAGTCATCGTCGTATCATTGATGAGACTTTCAATCGCCGTATAATGTGTTACATCAATTAAGTTGACCGGCTCTGCTGGCTCACGCTGGGCGCGTTCTCCTGTGGGAGTCCACCTCCCACCTCGTTGATCTCCTCAATTTCCAACTCGAACGCAGCAGCCCAGATGGTTAATTGACTTTCTATATGCGGCATACCAGTGCACTAGTGTATGTCCTCATGGCAGTACAGATCTGGCTCTCTTGCAAGTGGCAGGATTTTGATATATCCACTATCTCGAAAAATACACAGCGGGGCACCAAACGCGCGATGTACTCCTTAGATATATATATCATAATTGTCTTTCGAACTACATCTGACCCTAATATTCCTGCTAACACCGGGATTCACAGCAGTCGTCCATGTGTGAGGGTGTCCGTACCTGATCTGTGGATGATGGAGTAGACTAAAAAGGAAATACCGGAACAGGGTCCACGTGTCATGGGTCGGCTTCCGTTCCGTTAGCCCAACGCTGAAGTATACCACGTCTGTGGTTTGCAAAAACCTGTAGTGCACTTGCAGGTCTGCCACCCTTGTCCTTATCTCGGCACTCGCCCGCCAAACCTGAGGACCTGAAGCCTGAAGCCCTACGCCCTCTCTTAACTTCCTTCAATCAGCCATGGCGCAATCTACCACCAACAATCCCTAGCTCGTAGATTGGCACTTTGACATCGCTATGGCCACCGGCCCTTCAAGGCCTCAACCTCAAACCTACATCTGGTTCGATCCTAGGGGTACACGGTCAGAAATGGAGCTCTCAGGCCCACACCCTGCGCAAGGTTTACATAGGCCCAAAAGGGATGAGGAACCACGGGTTACCAAAGTCGAGCCCGGCAGGCCGTCTCGTTACTTCTCTCATTTAATTCAACCATATTCACGGGATCTACCTTCGCTAATACAGGCCCCCTACGTTGGCCTCGGATCTAACAACTGTCGACACATATACTCTTGACAAGATTCCGCCCTCTCTAATTTATCGATGCCAATTTTCCTCTTAGCGACTGCAGAGATGCGCTCGCTTTCCCACAGAAGCAGGCATATGTTCTCTTGTGATGTCTGCAAATTCTTTCGTTTGTCCATTGGATTCAAGGTCGGTGCACCTTTGGTTCCTCCTGGGAGCGGTATTCGTATTATCATGGGAGAAGAGGGTCTCTTTGGGTGGATTGTCATCAACTACTTCACGGATGGGCTCATCAGCGAGAAAGGGAGGGAATTCAACGGTGGCTCGCAAACGATATATGGACTTCTAGATCTGGGTGAGGCATCGACACAAATCGTGTTCGAGCCGAGCGCTGAACACAAGAGAAGGGTGAAGGGAAAAGGGCTTATGAGCCTATGGCTAAGGTTACTAGGTGGTGATGAAATCAGGCACAAGGTTTTTATGACGGCGTGGCTGGGATATAGGACAAATCAGGCGAGAGCGCGACACGTAGGGCAGGCAATCAAGGAACTCGAAGGTACCCGAGTAGGGAATAAAGGCCATGATGATGTCGCACTGGACCCTCGTTTGCTCGAAGGTCTAGAATTGAAGGAGAGCCCGGTCTATGTCGTGACAGCTGGTGGACAACTCAAGTCGATTCGCATGCAATAAAATCACAGACTACTAGGAGCGGGATCATTCGAACACTGCTTGCGCAAAACAGAACCACTGCTCGACACCAGCAGACTTTGTCCAGATATCGTGCCTCATGACTGGCATTCATACGCCTTCCATCGACTTTCCCGCATCATATTTCATCAGTATTTCCGAGTACTGGTACCCCTCGGACTATACATTCGGGTTGGGCGGTGCATACGATTTCGTGCAACACGAAAATGCAGCAAATCAGTTCCATGGACGAGGCTGGGCGGGGGTCCTCAGGCAACACACGTAATCGCGTAAAATACATCAGCTTGGTGGTGATGGAGAGGTGGTAAAAGATGATCGTATAGTCGATGTGGGAGTTTGGGGGCCTGAAATCGAACTACCCCGACTGCAAATGTAATGCTTCAAGGCTATCTGGTTTGTCAATGCACTCTGTAAGGGTCTAACGATACCCAGGACTGTAGACTCTGGAGGGAATAGTATAACGAGCGGTGATAGAGTAGTGATGGCGGCGGGAGAGAAAGGGGCTGGGTATGCCACCTCGGACATTCCAGCCTATGGATGTAGTTGGTCATGTTGCGATCAGCTGGACTCTGGGAAAGGTGGTGCTAGAGGCAAGTAACGAGGTGCCGCCAGTTCGGAAAAGGGACAAGTCGCTTATGGTCCTATCGACGATATTGGGGACTACGACGAGTCACCCGTAAAACCTTCCCGACCACCATTCTTTTGTTCGCTAGACGCGATGGAGGATAAGCTGACATCCCATTTCCCTTCATCACTAACATGTGATCCACTAGGTTTTCCACTCGTGCTACTCTTGTCCTGGATGATCAATTTCCCATCTTGTTCCCGTTGGAATACACAAACGCATGCTTGGACATCGGGCCGCACACGACCTCCCAACTCACGGACACGCAGATATTTCACTTATAAGGACTCTTCAATTTTTCTATCAACAGCTAGTTACCGGTACTCTACAATTCTACACAGACCATGTACTACAGTATATAGCCTCTTGTGCAATCCTAGTACCCGCTCCCCTTAGTTCTCGTACAGATACGGGTGCTGAGGTGTGCCACACGTTTTACCCTCGTACATTCACACATGCTCATGGTACCGTAGCACGTTCGTTGTTCTTACAGTATCTAAGATTGGTTCGAGGGAGCAAGAGGCTTACGAAGATTTAAGGAAGGAAGAGAGAATGATGAATGACGTTGGATGGTAAGGTAGCAGAGACTGACTTTACGTTCACGGAATACATTATAGGCTGATTTATTGACACTAACACAACGGCCAACGGGGGCCATTTCTCGGCGAGATAATTGGACGATATCAGGTAGTGAATTATTATTTCCCTTAAACAAGACGTTTAAGTCTATCATCAATATTAGTGGTACCTCCGTTTTTATTACTTCTCCCCTTGGCCCTCCAGCCTTTTCGCGTTGTCCTAAATATTTGTTTCAGGTAAATGTTTCAAGCAAAAGAAGCTACGCGGGGTCTGGATGCACAAGGATCAAACTGGTTCCAAATAGTCACCGAAAGACATCCCATCACACCTATGGAAAACCAGGGCTGGCTAAAGAATCGGTCTCAATTGACTATATCATAATAACATAGCCTATAGTACATGAATATGACAGTGATCAGCCTCTGTCTTCGCTACAAGTCACTTTACGAAGTAAACAAATGAAACAAAATTGAAAATACCCCTAGGCGGTTGTTGGCAATGGGTCCTCAATAGTAATAGCTCTTGGTGCCCCAGAGGCCTGTATTACGATCTCGTCTCTGTTAGACATTCCAATATTATGGTTCCATTGCAATGTGGTAAGGCAATGCTCTGTTTGCTTGCCCCACGCTCGTCCTGAGTGAACTCGGTATAAAACAAGGAGATATGCAATCATCTGAGCAATCAGCACATTGTGGCGTGGAGGCAAAGATATCCAGAAAAGCTTACCTCGATCTCATCTTCCATTGTTTGAAAGACCAGCACCGCGGGGTGGTTGGGATTCTCGTGGAAGACAGCAGATCCAATTGTTGCGCCTATGGCAACAATGGCTTCTAAGCTGAATGATTCAATAAGCATTGCCGCAATGCTCATGTATTGATTGGAGCTTTCCGCCTCAGGTCCTTGCATTCAAAATGTGTCAGCCCATCGATTACACGATACATTACAGGGTTATAAGATACTCACCCATGATTCGGATGTGTTGTCTGCGTACGTACAACAGACGTCCAACAATTAACGCGGTAGTGAGGATAGGGAGTGCCGCGGCGCTTGCATTTAGTGCATCTGTGATTGGTGCAAACTGGTGGTAGAATGCTGCCGAGCGCAATTCGGCATGTATAAGTACACCATCATAAGCACCAAGGCCTAGAAATGTGATAAGCAAACATGGGAACGACCCAGATTGCCATTGAAACTCTGGTGAATGACAAACCCATGATGGCAATCAAGAACACGGAGGGGATAGCAGTTGCAACCAATACATATGGCGATGCTGTCCATATTACCCAGACACGCCAGACCTAAAAGAAAGTCATTGGTGACTTTTGAATAATCCAATTAAAAAATCAGATATACTGCACCTGCATGCATCCCGTCAGTGCAGCAAGCAACATTGTAGCAACGTAGCCGAAGATCATAAATGGTGCATTCCCTGGGCCTGTGGATCCCTGCTCCCACTGCGAAGGGGTCCCAAGTCCATTATTATGATCAATGTAGGCCAGCTCCACAAGCCTAACATCAGCCGAAAAGGATGCTGAGGTGCAAAACACAACCAATGTGCTGTAGGCAAACGAAAAAAGCGCCTGTCTTCGTCTATCGCCTTTACGGAACTCGAGATATAATAGCCGAGCACAGAGAACATAGAGTGCAAAGCCAATGCCGAAGAATGTGCCGATAACGGCCGTCTTAGAGACAACCTCTACCCCTTCAAATAGCCGTAATCCTGATCGGGTGAAAGTCGCCACCATTATTATCAGGGCTCAATATCTGGAGGGTGGTAGGTAATCGGTGGGCGTTGAAACTAGATGCCCTGGGATGGAGGGTATTTTATAGTGCATTAGGATAAATAGCAGTGACATTCGTCACCAGATCTTGAGGATTTGTGGCTAGATTTGTTGTGGATAATTTTTGTTACTGTTTCCTGGTCCGACCGATTTATCGTCTTCTTGCTTGAAGCGTTCGATATATCTCACTGTGAGACCAGAACCGCAGTATTTTACTCCCAAAGAACACTGGATAGGCAAATTCTTCCGAATAATGCAGTTTTTTGGACAGGCATACATTTATGTAATGTATATGGAGTCGTAATTTCTGATGTTATACATAAAATGGCAGGATGCTTTGATATATCGAAGACATTTCCACCCCTGTACCCCTATTCTGGAAGCAATTCCTACCATTCTGGTCCCACGGTGATCTAGTGGTTGATCAGAGAAATACACCTGCAAGTGAACACTTCTGATGCATTTCCCAGATGGATTCTCTCTCTACGTTGCTTCCCATCAGCTAGCATAGCAATCATGTCCAGGGCCAGTTTCAAATTCCTCACAAGGAGATAGAATTCGAAGCATATGAACTACCCATCCCTCTACATTATACATCTGTGAATAACCAAGACATACCAACCTCCATGAAACATTCTTCCTTTTATCTCGAGTCGTCCTCCAACACTCTTCACTCTGCGGATCTATTGTTTCCTTCCAGAGTACCCAAATTAAATTTAGTGCATATCAAATCATTTGACTGAAATCGCTGGCGTGACGTTGGGAAGGTGATATTGGTGTTAACGATATGAGCAAGTGGTCATTGATCAAGAGATGTTTGTGATCAAGAGATGTCCACGTTCATCAAAGTTTCCATTGAGCCTTTAAGAGGCTTTACGGCTTCTTGTTCATTTCAGATCGAATTTCTTTTGGAATCTCGGTCGGAGTGAAGTTTATCTGGTAAATGACGATATTCCATAGCCATATGTGCAGTTCTATCAGGAGCATAGCTCGTCGCGGAAGTGTTTTTGAGTTCCTGAATGGAAGCAAGGGGGCCCAATAATGAACACTCGAGTTTCAGGTTGTGCTGGAAAGACCATAATAGACTTGTTGTTCCTAAGTGCACCCATTGGTATATGCAATTTAAGAATTAATGTTCTCGGGACCCCGCATATTGAATGATTGATTTATGGGGGAGCCGTTGATTATGATTGGCTGATGGAAGAAGTATTTTTATGTTTGAATGCTTTTGCCATTCTCATGATCTACACACACATAATTGCAACAGATCTATTTCATGCATTGGTACTTTTGAATTCCTACCTGACGATCAGCCCCCGCTCGGTGTTCATACACTTCAAGTGACGGTGATACAATTTTATGGAGGCAAACAATGCAAACATCGGGAGCTGGCATGTGTTACGTTACCAGTTGTGGAGTAACAATCATTGTTGTATCATTGATGAGAAGCATGACGCGTGGTGAGACACTTATAGTAGGCCGGTTTGCAACACTACACTCCACAAGGGACCCCTGATTGCAGTATGATGCGTTACATCTATTAGGTGTGAGTCCGGGCACCTGACAACAAGCCCTCAGAGGTCCCTTTCTCGGCTGCGATTCCTTGTAGTCCAAGGTTCAATATCCATTATCTTGATAATACACAGCGGGGCACCAAACACGTGATATACTTAGATATATCATGTATCATCAATTTCATTGTCTTTTGAACTACATTTGACCCCAGTATTACTACTAAAATCGGACTCCATGGTGGTCGTCCATGTGTAAGGCATATGGGAGTGTCCATGCACCAATACCGTGGCCCGTAGCTGGTGGAGTAGAGTAGATTAAGAAGGAGATACTAAAACCCGCGTGTTATAGATTGACTTTCGTTCCATCACTGGCTTGCCGAACCTGAAGCATTGAAGCCCTAAGCCCTCTCTTAGTTTCTGTTGAAGACGGCCTTATATACTTATTTAAAATTAACTTGGCTAAGAAATTGGCCTGGATCAACCATATAGTGATACTATGACCTAGACTACGCGGATTTGGAAATAAACACCCTCTCTCTACAATGAAAATCACTCCACAGCATAAAAAATGCACAAAGAAATGAAGACATGCCCAGGCAGTTGTTGGCAATGAGCCTTCGGCAGTAGCGGCTCTTAGTATCCCAGAGGTTTGCGTTACAGCCCCATTCCCATTAGACATTCTACTATCATAATTCCATTGCAGCATAGTAAGATTATGCTCCAGCTGCTTGTCCCATACCTGGCCTGAATATACTCGGTATAAAACAAGAAGGTATGCAATCATCCGAAGAATTAGCATTTTGCAGAGTAGAGGCAAAGGTATCCTGAAAAACCTCATCTCGATCTCATCCTGAGTTCCTTCGAAAACATTTATGTTGAAGGTAACAACTCCGATTGTTGCTCCTAAAGCATCGGTAGCTTCTATACTGAAGGATTCAATAAGCATTGCTGCAATTCTTGTGTAGTGATTGGGGATCTCCGCCTCAGGTCCTGTTATAGAAAATATGTTGGCCCGTTGATCATAAGACTGTCAGATACTCACCCATGATTCAGATATGTTGTCTGCATGTGTACATTAAAGCCCAACAATTAAAAAGGTAGTGATGATAGGGAGTGCTGCGGTGCTTGCTTCTATTGCAGTTGTAATTCTTGGAAGTAGTTGGAGGAATGCTTTCAGACCCAACTTGGCGCGTATAAGAATGGAGCCACAAATAATAAGGCCTGGAAAGACAATAAACAAACATCAGGATGGGCGTAAATCGTCGTTGAAGCTACAGGTGAATAATGAACCTATGATGGCAATTAAAAGATGAATGGAATGGCAGTTACGATTAATGCATATGGCGACGCTGTTCATATTATCCAGACACACCAGACCTACAAGGAAGTCATTAGTGACTTTTGCCCATCAAACCAGCAAATTAGATATGCCGTACCCATATCCATCCCGTCAGCGTCGCAAGAACAATCGAGGAAGTATAGCAAAGGAGCATGAATGGTGCACTCAATATGGGTCCAGTCCCAAAGCGCACAGGGAACCCAAATCCATCATTATAGTCAATGCAAGCCAGCTCTTGAAGGCTACCACAATTGTCGAGGCTTGATGTGCAAGGGTGGTGAATGATGAAGATGTCTTAGTGTGGATAGTTTACGATCCGCCGTCGGGTTCAATAGTGATAATCATTAACTGCTAGATTCCGAGGTTTCGCAACCTAGATCTGCTGTGCATAGTCCTGGTACTGTTTCCTAGGGCACTGTTACTGATTTACTGCCCCCTTAGTAAAGCAGCATTTGATAGTCTAAGAGTCTCTCAGCGCCAGCAGGGGACCTATACCTGCAAACATTTGAATGCTTCTGATGGAGCTGCCCAGATGAGATAGATTCTTTCTATATTGTTTTTAGCCACTCCATCTAGTAGCGTAGCAATGATCATATCCAGGGCCAGTCTCAGCTTCCTAATCAGAGGATAGAATTTAGAGTGTGTAAACTATATAGTCCTTTACTTGGTACGTTATGTATAACCGAGACGCACCAGCTTCTCTGATACGTTCTTTCGTTCATCTTGAGTTGTTCCTCTTCAAAATGCTTAAAGCAAATCTAGTGCGAATCAAATCGATCACCTGTCAGAACAGAACTGCATTTGCTGCGGTGATGTTGGATGGTTGAGGTTGAGGTTAGCGATTGAAAAAATGCTCATCGATCAAGATATCATATATATATAGGCTGCGTTCGAGGGACGATCGCGTTCATCAACCTGGTCTTGTTAGTAAAAGGCTGCATCCCGCAGCCCTGTGTGCAATCATACCAGGAGCCTAGCTTATTGCGCAAGTACTTTCAAGTTTCTGAGTGGCAGTGAGGGAAGCGGGTGACGACCGCTCGGGTCTCACAGTCGCTTCCACAGTGGGGCTTACCAGAGAATACCAAAAGGCTTGTTGCTCTTAAATTTATCTCTCGCTGATATGTACAATTTGAGAACTAAAGCCTCAGTTCACCCGCATATGACCTCATGACAGTACATATTTACCTCTCTCCCAAGTGGCTGGTCTTGAATGTATCATAATATGAAGTAGATAGCTGAGCGCCAAGCTTGCGACGCGCTCAGGCTTTGATATATCATATATATATCATTGAATCTCATCGTCTCTTGAACTACCTCCCTGATATCCTTACTGCCATTGCACTTTACAGGACCACGGCACCTGGTTCCTCCAGAGATTGCTTTTTATTAACTAGGTCGTCCACTGCGCGGCTTATGGGAGTGTACCGCATTGGGTAGATTGAAAAGGAAATCCAGATCACGTGTCCCAATGTTCAACATACGTTCGACGTCCGTTTTGTCCAACTCCTGTGCACTCCGTTGGCCCAACAGCACATCTGTGGTGCTGGCTTGAGAATGTCACTCCTAGATTCATTGGTCATAAACGGCCACTCTTGTCTTTGCCCCTCTCCCGCCCACCGCACCCACGTCACCCTGCACAGTGCATTGTACCTGTACTAGCTCATGGTTCCTCAGTCTCGAGCAACTTAGACAGCACTGCAGGTGGTCAGCCCGCCCGCCCGCATGCTGCTGGCCTAGGCACCACCCCTCAGGCCGGAAACCCTCTCTGCGACTTTCGCACACCTAGGTAAGGTGCGCTCAATCTCCCAAGTTATGTGACCGTGCTTATCCAAGCTTGCCTGCAGGTACTTGGCGAATTCGAGTCAAATCATGTTGAGGTCGTTGACGACAGCGGTGAAGACTCAAAGCAGCCGGTCCAACCCGCATAACTTGCTCGAACGCATGTACCTCCGTATCTCGATCTTCATCCCCAGAAATATCGATATCCCATTGCCACTGCTATCAGACCTGGCATATTGTAACCTCTCCCCCTCTGCCATCAATTTGCATACGTCAAATATAAAGGAAGGCGGGATGAGAGGCTCCCTCGATATGCGGGCGGTGGATGAGCTGTCGATTTTAGTGGAGGGAGTAGTGTCTAGGCAGGTAGGGTGGAGAAGACTTCTTGGCCGATGATGGCAGCGGAGATGGCTGCTGGCAACAACTCTACCAGAATGAGGAGTCACAGGGGGGCTACCAAGGCGCAAGCCAGAACAATGCACCTAAGGATGCTGCGCGGTGGAAAGTCAGCAGTTGCCCAAAGCTTCGCTGAGCGCGCAAGCGAGCAAGGTCGCCTCGGTGCAGCATTCTTCTTCTCTCGAACAAACCAGCGGAATAAACCCCTTCGTGTCATCCCGACGATAGTATATCAGCTAGCAGAGCAATGGTTCGACTATTGGTCACTACTCGCACGGCAGCTTGTCGAGAATAACCGAGTGCTGGACGCTGTTCTCCGGGTGCAGTTCAAGAAGCTTATCGTCGAACCACTCTCGAGCCTTGCCAAAAATTCTCGACAACCCCTCCTAATTGTCGTGGGTGGACTCGACGAATGCGACGGTGAGGATTCCCAGCGCAAAATAATCAGGCTTGTGTGCGAAGTTGCGCATCCCGAGAACGGACTGCCCCTCCTATAACTCATCTGTAGTAGACCAGAGCCTCATATTATCAACACGTTCTCTACTATCGATTCGAGCATCAACTGCCGCAGGGAGCAGCTTATTCTGGATGATGAACCACGGAACGATGTTGATCGATATTTACAAGATAGCTTTCTGGAGACTCGCGGCCAGTACCCGGATATCGTTGGGGTCCAGACAGGACAATGTTAGCCATCTGATGCGGATTTCGCTGGGATATCTAACGCGGCATCTGGGCTCTTCATACTCGCTGCTACTGCGATCAAGTATATTACGGATCTCGAATATGCGGATCCATGCTACTAGTTACGGGTCCTGTTATCTTTCATCAACAAGTCTCAAAGTCTGGGCGCGAAGAGCCCAGGGGAAGCGCTTGATCTGCTGTACACGTATATTCTATTTGATGTCCCAAAACACGTCCTATCTATCACGCTGTTAATCCTCGGATTCCATATTGTTGACGGGCTAGATATCTACATCTTCCCCTATGTCGATGCACAAGGCCTTGGTAATTTTCTATGCCTAGACCAGGGAACACTTGCACCGCGCCTCATTCAGGGATTACCTTCGAGACTCGACCCGCTCTGGAAAATATTTTACGATAGTCAAACAATGATTGCCGAACTCGCTACCTACTCTCTGTGGTGGGGTGCAACCTGCCCAAACACTAAAGGCGAGTGGTCGTGTTCGGTGCGTAACTGTGGTAGAGTTATTATATTGAGGTTTTACCCAGGCCTCAGCCGCTGGACAGGTTCCGATTCTCATGCTACTTATTTTCGGTGGGCATATCCATCTGAAGTGCGAGATATACACACCCGGATAGCCATAGTGGCCCTTGTCTGTTTGCAAAGAGCTTGTGAGCTCGTCAGCCGTGGAGAAAATCCGATTCTTTTCTCTCAAATTGGTCGGTATCAGCTGTCCAACTTTTTAGCGATTGAGCCGAGGGAATTTATTGGCCTTGCAAATAAGCTGCAACAACTGGCACGTTTTACTCATGTAGGATTGCTCCGGCTGATTCACATTTATCCCTCAACAATTTGTTATTGCATAAGGTTTGAGGGAAGATTTTGACGACAAACCTATCCGGGTAGAGGCCAACAACTCGAAGGATGTGCGGCTTCTGAACTACCTATCATGCTTAGCGGGTCGCAATGCACTGTTGATCCCTACTCAATTTCCTATTGAGTTGTTCGAGGTAAAGCCAGCGCCTCATTTTTATGTTGGTCCGTGCGACTCATGTGTTCTCAGTATGAGTTCAAAGTAGAGCCAGGAGAAGTGCGGTATTTCTTTTTGGGGTATGGTGTGAGGAGTTGTATAGTGTGATTTAGCTTTGTGAACGGCTGGAAGGCTCTTATTCTAGTGATTGAAAAGCAGCATTCTGAAGATGAAGTATTCGGGTTCCGCCAGTGCATGGCGATAACTTCTCAAGGACCCCAAGTTAACGCTTAGGCTCGGCGCTAGCGCTCAGCATCAGGCTTGTTTGATGGCCACATAGAGTAGATTAAAAAAGGAAATACCGAAAAAGTGACCACGTGTCATGAAATTGACTTCCGTTCCGTCCAACTCTGCCCTGACTGAACTCTCAACACAGCACGTCTGCAGTGGTATGGCCTTTTGGAATATGTAATACCAGCTTAAAACCTTACCACTTCCGCAGTATTGCCGCCTTTGTCCTTATCTCGACACTGCCCCGTCAAGACTGAGGCCTTTCACCCTATCTTAACTTCCTTTTAATCAACCATGGCACCACCTACCGCCAACGATCCCTGGCTCGCAGGTCGACACTTTGGCATCGTTATAGACGCCGGCTCCTCAGGGTCTCGACTTCAAATCTATAGCTGGCTCAATCCTAGGGGTAGACGGCCAGACAAGGGGAGCGCCCAAGCCTACGCTCTGCCCAGGGTTGAAATAGGAACAAAAGATGAGGAATCATGGGTTACAAAGGTCGAGCCCGGTCTGTCGTCTCACTACTTTCCTCTGTGACTTCAGCCTATTCACGAAATATCTACACGCGCTAATACAGGCCTCTCTACACTGGCTTCGAATCCCACCGCCGTCGGGACATATCTAAAACCTCTGGTTACCCATGCCCTTAACGAGATTCCACCTTCCCTACATTCATCGACGCCAATTTTCCTCTTAGCAACGGCAGGAATGCGCTTGCTTTCTCCACAGGAGCAGGCGTCTGTCCTCTCTCATGCATGCGAATTCCTTCGCTCGTCCACTAAATTCAAAATTGATGCGCCGTCTGCGAGTCTGGGACCTTGTGGGAGCAGTGTCCGTATTATTACGGGAGAGGAGGAAGGTCTTTTTGGGTGGATTGCCGTCAACTACCTCATGGATGGGTTCACCGGGAGGAAGGGGAAGGGGAAGGAGGTTGATAATCATTCGCGAACGACGTATGGATTTCTAGATATGGGCGGGGCCTCAACCCAGATCGCATTCGAGCCGAGTGCAGAACACGAGAGAGGGGTAAAGGGCAAAGGGCTTATGGACGTGCGGCTGAGGTTACTGGGTGGTGAGGAAATCAGGCACAAGGTGTTTGTGACGACGTGGCTCGGGTATGGGACAAATCAGGCGAGAGAGAGATACGTGGGACAGGCAATCAAGGAACTCGAGGGTACCCGAGCAGGGAATAAAGGCCACGATGATATCGTGCTGGACCCCTGTTTGCCTAAAGGCCTCGAATCGACGGAGAGCCCGGTCTACATCGGGACAGCTGGTGGAAACACTCAAGTCGATCCGCATACAAAGCAATCGCACAAATTGCTAGGAACGGGATCATTCGAGCAATGCTTGCGCAACACAGAACCACTACTCAACACCAACAAACCTTGTCCAGATGCACCTTGCCTCATGAACGGCATTCACGTCCCTTCTATTGACTTTTCTGTATCGCATTTCATCGGAGTTTCCGAGTACTGGTATTCCTCGGAACACATATTCGGGTTGGGTGGTGCATACGATTTCGTGCAATACGAGCGTGCGGCGAGTCAATTCTGCGGACGGGATTGGGCTGGGATTCTGAAACAACACGAAGAATCGCGTAAAAACCATCAACTTGGTGGTGACGGCGAAGTGATAAAAGATGATCAAATAGTCGAGGTCGGAGCTTGGGGGCCAGAAGTCGAACTACCGCGACTACAAATGCAATGCTTCAAGGCTGCATGGATCGTCAATGTGCTCCATAAGGGTCTTGGGATGCCTCGGACCGTGGACTCTGGAGGGAACAGTACGACGAGCGGTGACAGGGTAGTGGAGGCCGCAGAGGAAAAAGGATTGGGTAGGCCACCAACATTCCAGTCGATGGACGCAGTAGGTCATATTGCGATCAGCTGGACTCTGGGGAAGATGGTATTAGAGGCAAGCAAGGAAGTGCCGCCACTTCGAAAAGGGGATAAGCCACTTGTGGACCCCATCGACGATATCGAGGACTATAATGAATCGCCCGTAAAACCCATCCGACCACCGTTCTTCTCCCTGGATGCGATCGAGGATAAGCTGACACCCCATCTACCACCATCGCTAACGCGAGAGTCGTTGGGATTTTCACCTGTGCTACCCCTATTTTGGATGATCGTCTTCTTCGTTTTGTTCCTCGTCGTATATCCTTTCCGGCGGCAGTTCAGGACAGGGTGTCTAAGATTCGTTCGAGGGAAGAGGGAGGCTTATGGGGATATAATGGAGGAAGGGAGAATGGTGAATGGTGGTGGGATGTCGCCGTCTGGCACATCACCAGCGGCTTCGTGGATGCGAAGGGTATTTCCTAGATCCGGTAGTACGAGGAATGGTAATGGGCACCCGCTGCCCCACCTCCGGTCCTCCAGCCTTTCAAAGGCTACAATGCCCAGGTCATTCTCTATGCCCACGATTACAACTAGCGGAGTGGGAGATAATCTAGAAGAAGGCGGGGCTACAGTTGTGAGCTCGACGAGATACAACATTCCTCGGACACCTTCTCCTGCGCCGGGGACGATTGCAGAAAGCGGCGATGGGCAGATGTTGACTTCGCGTTCACGGAATACGTCACAGGCCAATTTATCGATACTAGCACAGCGGCCGGCAGGAGCCACTTTTCGACGAGATGATTAGATGGTGTCATGTAATGATATGTATTATCTTCCTGACGCGGCTATCGAACAATGGCGCCCCTCGTCTAAGGTAAAGAAACTTGTATATCCACCGGAGGGTAAGTCATCGGGACGGGGAAAATTGCCCAGCCGCACATCTAGTAATATCGTTATTGTCATCTGTGGGCTTTATCATCCTGTATTTAGTATTATGCTAGCTTTTTGTTTTTGTAGATGGACGTTGTGGTCGGGTTCTCGGATCTCAGATCTGGGTGCTTAATCATCTGACTTGTTACAAACGTCCACGAAGACATCTTTATAAGCCTACTGAGTACTAAGGCTAGTCAAGGAATGATCGGTCTCAACTGACGCAATCAAGAGGACAAGTCCATGGTAGTGATCAGTCCTCCTCTCTGTAAACCACTCTACAGAACAAATAAATATAAGAAAGTCAAAACACCCCCAGTCGGGTGCTGGTAACGCGCCGCTCGCAGTAGTAACTTTTGGTCAACCAGGGGCTTATATCATGATATCATGGTTGCCTATTAGCCGCTCCATTAGTATCATGACTCCATTGTATCGTGGTAAGGCTATGTTCTGTTTCCCTGTTCCATGCTCGCCCTGAATGAACTCGATATAAAACAAGGAGGTAAGCAATCATCTGAGTTATTAGTGTAATGCGATCTGGAAAGAATATATCTAGACAAACCTACCTCGACATTGTCCTGAATTGAGGCAAAAAACACCACTGCGGGGTGATTATGGTTTACATAAAATAGAGCATATCCGATTGTCAATGCTAAAGCATCAATGGCTTCTATGCTGAAGGATTCAATAAGCATCGCTGCAATGCTCATGTAGTGAATAAACTCGGTTTCCACCTCAGGTCCTTTCATTGATGGTTTGTCAGCCCACCAATCATATGGCACGTTACAGAGGTATGAAACACTTACCCATGATCCGGATATGTTGTCTGCGTACATACATTAGACGTCCAACGATTAAAGAGGTAGTGAAGATAGGGAGTGCTACGGTGCTTGCGTATAATGCATCTGTAATTCCCGGAAGCAGCTTGAAGGATTCTTTCGAGTTCAAGCTGACGCTTAGGAGAATATCCTGACAAATACCAAGGCCTGGAGAGATAATAAGCAAACGCAGGGACAAGCCCTGATCATCATGACATTGAAGCTCTGGTGAATTACGAACCTATGATGCTAATTAAAAGCACGAAGGGAATGGCCGTTACAATCAATGCATATGGCGACGCCGTCCATATAACCCAAACACGCCAGACCTGCAAGAACGTCATTGGTGATTTTTGGCCCAATTAAACTGAGAAGCTAGATCTACTGCACCTGCATGCATCCTGTCAGTGTTGCAAGCAAAGTCGCGGAAACATCGCCGAGGATCATGAATGGTGCATTAATTATCGGTCCACTCTCAAACTTCAGAGGGGACCCAAGCTCATCATTATGGTCAATGTAGGACAACTCCTCAAGCCTAGCCACAGTCCCTAAGCATATTGATGCGCATAATACAACTAGTGTGCTGTAGATGAACGAGAAGAGCGCCTGTTTTTGTCTGTTGCCTTTGCGGAACTCGAGGTACAACATTCGAGCACAGAGGAGATAGAGTGTAAAGCCAATGCCAAAGAATGTACCGGCAACGAGCGTCCAACAGACCAGGTCCATCCCCTCGTATAGCCGTAATCCTGGCCGGGTGTAGCTCACCACCATTGTTGAGGCTCGATGTACAAGGGTGGTAGGCAAGTGGTGGGTGATGAAATTGGATGCCTTGGGGTGGATAGTATAGTTTACGAATACCTCGAGCTAAAATAGAGGTAGCCATCTATCATTATATTTTGCGGTTTCACGGCCAGATTTGGTGCGCTTCTGTTACTGTTCCTGAAACGCTGTTCAGCTGAATTACCTTCTCCTTGTTTGTGGCGTCAGTCCCTGGATTAGTATCTACCAGATATCAGGATTATTTCTGTATTGCTTTTCATCCGTTCCAATCGCCAGCGTAATGATAATCATATCTAGGGCCAGTTGCAAGTTCCTCATCAGAAGATAGAATTCGAAGTGTATAAACTATCTAACCTTTGACATTATACACTGTACAAACCGAGACACAGCGACCTCTAAAGCACTCTTTCCTTCATCTTAAGTTGTTCCTTCCAACTCTCGTCATTCCTCTCATCTGTTGTTTCTGCTCAGAGTACCTAAAAATTTTTTAGTGCCAATCGAATCACCCGATAGAATAGGAATCAATTCTGCTGCCGCTATGTTTAGGAGATGAAGTTGAAACTAGTAATAGCTGGTGCTCGGGGCTCAAGAAATATGGCGCTCGTCATCCATTGCCCCGGAATCCATACCTGGTTTATCCCGCAAGTACATACTTTCGAGTTCCTGAACTTTGGCAGTGTAGGGGCGGATGACACACAGATGAAAAGGTCGGTTGAAAAGGAAATCCTATGCCCAAACCTGGGATTTTAGATAAAAAGGATCCCACACCACAGCGAGGTTACGTTTCCACAGCTGGAACTGGTGGAACGCTACTTGTCTACCTTTCCCTCTTGGTTATCCGTGGACATGATAAGCCGAGGAAACGGCATGTTTGATCAGGTACCGTAACTCACGTGACTGCACAGCTGGCCTGGCGCGGAAACAGGTTCTGTGGTACAGTCGCGGACACTCAAAGTCCGTTAATTTTATCTGACTTTTATAAAACTGTGAGAAAGTAACGTCAATCGATAGATCTCCTTAAGAGCTTTCGAACCCACCTGAAATGAGGAAATTTCAACGAGCGGTTCGCCCGCAATACCCCATTTAGTTTTAATGACCGAAAATTATGGCCAGACGCCGAAAAAATTAATAGAAATCATGAAAAATAGCGCAATCGTCTTATTTCATTGCGCTGGGTATGATCCCCGAGTTTCAGAAATTTTCAACGAGCGGTTGCTTGAATAAAAAAAATAAACATTTCCAATATCCCCTCAGTCTACTCTTACAAATGGTGAAGAAAAAGTGCAAACGAAACATATCTGGCCTCCGTAATCAATTGCAGCACACACCTGATCCACCCTCGCATCATGAAATGGCCCCTTTGTCACTGCCAGAAGCTTCTGAAGTCATGGCATCCGAAGCTGAAGGGTTTGAGCCTGACAATATTACTTCTGGATGGCACCCTGATAACATAAAGCCAAGATGGGATGAGGGTTCAGATAATGAAGAAGATGGTGAAGGAGTGTTTGAAGATGGTCTTGAGGGTACAGATAAAGACTGGAGTGTAGATCTAAGTGGGAAGGGTTTTCAAGCAAAGATGGTGGGGCTAGCTTTGCATAATGGAGATGATCCTCGTGATGAGGATTGGGTTCCTCCCATGTTGCGATGGAAGCAAGCTCAAAAAAAGAAAAGTGCGCTTATATTATAAATATCACTACTTCGAGCTCAAGGTCTGATTACCGAAATTATCAGGAAAAATGATGAAGATACCACCAGCTCCGAGAAAGAGAGGCCCTGATGTTGGAAGCAAATCAGCAAGAACACGCCGTCGTTACCACAAACTTTTATCTGATCAAGTTGATCTTGAATATTGTGGCTTTCTACCTCAACCGGTGGCCATATCACCCAGTGACGACCACAACATGTCACAGATCACCAAGCCTGGCAAGCCATCTAGATCAGATAGTGGCAACAAAAATACCAAGTTTCCACAAGATCCAGTAGTCGATGGAGTTACTGAGAGACACGAGACTCAAGAAAGTTATATTGGGACACGGCTCAGCAAGCATAAGAGACTTCATAAAGCAATTAGTGATGTCACTTATCAAAGTTCGGACTCAGATGATGGCGATGAGAGCAACACAAGTGGCAAAATAGTGGATGGGTGTGACGAGTTAGAGGCTGCAGCAGAGGATAATGAGGATTGGGAGGATGAACTCGAGGAGATGGTGGCACCGAAGGGATCTATGGCCAGTTCAAAAACTCAGCCTTGGACAATACTGCGCAACCAGATTGTCCATGATCTGGAAAAAAAATACCAGACGCTCTCACTCTCGAAAATCAACCAGTTAATGATTTTACGAAACTTTGCAACACTACGGATCAAAGGCTTTTCAAGAATCCGAGCCAGCTATTTAGTTGCCATTCAGTGGCGGATCAATGCAACATCAAGCTCATATTTTGCGCAAAGAATTCGCTCCCTTGCACGTTATTATCAAGCTTTTGAACAGCTGCCAAAGGAAAAACGTGGCGGAAATCATGCTCACTCATTACTGAAGGATGAAAGTGTTCGCACTGCGGCTCACACCTGGCTTAATGAACAGCCTCGTGGTGAGGTGACTCCTTCGAAGTTTCATCAAGCACTCTGTGACAAAATATTTCCCTCACTTGGCTTGTTGCTGGATAAACCACCATGTGTGCGAACAGCACAACGCTGGCTCATTAAACTTGGCTGGTTTCACTCAGTTGTTAAAAAGGGTGTCTACATGGATGGACACGAGCGGAAGGATGTTGTTGTATATCGGCAGGAGGAATTCTTACCAAAAATGAAGGACTTCGAACGACGGATGGCCCATTATGTCTCAGCCCCATCAGGAGAAGAATTAATTCGGATTGAGCCAGATTTGCGGCCAGGTGAAAAAGAAGTGATTGCAGAATTCCAGGATGAGAGTTGTTTTCAAGCTAATGATCACTCTTCGACTGCATGGTATGATTTAATATTCCCTCATGTGCCCCCTTGTATAATTGATTTGAACTCCAGGCTCCCAGAGGGAGAACAGCCACTCCGACAAAAAGGACGTGGTCGCTTGATCCATGTTTCTGATTTTGTGGAGCAAGTGAATGGACGTCTTGTTGTGTACAATGCCGATGGTTCCATCAAAAGGCAAGCCCGGAAGATTATCTATCCAGGATCCACCGGTGATCCATATTGGGATTGTCAGCAACTAATTGAACAAGTGAGGGGTGCACTCGAGATCTTTGAGGAGGCACATCCGGGATGCCAGGGTTTATTTATTTTTGATCACTCATCAGCTCATGCATCTCTTGCACCAGATGCACTCAAAGCATTCGAGATGAATAAGACCAATGGTGGAAAACAACGGTTCCAGAAAGACACCATTATTCCATTCTCAAACCCTAACCCACACCTCCGGGGCAAGCTTCAGAAAATGACAACCGAAACCGGCAAACAGAAGGGCCTCCAACAAACCCTCGAGGAACGTGGATTTGATGTCTCCCGCTTAAGAGCAAAATGCAGCCCTGTATGCCCATGGGAAAGTGAAGGTTGTTGCATGGCCCGTCTCCTCAGTAAACAGGAAGATTTCGTTAATCAAGTATCGGTGCTTGAAAATGTTATTTGTGATGCTGGTCACGAATGCATCTTCCTTCCAAAGTTTCATTGCGAGCTGAACCCAATAGAAATGGTGAGTTTTCTGTGTCTTCGTGTTTTATTTCCCCTCCAGATTATACAGGGACCGCAGCACGAGGTTCGAACCGTTCCCCCTTGTGAGTAAAGGGAACGGTTCGAAAAAAGCCTTTATTATTAAAGGCGAACGGTTTGGCCTAAACCGTTCGAACCCAAGTTTGGGACTGGGAAAAATCACATGATACAGGATCATGTGATTATTATAACAAAAAAATTTTTTACATCAGTTGCAGTGATTTTATCCACAAAATAAATTGAATTAATTAAGACTTATATTAAAGAGCTATCAAAATGAGCTAACCAACTATGATAATAATTAAATAAGACTAAGCTAAAGTACCACAAACACAGAGTGATGTGGAAGGGAAGAAAGAGCAAGAGAGGGGGGAGGGGCCATATATATAATGATGAGATTTAGGGCCGGTCTGACTCACATGATCTAAGGTGCATGTGACCGAGACAATGGGAGGGGAGGCCAGCCCTAAACATTAACAATTGGTGGCTCCCATTGTCTGAGTCACGTGTACCTTAGATCATGTGAGTTAGACCGGCCCTAAATCTCATCATTATATATATGGCCCCTCCCCCCTCTCTCGCTCTTTCTTCCCTTCCACATCACTCTGTGTTTGTGGTACTTTAGCTTAGTCTTATTTAATTATTATCATAGTTGGTTAGCTCATTTTGATAGCTCTTTAATATAAGTCTTAATTAATTCAATTTATTTTGTGGATAAAATCACTGCAACTGATGTAAAAAATTTTTTTGTTATAATAATCACATGATCCTGTATCATGTGATTTTTCCCAGTCCCAAACTTGGGTTCGAACGGTTTGGCCTAAACCGTTCGCCTTTAATAATAAAGGCTTTTTTCGAACCGTTCCCTTTACTCACAAGGGGGAACGGTTCGAACCTCGTGCTGCGACTAATGGATTATAACTAATAATATTATATTCATAGTATTGGGGATGGGCTAAATTTCGGTACAGACAGGTCCCAAAGTCGAATTTTAAGCAAGCAAAGAAAGCTGCAAAAGAGACCTTAGATGCTTGTCCAACAGACGTCATTCGTCGGTTCATCAATCGTTCTTGGCGGTTCATGAGCGCTTACCGGATCGGCTTGACTGGGAAGGCGGCTGCTTGGGCCGTTCGCAGACAAAAGGGTCACCGGGCGGTCTCACAAAGTGCAATGATGCACCTGGATGCTATAATAGACCATAACAATGGTAATTAAACTCAAAACTTTACAAAATTTTTGCAAAAAATTATGGCCGGAATGAAAAACCCGTGGGAAAAACTTCGGAGACATGTTTTTTGGCTCCTTTCATGAATCTGAGTATCATGCCGCAAATTTCAAAGGGATCCAACGAGCCGTTCTTAAGATATAAAGTTGATGGACTTTGAATGTCCGCGACTGTAGAAATCTAAACCTGCAACCCTTCCCAACTTCTCTCGGTTCCGCAGGCCAGTCTTTTTGGCATCGTTATAGCCGTTGGTGTCTCGGGGCCTCAATTACAAATCTGAAGCTAGTTGGCGCATATACTCTTAACGAGATTCCACCCTCTCCACATTATTCGACGCCTATTTGCCTCTTGGAAACCGCCGGAACTCGCTTGCGTTCCCCGCAGGAGCAGGCATCTGTCCCGACCGTGGATGCGAATTACTTCGTTCGTCCACCAAATTCAAATTTGATGCACCGTCAGCGAGTCTAGGACCTTGTGGGAGTAGCGTTCGAAGAAATCGAGGGTCGTTCGCGAACGACATGGATTCTGGACGCGTGCGGGGCCTCAACCCAGATCATGTTCAAACTCAGTCCGTTTGTATTGTCTCATCTTATTTATTCAGGCGAATGCTCAGGCAAAGCAGTTATTTGAAATACAAACAATCATAGAAATATAGCTCCACGAGCCTATTGAAAACTAACGTTGGCTAAGGAATTAGCCTTAATTATCGGGTTTTCTTAGTGGTTGGTAGGGACCGTCGGCCCCCAGGTATACAGCCGGGGCCCGTCGTACCCTGCACGAAACCCGGGCATGGTGCGGGAGCTGCAAGGACCGTCACAAGTAACACTGCGAAGATGGTGACGACGCCAAATACGTTCTTCATTTCTGGCTCACAGATTGTTTAGCTTGGGACCTCCCATAATTATAAATATATTGGCTGTAATACAGACCTATTTGGCGCAACGACGCAGGGAATTGGTGAACAACAGAAGGTGCGAGAGGCAGGTGAGTTCTGTACAGTGGGTGGCAATCAGCTAGAGGATGTTAGTTTGAATGACATACTAAACATACGAGAAACTAGAATTGTCAAGCTGGAGGCGGATTGAAGTAATGGCAGCTACCAGAGCTGGGTCTTTTATACTTGACCTCCTAGGCACCTTCGACTGCCTCGATACTAATGACAATCGCATTACAGCACTGGTCAAAATTATTTTGTAACAGAGGTTGTCATGGTTGGGCCTGCAATCAATGTTACACCGATAGCATGGAGATAGAGTGCAATGATTTTTAACAGTGTGTCTAGTACCTACTCGAGCCAAGGCCGCATTCATGCCGAGTTACCCCCGCATACTCAGGTACCGGGCGCCCCCACGAGCACAGCTAAACATACACGAAGAGCCAAAGACCAATACATCAAGCCCAAAAGGGGTTCATGGATTTATGAGCGGACCACAGCTTCGATCCTCGGGACCGGCAACATTTATATGAGACTCACCAAAAAAACCTCACGTTTACTACACTCTGCAACATATCTAATATTTACCTTGCTTGATAAGAACGAGGCCAATTCCACACGTAGGAGGCTGCTTCCAAGCCAACACCTCAATTAACATGGTTCCGTCTGTAGGATCGGTGTGACTACCATTGCCGTGGCGAATGCGCCGAGGGCCAACTTCAACGACATCAATAGTGTCATTCCACGGTCAACCTGAATGTCATGAGTAACAGTAACAATCAACTCTTTCCGTTGTAGATTCTTATCGGAGCTCACCCTATCTATTGGTATAGGATGGGAATAATGGGGATATCAAAGAACATTCAAGTTAAGCTTCGCTTCCTTGGCCTTTGCATTCTCGCACATTATTACTTCACCGCTGTACATCCATATTACTCAACCATACGACAAAGTTGTTGGGCTTCTTAGTCTCGTGCTAACTCAGTCCGTGGGTGGTATTAACGGACCAGGTGTTTACCATAAGAACACCGTGCTTTATAACCTCAAAGCGACATCAAAGCTTCCATAATATCATTCATCTTGGCTCCTATCCATCCAATGGATAGCAATAGACCCAAAAAGAGGAGCCGTCTGGTTTCATGAAGCTGAGCTGGAAAGAGCGCCCACAAGCTGGCTCTTCAGCTAGGCAGACATTATCTGGACAAGTGAGCGGTCCAATTCTTCGTGATGTAGGAGCAGGGCTTGCATTAACCAAGCCATTTAGAAGCAGCATGGTTGCAAGAAACGAGAGTTTGGGGCCTATTGGATAGCTGTTGCGAAGCGCCGTTAGCTGGGTCGTTAAAGGATGGCTATGTAGGACCCAGGGGGGAGACTCAGAGACTCGCCAAGAGATCAGATCCGAAGCTAGGGCTGAATCTATTCTACAGCGTTCCTATTGATGAATTTCATAGACGGGGATCTTCCCCGGGGTACCCTATCCCGTCGGAAGTGCACCATGATCAATATCAGTTTGATCATGAAAGGGCGGCGGTCAATAACCAGGTCCACAGGGCGCTTGAGGCACATTTACATTTCGAGAGGGTGGTCCAAAACGGAGAAACATGGCGGGTATATTAAAACACGGTCAGTTTGTCAGACTGAAGTTTATCAATTACCGGGAGAAAGATTAACTATAATTATTATGCACTGGCATGGTGAAGGGGGCGGTTTCAGCGGCACACTCAGGATCGGATCAATGACTATACTAGGCGCCTTCCGGTTTGTTTCAGTAGCCGAGAATTTTGCCAGTAGATGGAGATAGTTTCTGGGGGAGTAGTACCTCAAGAGACCTCAGGTCGCCGCTTAGTAGGCGCAGAGTTTATTGTGTGTAATGACATAGGATAGCTTGAAAAGGAAAGCCTGAAGAAAGAGACCACGTGTCATGAAATCGTCCTCCTCCAGCCATCACTCTGCAATACTGTAGTATGGTAATGTGGAATATGTGATGACAGTCTAAAAGCTTACCACTTCCACAGAATTGTCGCCTTTGCCCTTACTTCAACATTGCCCGGTCAAGATCGAGGCCCTGCATCCTATCTTAACTCCTTTTTAGTCAACCACGGCACCACCTCCGGCCCGCAGGCTGATACTTTGGCATCGTCATATACGCAGACGCTCCAGGGTCTTGGCTTCAAATCTACAGCTGGCTCGACCCTAGGGGTACACGACCGGAAAAAGGGAGCGTTCAGGCTCACATTCTGCCCGAGGTTGAGATAGGAAATAAAGACGAAGAATCATGGGTTACCAAGGTCGAACCCGGTCTGTCATCTCATTACTTTCCTCAGTGACTTAAGCCATATTCATAAGATATCCACACGCCCTAATGCGGGCCTTCCTACACTGCCCTCGAATCCCACCGCCGCCGGAACATATCTACAACCTCTGATTACGTGTGCCCTTAACGAGATTCCCTCTTCCTTCAATCCATCGACGCCGGTTTTCCTCATAGTAACGGCAGACATGCTCTTGCTTTCTCCGTAGGGGCAGGCGTCTGTTCTCTCTCATGCATGCGGATTCCTTCGCCTATTTACTAAATTCAAAATTGATGCACCGTCGATGGGTTTGAAACCTTGTGGGTGCAGTGTTCATATTATTACGGGAGGGGAGGGTCTTGTAGGGTGGATTGCCGCCAACTACCTCACGGATATGTTCACAAGCAGGAGGCGGCAAGGGAAGGAGGAGGTTGATAATCACTTGCGAACGACATATGGATTTCTAGACATAAGGGTTTACGGAGTGTGACTGAAGTGTATAGGCAGGGGGGGGTCTGGTACAAGGTGCTCGTGATGTTGTGGTTGGGGTATGTAACCAATCAAGCAAGGGAGAGATAATTAAGAGATTCGAGGGTACCCGAGCAGGGAATAAAGTGGTGCTGGACTTATTTTGCCTGAAGGTCCGCAACCGACGGAGAGCCGGTCTACGTCGTCAAAGCTGATGGACATGGTCAAGTAACCAAAATAATGGACCTGAGGAAGCGGCGGTGGATACGTGTTTGTCAGCGACGCTATCCAAAAGCCCTGCCTGAGGCTGAGGCTATCGAGCCCGAGCAGAGATTACAGGAATTTTAGGCTCAGCAGGTAAGATGATCGCGCGCATATATACACTCCTGAAACTAATACAGAGAGAAATTGGCAGACCGAAAGACCACTCGTCAAAGACATCATGGTTACCCCCGATGTTACCATCCTCCTACGTACCCAATCTCAACAACAATCCCAAGCCAGCCCACATCAACACAAACGGTCCCGCCAATGCAGAAGCCTCATATATGAGTCACTCTCACCGCTGGACAAGGTTTAGTATTATTACATCGAAGTCTTCTCCAGAAGCGAAAATATAAGTCCTACTCTGGAGAATTGGGGAACAAAGATGGGTGGAAGTGATGCATGACATGCCTGAGGGAGAAGGAGGACTGTATCGGCGTGGAGATGGGTTGTTGGAGATGTATCAGGTACTGGACGTTATGAGGCTTCGGGGTATATGGGGTGAAGGTTGGAAGAAAAAGAGAAAAGGATTCGAGGGAAGAGGACCGAACCCAAGGAAAATAAGCCGAGAAACGGGAAGGTGGGGTTGTAGGACGTATTCATTCACGGCCTGGACATTACATTTGTACAAGACTTGGTAAAATACCTGGGGATGGCAATTATGAGGATTCCGCCTGTGTATAACAGTCATTTGCTGCGCAGGAGAATTCGTTGAAACAATCATTCTGCTTGATCACATGGGAGAACAAACTTGGAGGAGTCGCTTTGGAATGGGTGCGTTGTTTAGGGGTGCACAAACCTACTTGAGGAGCTGTATAGTGTGCTATGGCCTTCGGGACGTGGAGAGCTGGCAGTGTTGTGTCTTAAGGGCTGAAGCTGAAGCTTGAAGCGCTGAAGAGTAGTACTCTGAAGATGATATATCCGAGTTCCACTGGTGCATGGAGATAGCTTCGGGGCTGTACCTCAAGATGACGCTTAGAAGGAGGTTGATAATTGTTCGCGAACGTCATGGATTTCTATACATGAGCGGCCCTTGATGTAGATCACGTTCCAAAGCAAAGCGTTCAGATGTGGATTTACAGACTCACAAAGAGATAAGATCTTCGAGTTTGTCATCGATGTCAGTACCTCCGTCACTGTCATCTATGTACTGAAATTTCCAGCCTTTCCTATTGTCCTAGTGTTTGTGGTTTTAGGTGGATGTTTTAGACGAAAATAAGCTATCCGGGATCTAAATACTCAATCATCAGACTGGTTACAAATCGTTACAAAAAGACATCTTTACACGCATATTCAAAACTAAGGCTGGCAAAAGATCAATCTCAATTGACCATGTAGTAATACTATGGTCTAGAGTACACGGCAATGACAATGATTTAGCTCCTCTACACTGAAAATCACTCTACAGAGTGGACAAATACAGGAAAATTGAAAATATCCCTAGGCAGTTGCTAGAAATGAGGTTTCAATAGGAATGGCTCTTGGTATCCCGGAGGCTTGCGTTACAATCTCATCTCCATGAGATATTTGACTATCACAGTTCCATTGTAGTGTGGTAAGATTATGTTTTGTCTGCCTATCCCATGCTCGTCCCGAATGAACCCGGTATAAAACAAGGAGGTAAGCAATCATCTAAGTAATCAGCATTTGTGGATGGAGACAAAGATATCCAGAAAAGCTTACCTCGACATCATCCTGAATTGCTTGAAAAAACACCGCCACGGGATAATTAATGTTTACCTCGAAGATAACTTGTCCGATCGCCCCACATAAGGCATTGATGGCTTCTATACTGAAGGATTCAATAAGCATTGCTGCAATGCCTGTGTAGTGATTAGGAGCTTCTGTCTCAGGTCCTTTCATTGTGTCAACCCATTGATCATATGGTCAATAACAGAGTTGTCAGATCCTCACCCATGATTCGGATATGTTGCTTGCGTGCATGCATCAGACGTCCAACAATTAAAAAGGTAGTGAGAATAGGGAGTGCTGCGGCGCTTATGTTTATTCCATCCGCGATTCCTGGAAATAGCTGAAGGACTAATTTCGGGTCCAAGTTGGCATGTTGAAGAATGGAGACACAAATATTAAGGCCTGGAAGATGATAAGCAAACATGCGGACAGATCCAGATCATTATTGAAGCTACAGTGAATAACAAACCTATAATGGCAGTTAAGAACACAAAAGGAATAGCGGTTATAATCAATGCATATGGCGATGCTGTCCATATAACCCAGACACGCCAGACCTAAAAAAAAGTGACATTGGTGATTTATGCCCAATCAACCCAATAGATTAGATAGGCTGTACCTGCATACATCCCGTCAGCGTCACCAGTAAAATTGTAGAAACGCTGCCGAGGATCATAAATGGTTCATTGATTATGGGTCCAACCTCAAAATGCACAGGGAACCCAGGTCCATTATTATGGTCAATGTAGGCCAACTCCAAAAGCCTAGTTCTAGTCGCAAAGGTTATTGATGCACATAACACAACCAGTGTGCTGTAGGCAAACGAGAAAAGTGCCTGTCTTTGTCTGTAGCCTTTGCGGAACTCGAGATACAATGTCCGAGCACAGAGAACATAGAGTGTAAAGCCGATACCAAAGAATGTGCCGGCACCGGCCGTCCCAGAGACAAGGTCCATTTCCTCATATAGCCGTAATCCTGACCGAGTGAGGGGTACCACCATTGTCGAGGCTCGATATGTTAGGGTGGTAGGCAAGTAGTGAATAATGAAACTAGATGTCTTGGGGTGGGGGGTAATTTATAATAGGTCGAGTTAAATAGCGGTAATAGTCTATCACTGGATATTGAGGTTTACAGCTAGATTTGCTATGCAGAGTTCCTGTTACTGTTGCCTGGGACACTGTTTGGCCGATTTATTGTCTCCTTGCTTCTGGCATCAGTCCCCTGGTCAATAGCGAGAGCAGAGTTTGATACAGTATCCAGTGGTTGATCAGAGTCGGCAGGGACCTTCGTCTGCAAAGAATTGAACGTTTCTGATGGAGCTCCCGAATGGATTCTTTCTGTATTCCTTCGCATCAGCTCCATCTGCTAGCATAGTGATCATCATATCCAAGGCCAATTTAACTTCTTCATCAGAAATAGATACCGAAGGCGTATAGATTACCTCATCCTCTATTTTATACCCTTGTGAACAAGCCAAGACCTACCGACCTCTATGAGGCATTCTTCCCTTCATCCCGAGTTGTCTTCTAATGCTCTTCACTCCACTCATCTGCTGTTTTCTTTGGTGCACCCGAGGCAATTTTACTGAAAACCAAATCACCTGGCAGGAAGACAACTGAATTTTGCCAATTGTGACATTTGGAAGGGGATGTTGAAGTTAGTGGTATGAGCGGGTGCTCATTGGTCAAGATATATATTTGTGTTCAAGGGTCGGACTTTCGCATCATCAAGGCTCACATTAACCCCTTATGACTTGTCATCCATTTTGTGCCAAATTTTCTTTAAAACTTTGATCAGGGTGAAGTTTGTCTGGTAAAAAGTAATATCTCATAGCCCCGTGTGCAGCCCTACCAAGAGCCTAGCCGGTAATACAAATACTTTTGAGTCCACAAATGGTGATGAGGAGCGGATGACGGATGCTCAAGTGCTCGGGTTCTACCTTGTGCTGGAGAATACCATAATAGACTTATTGTTCCTAAGTTTACTTCCTATTGGCATGCACAATTTGAGAACTAAAGTTTTCGGGGCCCCGCACATTGAATAATGTGTGGGGAGTTGTTGATCATGATTGGCTGATGGAAGAGACGGTTTTGTATTTGAATACTTTTGCCGCTCTCGCTATCTCATCTTATCTGCATAATTGCAACGGATCTATTTCATGCATTGGTACCCGTGAAGTCCTGCCTGATGACCAGCCCCTGCTTAGCGTTCATAACCTTGAGGCAATGGTGACACAATTTTATGGGGGTGGACAATACGAACATCTAGTAGGCGTGTTACCTGGTATCAATCGGCGTCGTATCATTGATGGGAAGCATGATGCACGGCGTGTAGTGAAACACTCAAGGTTGAATAGCACCATTTTACTCCACAACGTGGGATCCTCGATCACCGTACAATGCGCTATATCGGTTAAGTTGACCAGCCCTGCTGACTCAGGCTAGGCGCATTCCTCGGAAAACCACCTCCTACCCCATTGATATCTTCAATTGCCATCGCACTTCACAGCACCGTGACACCTAAATAGCTCTTCTAGACATTTAGTTGCAGCTAACTAGATCATCGATGCACTCGGCGTACGGGAGTGTCTGTACACTAATAGCCATACAGATGATAAGGGTAGGACTAAAAAGGCAATCGCAGGAGAGAGGCCACGTGTCATGAATCGACTTCCGTTCCGTCCAACTTGACTGTGCACTCCATTCACTCAACGCTGAAGCATAACGTGCCTGTGGTCAGTAAAAATCTGGTGTACCGATATGGATGACTTTAATCAATAGTAAGAGCAACAAAGGTGAAGATACATGCAAGAAAATTGAGGGTATCTCTAGGCAGTTGCTGGCAATGAGCCTTCGGTAGTAATAGGTCTTAGTACCCTAGAGGCATACATTACGGTCCCATCTCTGTTATAGATGCCACTATCATGGTTCCATCGCAGCGTGGTAATATTATTTTCTGTTTTCCTGTCCCATGCTCGGCCTGAATGAACTCGATATAAAACAAGAAGGTAGGCAATCATCTAATTAATCAATATATATTGTAGAGCGGGGAAAAGGTATCCAGAAATCCTTACTTCAGCGGCATCCTGAATGGAGGCAAAAACCCATGCCGCCGGGTAATTGGGGTTTGCATGGAAGGTAGCCAATGCGATTGTCGCTCCCAAGGCATTCACGGCTTCTATACTGAAGGATTCAATAAGCATTGCTGCAATGCTCACGTAGTGAATGAAGGTTTCAGCCTGAGGTCCTTTTATTGACAACATGTCAGCCTGTCACTCATGTGGCACATTAGAGGGTTATAAGATCCTCACCCATGATTTGGATGTGTTGCCTGCGTACATACATCAGGCGTCCGGCAATTAAAAGGGTAGTAACAATGGGAAGTACTGCATTGTTTGCGTCCAGCGCATCTCTGAGTCCTGGAATGTGCCGCAAGAATGCTTTCGACTCCGAGTTAGAACGTAAAAAAACACTCAGACAAATATTAAGGCCTGAAAAGATGATAAGTGAAAATGGGTCAGGTCCAGATCACTATTGAAGCTATGGTGAACACCAACCTGTGATAGTAATCAGGAACACAAAGGGGACAATAGTTATAATGAATGCATAGGGTGATGCCGTCCATATAACCCAAACGCGCCAGACCTGAAGGAAAGTCGTCGATTTTTGTCAAATTAAGCATAAAACTAGAGCTACTTTACCTGCATGCATCCAGTCAGTATCTCAAGCAAAGTTGAGGAAACACTGCCGAGGATCATGAACGGTGCGTTCCATATACTAGATCCAGCTGGCGTTTGAAACTTCACAGGGGACCCAAGTCGATCATTATGGTCGATGTAGGATAGTTCCATAAGCCTTGTTTGAACTGCAAACGATATTGATGCGCATAACACAACAATAGTGCTGTAGATGAATGCAAAGAGTGCCTGTCTTTGCCTGTCACCTTTGCGGAACTCCAGAAACAGCAGCCGAGCACAGAGAACATAGAGCGTAAAGCCAATGCCAAAGAACGTGCCGGTGACAGCTGTTGTAGAGACAAGCGCGATCCCCTCAAATAGCCGTAGTCCTGACTGGGTGAAGAGTACCACCATTGTTGAGGCTTGGTGTGCAAGAGTAGTAGATAAACGGTCAATGAAGAAATCAGATGTCTTGGAGTGGAGGGGGGCTTATAATACCTCGGGTTGAAGTGGCGGCAATCATCCATCATTAAATTTTGGGTTTCACAACCCACTTTACTGTGCATGGCATAGTTCTGTGTTACTGTATCCGAAAACCGCGTTCAACCCAAGCCCAAGCGACATCTCTCCGCTTCTGGTATTGGACCCTTGGTCAATAACTGCCTCGCAAGTTATTTGCAGCTATCTTTGGACTTCCATCAGCTTGCTGTGTGGTCATTCCTGCGTCCACCGAAATGTCGCGAGAGTAACATTTAATATATTTAGTAATCAATCGGCGGCGGCAGGGGACCCACAACTGCAAAGATTTGAACGTTTCGGATGGAGCTCCCGGACGGATTCTCTCATCAGCTCTATTCACTAGGGTAGTGATCATCATATTTAAGGCCAGTTTCACCTTCCTCATCAAAAAGATATAATTCAAAGCATATAAACTATCCGATCTTCTCCTGTGTACGAACCGAGACATACCCTGCTCTTCGGGGAAGCACTCTTCCCTTGGTCTCGAGTTGGTCCTTCTAACGCGCTTCACTCTGCTCATCTGGTGTTTCCGTTCAGATTACATAAAACGAATTCTGTACAAATCAAAATATCCGGCAGAAGTAGAACTGAAATTACCCTTTCGAAGTTTGGTAGATGATGTTCAAGTTAACAATGTCCGCATGCGGGCTTGTGAGGGCGCCTTTGGCGGTAATCATTGCTACTTGTGGATGATGAGGGATTAGGTCAGGTCAAAAATGAAACCCGGGAGAGACCACGTGTCACGCAGATAAGCGTTTGTATCTGTGATGGCAGCTAAGAAACCTTGCCCCCTCTGCAGGATTGACCGCTCATAAACGGCCACTCTGGCCTTGTTCCTGTATCAACACTGCGCCGCCAGGTCTGATGCCCTACACCCTAGTATCAATCAACTATGGCAATATCTATCACCAAAAATCCCTGGCCGCCACTTGCATCGATATAAACGTCGCCTCCTTGGGATCTCGACTATATATCTACATCTGGCTCGATTCTAAGGGTGTGTGGCCAAAAAAAGGAGCTCTCGGGCCCACACATTGCTAAAGGTTGAGATAAGAACAAAGATGAGGAATCATGGGTTGTCAAGGTCGAGCCTGGTCCGTCGTCTCGTTACTCCCCTCATTCTTCAACCAAATTCACGGGATCTCCACATTCGCTAACACAGGCCTCTCTGTGATAGCCTCGCGTTCAACCGGCGTCGGCACATATCTAAACTTTTGCTTACGCATGCTCATAACAAGATACCGCATTCTCTACATTTGTCCCCTCTCATGCATGCAAACTTTGTTCGTCCAAAGGTTCGAAATTGATGCACCTCGGAGAGTTCGTTACCGGATGGAAGTAGCGTTCGTATTATTTGGGTGGGTCGCCGTCACTACCTCATGGATGGATTACCAGAGAGAAGGAGAAGGAGAAGGTGGCTGATAGCCACTTGCGAAGGACATAAACTTCTAGGCATGGGCGGGGCGTCGGCGCAGATTGTGTTCGAGGCTGGTGCGGAATATGAGAGAAGGTGAGGGGGCAATAAGGTTGTTAGGTGGGAAGAAGCTCCGGTACAAGGTGTTTGTCACGACATAATATTGCCCTGCACAGTGCATTGTGCCCAAGCAAGCTCCCCCGCCTACACACCGTTCCTCGACCCTGGGTACCACGTATTCGAGCTGACCTCGAGTCCAACCGCCGTTGGCACATATCTCAAATCGTTGGCTACTCATACCCTTAATGAAATTCCGCCTTCTCTGCATTCGTCAACGTCAGTTTTCCCCTTGGCAACCACAGGAATGCGCTCGCTTTACCCGCAGGGCCGGGCATCTGTTATCTCCTATGAATGCAATACCTTCGTTCGTCCACTGGATCCAAGGTTGATGCACCTTCGGCGAGTCTGGGTCCTTGTGGGAGCAGCGTTCGTATCATCATGGCAAAGGAGGAGGCTCTCGTTGGGTGGATTGCCATCAACTACCTCACAGATAGGCTCACCAGCGGGAATGGGAAAAGGAGAGGGAGGTTGATAGTCCACGCGGACGGCATATGGATTTATAGATATGGGCGGAGCGTCGATGCGGATCGCGTTTGAACCCTGTCCAGAATACGGCAAAGAGGTGGAGAGCAAAGGGCCTATGGATGTACGGCTGAGGTTTTCGGATGGGAGGGAGATCCGATACAATGTATTGGGGTGTGGGATCAGGCGAGGGAGAGACATGTGATCTATCCTCTCCACGTTTACTCGTCATGACTGCTGGCCACTCCCGTCCCTCCTTGTTCTTCGTTCACCCATCACACCCACATTACACTGCACATTATACTGTGCCTGCGCAGGACCATGGCTCTTCGGTCTCAAGTAGCTCAAGAGGGCACCGCAGATGGTCACCCCGCCCGCCCACGCACTATTTCTTGACTCCGAATGCCACCTGGTCGGGCTGGAATCCCCCTCCGTGGCTTTATCCCATCAAGATCAGGTGCACTTGATCTCTCAGGTGGCGCAACCGTGCTCATTCAAGCACCTATCGATATCTCATCGCCGCCTCTATCATTGGCCCAGTATACTATACCCTCTCCTTCCACCATCAGTTTGCCTACGTGAAACCCGCCCTCAATACCATCATGAGCGAGAAATGCACCGCGGGGAAAAAGTCACCATGAGTCATTCATGAAAAGAGCGGCGAGTTGGATCCGACTGGCGAAGGAAGGTGGGATGAGGGATTCTCGTGGTGCATGGGGGGTGGATGAGCTGTTTGTTCTAGCGGAGAGGTGGTGGTTAGGTGGGAGGAGCAGAGAAGATAAGATTTTGCGGACGACGATGGCAGTGGAGATGGCTGCTGGGAACAATTCCACTGACATAAGGAGTCGGATGGGCGTCCCGAAGGTGCTAGCCAGAAGAATGCACCTGAGGGAGCTACAGCGGTGGACACTTGCTTGCCAGCGACGCCACCCGACACGCCCTATCTGAAGTTAAGGTTACCCAGCCGGAGTTGAGATTATGGGAGCTTCAGGCTCAGCGGGTAAGTTGGTCGCTCGCATATATACACTTCTGAAACTAATACTGAGAGAAATTGCCAGACCGAAAGGGCATCCGCCGACGGCGCCATAATTGTGCCCAATCCTGCCACCCTTCCACCTATCCAACCTCAACAACAATCCCACACCGGCCCACATAAGCACAAACGCCTCCGCCGACACGGAAGGCGCTCTCACCGCTGGACAAGGTCCAGTATTGCATCAAAGTCCCTCTCCCAGAAGCGATAATACAAATCCTACTCTGGCGAATTGGGGAGTGAAGACAGGTAGAGGCGATGCAGAATACGCCTGAGGAAGAATGTCTATATCGGCATGGAGAGGAGTCATCGAGGGAGATGGATTGAGTGATGGACGATATGAGGCTGGGAGGGCTGTTTGAGGCGAAGGTTGGGAGAGAAAGAGAAGGGGGCAAGGCAGGAGGGGGCTAATCTGAAGGGAAGCAGCTGAGAAGGATAAAAGAAGTGGGAGAGCGGGCAAAGTTGTTGGGCGATATCGGGAGTGATGGGTGTGGTGGAGTTGTGCCCGTTGACTGCCTGGACTAGCGACGTCTGCGAGATAGAAATCACGTGTCATACAATTGCTTTGACTTGGCCCAACACTGAAGCAAAACACGTCCGTGTTCGTTGGAAATCTGTGATGCCAGCTTAGAAGCCTTACCTCTTCTGCTAGATTAGCGGCTCATAGCCAGTTACCCTGGTCTTATCCTTGCCTCAGCACTGTCCCGCCAAGCCTGATGCCCCGCACCCTATCGACCAACTCTGGCAATACATACCACCTCCCTGACTAGCACTTGGCCTCGGTATAGACGCCAGACCTTGGGGTCTCGACTACCACTCTACAGCTGGCTCCGTCCTACAATTGCGCGGCCAGAAACAGGAGCTCTCAGACCCACATGTTGCCCAAGGTTGAGAGAGGTACAAAAGACGGGGAGTCATGGGTTACCGAGATCGAGCCTGATCCGTTGTCTCATTACTTCTCTCATTTCTTCAACCCTACTCACAAGATTATCACACTCGCTAACACAGGACCCCCCACGCTGGCCCCGTGTCCAACCGGCGCCGGCACATACTTAAAATTTTGACTACATATGCTTTTAACGACATTCCGCCTTCTCTATGCTGGTCCCAAGATTCGAAATTGATGGACCTCGGAGAGTTTGGTACCGTGGGAGCAGCGTTAGGTTGATAGTCGCTCGCGAACGACATGGATTTCTAAATATTGGCGGAGGTCGGAGCAGGGAGTGTTCGAGGCTGATGCAGAACATAAGAGAGGGGCAATAAGATTCGTTGGGTGGGGAGGTGATCCAGCCCAATGTGTCTGTCACGACATCAAATCGCCCTGTACAGTGCATTGTGCCTGCACAAGCCCGCCCACCTACGCGCTGTTCTTGACTCTGAGTGCCACTCATCCAGGGCGGAAACCCTCCTCCAGAGCTTTCGCCCACCTAGGTTAGGTGCGCTTAATCTCTCAAGTCGTGTGTCAGTGCTCATTCAAGCTCGCTTGCAGATCAGTGAATTCAAGTCATGTAGATGTCGTTGACGACACTGATGAAGACTCGAAGTATTGAAATCTGACCCGCATAGCCTACTCTCGTACATCCACCCCCGCATCTCAATCTTGATCACCAGAACCCATCGACATCTCATCGCCACCGCTACCAGGCCTAGCATATTGTAACCTCTCCCTTCGTCATCAGTTTGCAGACGCGAAATCTATCCTCAAGACCATCATCAACACACTGCAGGGAAAGGGCGCTATGAGCTGTTCGTGAAGGGGGGGGGGGCAAGTCGGAGCCAACTCACGAAGGCGGGATGATGAGGGATTCTCTTGGTGTACGGGCGATGGATGAGCTGTTGGCTCTGGTGGAGAGGTGGTGTTTAGGTGGGAGGGGCAGAAAAGGTTTTTTTGACGACGATGGTAACGGGAATAGCTGCCGGGAACGACTTCACCAGGATGAGGAGCCAGACGGGTCCCTGAGGCATTAGCCAGAATAACGGAGTTGAGATTACGGGAACGTCAGGCTCAGCAGGTGAGATAATTGTGTACATATACGTACTTCTGAAATTAATAAATACTATCCCTTCATCTACTCGACCTCAACAGCAATCCCAAGCCGGTCCACGTAGACACAAATGCTCTCACTACTGTACGAGTTCCAGTATTGCATTGAAGTCTTCCCAAAAGCAATAATCTAAATCCTACTCTGGTGAAGTAGGAGAGCGAAGGTCGGTAGAGGTGATGGAAGACGCACCCGGGGCAGAAGAAAGGTTATATCGTTGTGGAGAAGGGTTGCTGAAGGAGACGAATTGGCGGCAATTGAGACGAAGGCTGGAAGAGAAGAAAGAGAAGGGGACAAGAAGGAAGGGAACTAATCCGACGGAAGGCGAGTTGAGAAGGACAAGAAGCGGAGAGTGGGTGGGGTTGAGTTATCGGGAATGTATGTGGTGGGATTGTAGGATGTGCTCATTGACCGCCCGGATGTGTGAATCTGTACAAAATCCACAGAGACAAGCAATTTCAGAGTCACTTAGGAGGGGGCGCGTTGGTTGATTGTTACTTTTGTTTTGGGTGACCATTCTCCTCATCTCTTCCTAGCCGTATGCACTCTCCGGCGGCAATTCAAAACAATACGTCTGTGATTAGTTCGAGGGAAGTAAAAGGTTTACCGGGATTTAATGGAGGGAGGGAGAATGATAAGTAGCGGTAGGATGTCACCATCTGGAACGTCACCGGCAGCCTTACGCATGCGAAGAGTATGTACTAAATCCGGGCGGACGAAGAATGGTAATATACATCTGTTACCCCACCTCTGGCCCTCTGTTTTCTCGGCAGCCACAATGCCTAGGTCACTATTTATGCACACGAATACAAACTGCAGAAGGGGATATATTGGGGAAAGGAATGGGACTACAATTATGAGCGTTGGGACACGGCATAACATTCCTCGAATACCTTCTCCTGGGACCTGCAGAGAGCAGTGACAGACAACAGATGCCAAGTTCAGGTTAACAGAACATATCACAGGTAGACTGATCTCTATTAGCACAAGCATCCGACATGGGCAATTTTCAATGAAATGATTAAATACTGTCATGTAGCAAACTATTATTTTTCACGTCTTATCCTGTCGTCGTCTCCCACCCATTTTCCTGACTTGACGATCAATCAATAACACCTTCAGTATCAGCTAGAGAAATGTATATATCCACCAGAGGGTGAGCTATTAACCAAAGTAAATCATCAAGCTGCGGATTTAGAGACCTGTAAATAAATAAGATCTCCGAATCGTCGGTGCTAGTATTTTAGTATTTTCGTTATTAGCATATATCCGCTTGACCTTCCGGCCTTTCAGGTTGGGTAAGCTTCGTGTGTTTGTAGATGAATGCTTTAGACAAAGAAGCTATTCTAGATTTAAATGCCCAATCACCAGACTAGTTAAGAATGATTACAGGACGACATCTCTATACGTCTATTAAAAACTAAGGCTGGTTAAGGAACTGGCTTCAATCGACCGTATAATAATACTGTATGGCCTAGGGTACATGACAATGATCAGCTTCTCTATACACTAAAATCACTTGACGGAGTTAATAAATGCAAGAAAATTGAAGATACCCCTACTGGGCAGGTGCTGGTCATGAGCCTTCGATAACAGCAGCTCTCGGTGCCCAAGAGGCTTGCGTTACAGTCTCATCCCTGTTAGATGTTTCACTACCACGGTTCCAGCGCAGCGTGGTAAGATTATGTTCTGTTCTTCTATCCCATGCTCGGCCTGAACGAACTCGGTATAAGACAAGAAGATAAGCAATCATCTAAGTCATGACTCATCAGTATAGCGAAAACTGGAGATATCTAGAAAACCTACCTCCACATCGTCTTGAATTGAGAGAAAAAACACCAATGCGGGATGGTTAGGGTTTGCCTCGAATATAAATTGTCCGATCGTTGTTCCTACAGTATCAATAGCTTCTATGCTGAAGGATTCAATAAGCATTGCTGCAATGCTTGTGTATTGATTGGAGGTTTCTGTCTCAGGTCCTTTCAGAGAAAGGATCAGCCCATATATTATACGGTACATTACAAGGCTATCAGATGCTCACCCATGATTCGGATATGTTGCCTGCGTACATACATCAGGCGTCCGACAATTAACAAGGTGGTGAGAATAGGGAGTGCTGCGGCATTTGCATCCATTGCTTCTGTGACTCTTGAAGAGAGGCGGGAGAATGTTTCCGGGTTCAAGTTAGCATGCACAAGAACATTCAGACAGATGTCGAGGCCTGGAGAGATGATAAACAAAACATTGGGGATTGGATTACCATCAAATCTATGGTGAGTAACAAACCTATGGTGGCAACTAAGAGCAAGAAGGGAATAACAGCCACAATCAACGCATATGGCGATGCTGTCCATATAACCCATACACGCCAGACCTGAAAGAAAATTACCGGTGACTTTGCCCAATCGAACCAACATGAGATATACTTTACCTGCATGCATCCGGTCAGTGCTGTAAGCAAATCGGAGGAAACTGCGCCCAAGGTTATAAATGGTGCATTGATTATGGGTCCAGCCTCAAACTGCACGGGGGACCCAAGTCGATTATTGTGGTCGATGTAGGCCAACTCGATCAGCCTAGTTCTAGTTGCAAAGGTTATCAATGTGCATAACACGACCAGTGTGCTATAGAATAATGAGAAGAGTGCTTGTCTCCGTCTGTAGCCTTTGCGGAGCTCGAGATATAGCATTCGACCACAGAGTATATAGAGTGTGAAGCCAATGCCAAAGAATGTGCCAGTAACGGCCGTCCAACAGACAAGTTCCATCCCTTCAAACAACCTTAAACTCGACCGGGTGACGGTTGCCACCATTGTTAAGGCTCAACGTGCAAGAGTGGTGGGTAGGCGGTGATTAGTGAAATTAGCTGCCCTTGGGTTGGGGGGTCATTTATAAGGTATTGGGCTAAAATAATCGTAACCATCCATCATTAAGTCGTGAGGTTTCACATTTCACAGCTAGATTTGTGATGCATAGTTCCTGATATTGTTTCCTGGAACACTGCCTGACCGATAGTTATCATTTTGGTTCTGACGTCACATAATACACATTCCTTAGGTACTATAGATATATGTTATGTATTATCAACCCCTACTATCTTTCGAATTACAACCGACCACCCCCTAATATTCCACCGCCACCGCACTTCACAGCCCCATGGTGTCTGGTTCTTCTGGATATTTCTCTCCAGCTAAATAGGTTGTCCACCTGCAGGGCTTATGGGAGTGTCTGTACCGCAGCTATCGGGGATTAAATAGGAAATCCAGACCACGTGTCAAGCAAGTCGACCCTGCGTTTCGTCCAACTCTGCCCTGACTTTGAACTCATTTGCCCAAAACCGCGGCATAATGTGTCTGTGATCATCTGAAACACCCGCGAAAGAACCGTTGTCCCGTCCTTGTCCCAACATGCTCCATTAAACCTGAGGCTGAAGCGCTACACCTTATCTTAACCTCATTTAACTAACCAAAAATGCCATCATCTACCGCCAACAGTCCCTAGTCCGCAGACCGGCACTTTGGCACCGTTATAGATGCGGGCTCCTTGGATCTCGGCTTCACATCCACGACTAGCTCTATCCTAGGGGCTCGCAGCCAGAATAAGGAGTTCTCAGGTCCACGCCTGGTCCAAGGTTGAGATAGGAATAGAAGATGTCGATGAGGAGCTACGAGTGACTAAGGTCGAGCCAGGTCTGTCATCTCGTTACTTCCCTCAGTGACTTCTGGCATATTCACGGGGTATTCATACTCACTGATACAGGTATCTCTGCGCTGGCCCCACATCCAACCGTCATCGGCATATACCTAGCATTTCTGATTACCCATGCCTGGAACACTCATCGACGCGATTTTCCTGTTGGCGACTGTAGGGATACGCTTCCTTTCCTCGCTGGAGCAAACATCTATCCTCTCCCATGCAAATGAAGTCTTTCGTTTGTCCACCAAATTCAAAACTGATGCGCCTTTGGCGAGCCTAGGACTTTGTTGAAGCAATGTTCATATTATTACGGGAGAGAAGGAGGGTCTCTTTGTGTGGATTGCTGCCAGCCACCGCATAGATGGATTCACCAGCGGGGAGAGGGAATGGAAAGAGAAGAAGGTTGATAGTCACATACGAACAACTTATGGATTCTTAGACGGGTGGGGCCTCAACACAGATGGTGTTCGAGCGTAGTCCAGAATACGAAAGGTGAAAGGGGACCGAATTATGGACGTACAACTGAAATATCTGCGCGGGGAGGAGATCTGGTACAAGGTGTTCGTGACGATGCGGTTGGGGTATGGGACGACCTAGGCGAGGAAGAGGTATGCGACCTGCCCTCTCTCATCACATTGCACCGTCATGGCTGCTGGCTGCTACAGCTCTTCTTCGTTTTTTGTCCACCCACCGCACCAATATCACCCTGTGCAGGCCCCCGGCTCCTCGGTCTCGAGAAACTCAGAGAGCGCCACGGGCGGTCATCGAGCCCACCTATACATTGTCTCTTGACCCGGTTACCACCTCGTCGTGCTGAAAACTCCCCTCCAGAGCCTTCGCTCACTAAGGTTAGATCCATTTGATCTCTCAAATCGTGTGACCGTGCTCATTCAAGCTCGCCTGTAGATCGGCGAATTCGAGTCAAGTCGTATAGAGATCGTTGACGACACCGATGAGGATCCAAATCAGTCAAATATACCCCGCATAGCTTACTCGATTTTGGTCCCTAGAACCTATCGATATCCTATCGCTGCTATCAGGTTCGGCATATTATAACCTCTCCCTTCGCCACCAGTTTGCATGTATGAAACCTGTCCTCAACGCCATCATGGATGAATGATACACTGTGAAGAGAAGATGCCGTGGGTCGTTCGTGAAAGGAGTTGAGTCGGAGCCGACCGGCGAAGCAAGGCAAGATGAGTTCTCTTGGTGCACGAGCGGCGGATGAGCTGTTGGTGCTAGCGGAGAGGCGGTGGTTAGATGGGAGGGGCAGAGAAGGCTTTCTAAACGACGATGACAATGGAGGTAGCTGCTAGGAACCACTCCACCGGAATTAGGACCGGACCAGGCCCCAAAGATGTTAGCCAGAGTAGTGGACTCGAGGAAGCTGCGGCGGAGGACACTTGCCTGTCAACCACTACTCCAAAGTGCCCAATCCAGCCCGGAGGGCACCGAGCCGGAGTTGAAATTACGGAAACTTCAAGCTCAACCGGTAAGATAATCGTGTGCATATGTACCCTTCCGAAACTAATACCAAGAGAAATTGCCAGACAGAAAGAGCGCCCACCGAAAGCGCCATAATTACACCGAATGCTACCACTGTCCTACCTACCCAACCTCAACAATCCTAAGCCGGCCCATATAAACACGATCGCCACATTCATCAACGTCGATTTCCTGCCCAAGGTTAGGATAGGAACAAAAGATGTCGATGAGGGGTCACAGGTCACTAAGGCTACAAGGTCGAGGCTGGTATTCGTCCTGTTACTTCCCTCGTTGATTTCAATCATATTCACGGGATATCCACACATGCTAATATAAATCTCTCTACACTGGCCTCGAATCCAGCCGCCGTCGGCATATCTTAGCCCTCTAATTACACACATCCTTAATGAGATTCCACCTTCTCTACATGCATTTTCCCGGTGGCAGTGATGGGAATGCGTTTGGTTTCCCCGCAGGAGCGCACATACAAATTCCTTTGTTTGTTCACCGTTATCGGGAGGGCTGGCAGTGTCGCGTTTTAAGGATTGAAAAGCAACAGTCTGAGGAAGAAATATCCAAGTCCCACCAGCGCATGGGGATAGTTTCTGGGGGACCAACCCCAAGTTGGTGCTTAGGAGCAGTCATGGCGACATAGGGGTAAATTAAAGAGGAAATCCCAAAACAGAGATCATATGTCATGATATTGACTTCGGTTCCGTCCAACTCTACCCTGATTGAACACTCAACACTGTCCAGCATAACATGTCCGCTCTAGCATGGCATGTGGAATATGTGAAACAGAAGTATTACCACTTCCTCAGGATTACTACCCTTGTTCTCGTCTCAACATCGCCCCGTCAGGACTGCAGCCCTACGCCCTATCTTAACTTACCTTTTAATCAAACATGGCACCGCTGACCAGACCAGGCCGGCACTTTGGCATCGTTATAGACGCGGACTCTTCAAGGTCCCGATTTCAAATCTACAGCCGGCGTGATCCTCGGGGTACACAGCCAGAAAAGGAGAACTCTCAGGCTTACACTCTGCCCAAGGCTGAGATAGGAACAAGAGATGGGGGATCATGTACATGAGTTACCAAGGTCGACCCTAGCCTGTCGTCTCGTTACTTCCCTCGTTTACTTCAAATATATTCACGGGATATCCATGCGCGTTAATACAGGCTTCTCTACGCTGGCCCCGAATCCAGCCGCTGTCGACACACATGCCCTCAACGAGATTCCACCCACTCCACACCTACCAACGCCGATTATCTGTTGACGACTGCAGCAATGTAGTTGCTTTCCCCACCGGAGCAGGCATCAGTCCTCTTCTATGCACGCGAATACCTTTGTTCGTTCACTGGACTCAAGGTTGAGGCACTCTCGGCGAGTCTGAGACCTTGTGGGAACAGTTTTCATATTATTTCCTATAACACCTCGACCAGAGTGAAATTTGTCTGACGAAAAACAATATCTTACTTGTCGCGCAGGTACTTTCGAGTTCCCGAAGAGGGGGGCGGACAACGAACCGTCAGGTTTCAGTCGCTCCCAAGGCGGGGTTGTACTGTACCGGAGAATATCAAAGGCTTATCGTTCTCATGCTCATCTCCCTGTGGTATGCACAATTTGAAAACTAAAGCTACCGGTGCGCCCGCACATATCCTCATGGCGGCACGTACTTGATTCTTTACCCTTACACTTAAGAAATACATAGCGCACTGAACGCGTGACACACTCCTGAGATACATATACTGTATGTACTGTACACGTGAATCATTGAACCCCCCGCCCCACAGCTCCCTGACGTCTCGTTTCCCTAGGTAATTCATTTCAGCTAACCTTGTCACCCAAGTTCGAGGGTTATGGGAGCCTCTGGGCGGCCTATAACAATGGTGCCACCTTTGAAGCTTGACACCTTGAATGGCTCCAGGCGATTTGTTTGATTGTCCCAGCTCCGCCGCGTCCCATGGGAAGAGCGCTGGAAAACAATATCCGTTGCATTTGATTCACCATCCTTTGAGTGACGATTGTTTAACATAGCGATGAAAGAGTTGCTATATCTGTGTGAGAGTCGGCATCAGTTCCATACTCTTGGTAGGTAGGGTTGAGGTTAGTCACAATTTGCCCAAGACATATGACCTATCATTAACACCGTGAACACAAGTCTCACTCTTAGACAACTCATTGACTCACGGACAGATGTAGTAAGTAGTAGCCTGAAGATCGTGTTTGTCAACAAAAAGTTACTTCGGTGTTTGCCGCAGATTAAGGTACATACTGGAGGTGCAATGGGCTTGAGAATCATCGTGAAAAGAACAACCATGGCAACCGCAGCTTTACGAATGTCAAATTTACCTTCCAGAGGGCATAATTTCCACGTACCGGTAGCTGCGTTGGTCTCTATGACCAACCTGATGAGCCGTGTGACTACTGTGGTTCTCTTTTGATATGAACCCCTGGTGGCGGAGAGGAGCTGTGTTGTAAGGGATAAATGCATTATTCCGTCGGACGACGATCTGGGTGGATCCTCACAATGTAGGTCATCGAAATAGCAATGAGAGTATCGGCCACGGCGCTGGACACAGTCCACAGCTATACTTGATTAGCATCTGACTCCTAAACCAGCGAAAGAGTGGCTCACAAACAAAAATATGTGAAAATTATCATTCCCCTTTACAATTTTATTCACCCTGGTGGCCTTGAAGAGAAGTTAGTCGCTATTAATTTATCTCATATCCCTATGTTGAAACCGTACTATAACGCTCAACCCAATTCCACCAGCGACTTGGCCCCAGGCAAACTAACGAAAAAAAAGTGTAAGTTCATATGTTAAAATACTTATACCAAAGGATGACGACGCACGAGGGAAATAATAAATGGAACGATTTTCGATCCGCCAACACAATATATTCGCCAACAATACACCATCTGGGAAATGAGGGCGAGTATACCAGTCATCATTGGCGCATCGAGCCACGATAAGAAGAAGTCCTCCAGTTTTGCGACATTTCCGTAGCCAAAGACGAACCAATGAAATCCGTCGGCAAGCGTCATCACTGTCTGAGCAGTCTCCAGGAGGAATTGAACGTGTACTGAATGGTATCGGTGAGGGGCAGGAACAAGGAAGACGACTTGAACGACGCACCTACGCATTTCAACCACTTCGAGTCGTCACGGAATTTTGTACAGTAGCTATCTTCACGGCCGAAAGTAAGCCAGAAGCTACGAGTGGTAAACCACTGGTATTAATATCCTTACAATATTGTAGGACCAAAGCTCCATAAAGACAACCATTTAAATAAATTCCTAAGAACTGTTTGTACCCAAATTTAGCGGATCGCTATATTGTTAAGTGTAATGTGCTTACAGCTGGTCCTGCCCTTAGCAGACCGGTGTTTCTTCAGTAAGGCGGGAAAAATAAATGAAGGGAGGCTATTGGGCTCACAGCTGATTAATGTTGGGGGGAATGGGGGGGAGGCGCCGAGCCATGGAGGGCTGTTAGAACAGGCCTCGTGTATTTTAATACCTTGTGGCCCGAATGACAGTTATTGACTAGCAACCACCGTTGATGTCAATTTCTGATGGCGTGTAAACCGAAAAGTGTCATGAAGGCCGCTCTAGTCCTATCACTGTGGGCGGTCCTATCATTATTTTTGCTCCACAGATACTATGCTCGCTGATGATCATAGCATTGAGTTGGAGGGTTGTGAAGGGATATATTCTCTGGTTCGCACAGGCACTATATGTCTGAAGAAATGGCCCCAGACGGAAAGAAGGCGCTCTAAGACTACGCTGGGGTCCATAGGACAAGATTACGTATACTGGGTAATTCTGCCGAAGGCACAATATAAGTTGTGACACTATAAATTGACCTGACTTAACAACGAAAGACATCTGGGTCTCGGGTATCTGAAAATCATCCCACAGATGGGGGAAATGATGAGAACAAGTGACTATCACTACAGGGATCTCTCTAGAAGCCTATCGCCTGATGGGTCATCTCGTAACTACCGACGGGGTTAACGACGAGGTCTAGCATCTCACTCTCGCGAATAAATTTCACAAAATAGAGCTTTCAGGCGTCCTCTATGGGAATTCAAATACCCTGGATTTGTACGCAGGCATCAGCCCTTGAGGATTCAGCTTATCTCCCTCTCAGTCTATGTAACTTAGCACTGTGACTAGGAATGCCCAGGATATGGGGAGAAATTAACCAGTTCTCTACCCTTGACCAACAATGCAACCAGCCCTTCAGGATCGAGCGTCGATCTTTGATATTGTGGGAAAATACATCCATTTATGGGCACTCAACCTCATCGACCAACGGTGATGTCGATTGACCTCGACTGGCTCAAGCTAGACACATCGCTCGCAAACCACCTCGTCGACATCCTCAACCGCCAGCTCGAAAATTCAGAGAGGCCGTCGTTCATCGGACCTGTCCATGTCGTATCTTTAGATTTCGGTTCCAACGCACCCGACGTTGAACTCGTCGATTTACGGGATATTTATCGTGACTTTCTGGAAGATGACGATGACGAGGACCACGGGCCTGTGAAAGTTACCGAGGGTGGGATGGTGGGTACTGGGCTGGAGGATGAGGAAGGTTTCGAATGGGTTTCGAGGCGGGTGGGCGTGAGACGGGACTTGGGAGTTGGTGGTAATGGAAACCAGCAATATTTGCCTCCTCATGTGCGGCAATATGGGTACAGCGGACCCGGAGACTACTTTACCGCGCCCTCAATACCGAATGCTATGGACCCCTGGAGTTCTGGACTAAGCCGACCTCCATGCTTTTCCGACTACGCGACCCAGCCTCTCCCTTATGCTATTCCAGTGGACGCTCCCTACCGAAGTCCATCACCTGCGACACCTTTCGTGACGTCTCCGCATCCTCTACGAAGTCAGCAACAACGGGAGCGAGACTCTGGCGAACATCCCGAGAGTCCATCAACAAACTCTCCTCCATCTGCCACAGCGCAGCCTTCCCATATCCCTCCACAATTGCAGGAACCACCATCTAACCCACACCCAAACCTTCAGCTGCATCTACATATCAACTGGCATTCGAACCTTCGCATATCCCTCCAAACTTCCCTGCTTATCAATTACCCATCACCAATGTTTATGTCTCTACCTATACGGCTCTCCGTTACTGGGCTAGTGTTCAATGGAGAGTTGGCGGTCGCGTACGAAGGCGAACGGAAGCGGGTACACCTGTGCATTCTTGATGATCTCGATCCATATGGACCAGCTGGAACGAGGGGACGACCCAACGAATTGAATATGAGTACGGGTTCGAACTCCTCGTTGAATTCCCCTGTGACGGGAGTTAGCGCCGGAGGCAGGCCAATGACGGATGAGAGCAACACCAGCACGCCACCCGAGCTGGAAGATTCCATCATCATGGGCGCACCAGGCCTCTCCTCATCGTCCGATTTTAAACCCAGTCCCACTGCTCCTATAAACACAAATTCTGGTACCTCTGGCAAGCATCCGCTGGGGTACCATCCGACGACACAACAAGGACGGCAAAAAAAATCCGTTCTTCCTGTTGGTCAACGCTTATTGCCTTCGATATACATTGAAAGCGAGATTGGGCAGACGGACAAACATGTATTGAAGAATGTGACGCGGGTTGAGAGGTTTATTCAGGATGTGATTCGGAAGACAGTAGAGGATGAACTTGTATTTCCAAATTTCCATACGCTTGTCATGGGGGAGGAAGGGTAGGGGGCGCAGAATGTTATGCTATGAGGCGTGTGACAAAGTGGCGTGACTTGCCTCCCCGAACGCGTTACGTCACACTAAAAATGAGCCTTCTCCGTGTTCTGCACCGACCGCCGTGCAGCCTGAGTCTGCTTCCGCGTCGTAATGTCGCAAGTGCCGCACCAGCTAAATCTACTTCGGTAAATTCACCTCCAGGTACGCTATTCGCATCCTTACCAAGTGCTCTAGGCTGACAGTATGACCCAGCTACACCGTCGACGCCATTGTCATCCTGTCCGCCAGATACCAAGCTCGAGGGAGTAAATTTTTTGAAAGGACAGGCACCGGTACTAGCGCTTCCAGACGATCAATATCCGGAATGGCTGTGGGCTATCCTCCAGCCGAAAGTTTATGCCGATGATGGGCCAGGAGGCAAAGCCGAGCGGGTGAAACGAAGGAAGGAAAACAAGCAGAGAATTAAAGATAGAAACTTCATGTCAACACAGTGATTGGACTTGAAGAGGTATGTCCGTCATTTTTGTGCAGTCGAGAAGCCCTAACCGTGATATTAGATTACTGTTTCTTGTGCCGAACCACGTTTCTCTGCACTGCCTGGATCTGCTAGGTGCTGCTGTCCGCACATTTAATACATTTCGCGTCGCTTCAAGTTAGTTGTGAGAGCTTCCTTGTAGCCCGCCCTAAAAGTTTGAATCTAATCGATTGCGCCTTGACCCCACCGCCGCACCGTTTCGGTCGTCATGATCATTGGTAAAACTACGCTGGCCTACCCGCCGACCAATGACCCCACACGCTCAGAATATCACTGGCCTCTGACCTTGATCAAGGGTGGGTCTGAACGCTCGCTACTTGCAGGCGCAGGCTAGGCTTTTACTCTTCTTATTCCGTAACATGGTATCGCACATAGACGCCTGAGAGGCTTTTTGGGGGAAGCTCATCGCACCGGTCCTACACTCTCACACTCTGATGCAACCTGTTCAGCTCGGGTTCCTCTGGAGCTACAATCTCAGTACCGAGACTTGATGCGAACATCCTATTTCTTCCTACTCCATAAAACTCGTAACAACACTGCCTCAGCGGCGGTTGGAACGGGAAGCTATTGCAGTACTTTTTTTGTTTGTTATGTGAGCTTGCTGTCTGGATTTTCAATGACATTATAGGATAAATCTATACTATACTCTGCTCCCCAGCGCCCACCAAGCTGATGTAGAAAGCAGAACTCGCTCTCTTAGTTCTCTTGGTGACAACAACTATTTCCACAACATGTCGACGGTGTGATAGGACTTCTGATATTGATAAGGAATTCATTGGTGATGCTGCATCACTTACTATCTTGGTTGCACCACTTAGCCGCAGCTATCTCATAGCCTTATCAAGGGGTGTTAGTCGACATGGAAATTAGTATGATGCGAACAACAAATTAGCACTATAGAAGCCTGAGCGCACCGAGACTGGCGCCGGTCGGATTCAATGTTCGTACTGCTCATCCTGCTCCTTACTACCTCTCGAACCTCGTCCAGTTTTCCTGTCACCCTATCTTCGTGCCCCGACAGCGGTTGCTCTACAGCGACCCTCTTTAACCGCGAACTGGCATTTCGTGGGACGTTCTCTCTAGGTGACCGCCAGGTCACCGAAATCGTTTTCAGCTGTCTCGCCACGATATTCGCCTGTACATGGGTTGCGGTGCACCCCAATCTCCCTGGACCAAAGGATTCTGCATGGGCGCGGTTTAAGCGCCAGCTGGTAACAATGGTATATGCACTGCTCGCACCTGAATTTATGGCAATGTGGGCGATGCGACAGCGGATCACCGCTGGAAGAATCGCAAGGGAATACAATAATAAAGTTGTCAACCAGAGAGGTCGGTAAACATCTACTTTGGATGGATCAGGCAAGCCCCTCATATAGACATTGAAAGTCGATAATCCTGGCGCGTCGGTGTTACAAATGCTTAGAAGATGGATCGGACTCAGCAGTGACCGAGACCGGCATCCAAGACGAGTTTGGACTCTCGCCCATGGATTCTTTGTACAGATGGGTGGTTTTGTGTTTTGCAAACACGGGACACCTGTGAAAGTACTCAACTTTGCCACACTAGTAGAAATGATCGAACGGGGGGAGGTTAGGGCGCCGAAGGTATCAGCAGAGGAGATTGTCGATAAAAGCAAGGGGGACCTTTTCACCAAACTGCTCGCTCTCATGCAAACGACGTGGTTCGTTCTTCAGTGCGTTGCTCGGAAAATAGAGCACCTCCCATTGACCGAGCTCGAGGTTCTGACCCTCGCCTTCGCGGTTCCCAATATCACTACGTACGCGCTATGGTGGAATAAGCCGCAGAGTGTGCTTGTCCCAGTCCCTATATTCCCCAGAGAGGATGAAGTGGGAGGGATGGAGCGGTACATGAATGCAGACAAGTACGAGAGTTCTGCGGAGGCCAACATTACCCAGGAGAGGAGCTGGATATGGCGAAAAATCGCCTATGATGCCAGAGACAGCGATATAATTCTAACATTTTCTGGGAAGATTTGGTTTGTGGCTTGCAGAATCCCCTACAGGCTCATGGTCGGTCTGCTCCACCCCCTAAGGAAGCTATATGATAGTAATGACTCGAGACATCCGGATGTACGAGTGCCCATGTTCAGTGCGGGAACTGACGGCGTCAGATTAGTGACATGCCCCCCTTGCATGGCTGTCGGAGTACTCTTTGGGGGCCTTCATCTTCTCTCCTGGCACTCTGCATTTCTGACACAGGTTGAGCGGATGTTATGGCGGATATCTGCTTTGTTTATAACAGTGGAGGCCCTGATAGGACTTTGTGCCTCGGCCTTTTACTACGTGACGAGTCGCAATGAGTTACAAAACTACTGCCACCTCTTCGAGACCTTGGGAGGACTGATGTCTGCCCTGGCTATCTTGACTCTTCCCCTTTACATTTTTGCTCGGGCCACTCTCGTCATTCTTGCCTTTACGACGCTACGATCGAATCCACAACCCGTGTTCAAAAACATAGAATGGATCTCTGCTATCCCCCATGTCTAGAAGCTCAGGCGTCCGAACTAGAGCTATGAGCTTTGGTGCGCGCATAGTTCCGCTCCTTGTCGTCTTGTCAGTGCGGAACGATGGACTTGTATAAGTAGATGTTAAAAATCCCCGGACTTAATTCACGAACATTTCGTAGATCATTCCAAGTAACATCTGGACAGTCTAGTTTTAAACTGAGGACTAATTCTCTCAGGAATATGCGTCGTATAGTATGTATACTATAGCGCCACGTCAATCCCCCACCCCTTTTTCTTGCAGGTGACTTTGTATCGCTTTTTGTCAGTAGATGTTATACAAATTCCATACACTCGGAAAGGAATAAGATATTTCTACCATCGATGCAAGATTACCATTACCTGATATACTTAACTTTTGAGCCTTTCCCATTGTCCTAGTTTCATTTTTCTGTAGACAAATGCTCCAGCCTCGTCGGTTGGTAAGGGTCCAAATACGCAAAATCGGCCTTAAGTAGTAAATGATCATATAATAATACTATGGTCTCGAGTATATACATACACATCGTAGTCTCTCTCTACACTGAATATCACTTCATAGAATAAAAAAAGTAAAAAAGTAGAGATATCCCTAAGCAGGTATTGGCAACAAGCCTTTGGTAACAGTAGCACCTGGTAACCCAGAGGCCTCTGTTATGATCTCATTTCTATTAGACATTCTACCATCATGATTCCATTGCAGCGTGGTGAGATTATGTTCTGTTCGCATGTCCCATGCTCGGCCTGAATGAACTCGGTATAAAACAAGGAGGTAGGCAATCATCTAAGTCATCAATATATCGCAAAGTAGAGGGGAAAATATCTAGAAAAGCCTACCGCGACATCACCCTGAATTGAGATAAAAAATACCTCCGCGGGATGATTAGGATTTGCAGTGAAGATAGCCGATCCGATTGTTGCTCCCAAGGCATCAATGGCCTCTATGCTGAAGGACTCAATAAGCATTGCCGCAATGCTTATGTAGTGGTTATTTTTTTCTGCCCCAGGTCCTTTGATTGACAGCGTATCAGCCGATCGATCATTACAGGGTTATCAAACACTCACCCATGATTTGGATATGCTGCCTGCGTGTATATACTAGGCGTCCAACAATTAAACAAGTCGTAAGAACGGGAAGTGCCGTGGCGCTTGCATCCATTGTATCTATGATTCCTATGACTAGGTGGTTGGGTACTTTCGAGCCTAAGTTGACACGTAGAAGAACACCCAGACAAATACCAAGGCCTGGAAAGATGATATGTAAAAATGGGATGGATCTATGTCACTATTGAAGCTATGGTGGCTATGGTGAATAACAAACCTGTGGTAGCAATTAAGAACACGAAGGGAACAGCAGTTGCAACAAATGCATATGGCGATGCTGTCCACATAACCCAAACACGCCAGACCTGATACAAAGTCACTGGTAAGTTTTCCAATTTTAATGGGGAAAAAAAGATCTACTGTACCTGCATACATCCGGTCAGTGTCACAAGCAAAATGGAGGAAACATCGCCAAGGATTACGAATGGTGCGTTCAATATCGATCCAGCCGAAAATGTTACAGGGGACCCAAGTCCGTTATTATGGTCAATGTAGGACAACTCTATAAGCCGAGTTTGAGTCGCAAAGCATATTGATGCACATGACACAATCAGTGTGCTGTAAATAAGCGAGAAGAGTGCCTGTCTTCGTCGGTCGCCTTTGCCGAACTCGAGATACAACATTCGAGCACAGAGAACATAGAGCGTAAACCCAATGCCAAAGAATGTGCCATCAACGGCCGTTCCACAGACAAGGTTCATCCCCTCATATAGCCGTAATCCTGAGCGGGTGAAGGGTACCACCATTGTCGGGGCTCGATGCGCAAAGGTGATAGATAGGTGGTGAATGACATTAGATGCTCGGGTGGAAGGTGGTTTATAATATGTTGGGTTAGAATAGCGGTAACCATCCACTATTAAAAATTAAGTTTCACAGCCAACTGTTCGCTGTGCATAGCGCTGTCGCTGTTCCCCAGGATGTTGTTCGACCGAACTATCATCTCCTTGATTCTGGCGTCTCATACGACACACTCCGAGTCCTTAGATGTATGTGTCATCGAACCCCATGGTCTCTCGAACACCAGCTGATCCCTCGGTATTCCTACTGCCACTGCACTCCATAGCACCACGGCATCCAGCTCTGTTAGATAGGCGTCAGCTAAAAAGGAATTCCTGAAACAGAGACCACGTGACATGTGTGTCATGAATCGTCCCGTCTAATTCGGGGTATAGCGAAAAACGAAAGACGAACTGTCGGCTCTGTACAAACGCCGCTGATATAGGACCGATAACGTAGCAATAATGGACCGTTGACCGTTGTCCCCGTCTGGGCGCCGTTCTTGCGCCTCCATACCGGCGAGTGCATATAAAGGGGCGACGTGTTTTTGGCGTGACAGCTCCACGGAGCGTGAAGGGTCCATTCACGCTTGATGGCCTATTTCACGCTCAGAGTGATAAGCTTCAAGATGATCTAATCAGTGCGCTCACGTCTCGATAGCACAATCTACTCATTAGGCAGCTATAAAAATATTTGGATCTACATTACAGCTTTAATCGCACAATGATTGTAATTTAGATCAGCAAAATTAATGGCACAAACATATTGATCTTGGTACTAGTAAATTTAAGAGATAAGGAGTTAGCAACTGGAAGCTATCAAGCCACGCTCGGTATCACGCTTCCTCACGCTTCGCCACGCTTCATCACGTCTCCACACTTACTTCACACCTTTTCTATGGTGCTTGCATTGCACAAAAACAAATCGCGTCACATCACGCATCGCGCCGCGCTTGGTCATCACGTCGCGCTTGCCTTATTCAATGTTTTGAAGCTCTTAGGGCATAAATAATGAAGCTCAGTCACATAATGATGCTGCGGGGCTGTGTAGGTGAGAAAGGCTGAGACAAACAAAGCAGTCACAAAGTGAAGCTTGACTTAGGAATGTCACTTAGCACACAACGAAGAGGTTTCAGTACACTTACATGTATATGTTGTGAAAATATTATCATAAAAGAAATGACTCAACTGGGATTCGAACTCAGGACCTTTGGGACACATGCCAGACGCTCTACTGCTGAGCTATCGGGGCGCACAATGGGTTTGCTAGTGATTGTACATATACCATTTGAAAGCACTATGTACCGTACAATAAATTATATTCTAATATATAGTGTAGCTTTGTCAACTTCAGAATAGTTTGTATTAAATGTCACATCTTTTGTTGCACATCTTTGGCTTTTATATCAAGAAAAAAAGTAATATATTAGGTTCTCTAATATTGTGCCCAGCAAATAAATTAAGTACAGCACTGGTTAGCAGTGATGCTGGTTATCTCGCCATGCGGTCGGGCTGCTCACTAACCAATATTACTTTGTTTGGAGTGCGTGGGAAGTATTTGATCTCCCATCAATCGCGTCTGGATGCATCAACCCCTTTACGTCCTCTTTTTTCTCCCTCCTTCAATGGCGTTCTATCTCTCTAGAGACCAACTAAACTGACATATTTTATGTATATAAACGCCATTCATAAATATATAAACAATAATTATCATTTATTGATACCCTAAAAGTCTCAAAACAATGAATGAGGTAAGCGCGACGTGATGACCAAGCGCGGCGCGATGCGTGACGTGACGCGATTTGTTTTTGTGCAATCTAAGCACCATACTTTTCACGCTCAACATCACGCTCATCACGCTCCACTCACGCCAAATTCACACTGGATCACGCTCAAATCACACTGACTCAGGCTTAACCAAGCCCAATCACGCTCAATTCACGCCCACTCACGCTCCGATTCACGCTCGGCAATCGGGGTTCACGCTCATCACGCTCCATCACGCTCCATCACGCTCGCTTCACGCCAAAAACTAGTTGCCCCATATAAAGCATTGTAGCATGGTGGCATGCAATTATCCAGATGGGGGGTGCCATGCCCTCGCCATCCCATGAAGTATCACTCTGGCAGGTGACATATGATGTTTGGAGGGAGCTACTACTTCTCAAGGTGGATGTATAATTTAGGGAGGATTTGAATATGAATATAACAGTTATACAATGACTTATTATCATGAGAGGCCCCCTATGGCCGTGAACCCGGCATGTTCAATGAACGTAGCCTTGTAAGAGAACCTGCCGGAACGAGGGATTGGGCTCAAATCTTGCCTTAGGATGATGGGGGGTTGAGGGATGATCTATTTAAACTTGACAATAATTCATAGTCGTTCAATTAAATGTGCCTTTATTGGCCACCCCGATCTTCACCATTCAAACTCGCTCCAGATCACCGACCAAGGCCAGTTATCTTTAATAGCCTCACTCGGAACCGATGTGTGTTTTCGCTCTTCTTGTCATACATACCCACCCAACTCCTGCGCTGTGTTGGCACTGAAGCATGACACGTCTGATAGTATGATCGTCAAAAATCCGTGATACCAGCTTAAGAACTTTACCCCTTCTGCATGATTGTCACCCTTGTCCTTGCCTCAACATTACCCCATCCAACCTGAAAACCCGAAGCCCTACACCCTCTCTTGCCCTCCTTGATCAACCGCGCTGTCACCTGCCGCTAACTTCAAGGCCCTGGACCACGGACTGGTACATTGGCATCGTTATAAACATTGTCTTCATGGGTCCCAACTGCAAGTTCAGAGTTGGGTCGACCTTAGATGTATGCAGCCCGCAAAAGGAGCTCTCAGGGTCACACCCTACCCAGGAGCAGAACAAAAGATGAGGAATCATAAGTTATCAAGTCGAGCCCGGTCTGTCGTCCGGTCACTTTGCTCATCTCATTGAGTTCAACTATATTCACGGAATATCCCCACTCGCCAGTACAGGCCCTTCTCTATGTCGGCCTCAAACCCGATCGCTATTGACACATGTGCCCTTAATGAGACTTCACCCTGCACCCATTGACACCGATTTTCCTCCCGGTAACCACAGGCGTGCGCTTGCGTCCCCCATAATGGTAGGTATTCGTACTCTCCCATGCATGCAACTTTCTTCGTTCGTCCCCAAGATTCAAAACTAATGACCTTCGAAAAATTTGGGGCCTTGTGGAAGCAATGCTCATATGATTTGGGTGGATTTATTAGTAGGAAGAGGAATGAAAAGAAGATTGACAGTCACTCGTGAAAGGCAGATGGACGTCTAGATATGGACGGGGCCTCAACTGGTCTAGAACATAAGAGAGGAGTGAAAGGCAAAGGGCTTATGGACGTAAGGATCAAGTCGTTCGGTGGTGAGGAAATCCGGCACAAGGTGTTTGTGACGATGTAGCTGGGGTGTGGCAAACCAGGCAAGAGAGAGATGTGTAGGATAAGCGATCAAGGAATTTGAGGACCCCCGGGCAGGGAATAAGGGGCGCGACGGTGTGGTGGCGGATTCGTGTTTTCCAGGGCCTAGCGTTGACGGAGAGCCCCGTCTATGTCGCGACAACTGGTGGACACACCCACATGCAAAACAACTAGGAGGAGGATTATCCAACAGCGCTTGGACAAAATAGAACCACTGCTCAAAGTATTCAACACCAAAAAACTTTGTCCGAATGCTTCCTGCTTCATGAACGGCGTTCGTATGCCTTCCATCGACTGTTTCGTATCGCATTTCATCGAATTTCCGAGTACTGTTATTTTTCAGAGTATATGTTTGGATTGGGCGGCGCATATTATTTCGCGCAATATGAGCTTGTGGTAAGTTAATTCTGCGGATAGGATTGGGCGGGGATTCTGAAACAACATGAGGAACTGGGAAAAAATTGCAAAAGCCGACGACTAGGTTGAAAGTATTCCTCCCTGGCATGGCTATTGGAGCATTCATTGGGGGTCCCCATCTCCTCTCTTGGCACCCTGTTTTCTAATACAGTTTTAGCAAAGTCTATGAGACACGTCCGCTCCTTTATAACAAATGCCATGTTGGCAGGGAAATCATACGAGGCTCTTATAGAACTTATGCTTCCTTTTACCAGTAATGGGTCGCAGCGAGTTACAAAACTATTGTCACCTCTTCAAACAGGAAATTTTTCTGGACTCAATCCATGAACACTTTGGGAACCCATTCCAGATCATCTGAGCGATTCAGGTTAGCATTACTCTAGCATCATGTTAAACCCTTATCCCTCTTGCCTATATAGCAAGTGAAAAATGTTTCTCAGTGATCACAGCCCAATATCACCAAACAAGATCCAACGTCCTGTAGCGCGCCCTACATATAGAAAGCAAATGTTTCTGTTCTGCTCTTGTAGAACTTCTCGAATTCGCAGTTGGACCCATGCCTGATAAGTATCATCAGCTGAATAGGAATGCTGATGAAGTCGCTTCAAACATAGAACTAACCACGTTGACGGAGTCATGAATAGCGCATTTTTTCATTGCCTCCTCAGATGTCATCAAGCCGAAGGTGTGCTGCTGAGTGTTCGAAGTCGGAAGGTGCAAGTCTTACGCCCTGATGAGGAAACCTTTATTGATTGATCATGCCAGAATGATATTGATCATGATGGTGGTAGAAAACAAGTTCTCTCCACGCTTCCCGTTCCATAAATTGCTCTGATATTTGTTGTCGAACACAGATTCTTTATTTTTCTTCCGTTTTCGTTCCATACTTAGAGGCACTCGGCGATGAGGCCAGGAGGTATGTGAAACATTCTGGAGAGCCTGTGGGGTTGTCGGGCTTCCTAAAGCAAACAAATCAACAATCTATAAAGTGAAATGCCTTTGCACGGCAGGCTCTCAAATATCCCATGTACCGCTCAACCATGAACACCTGCGAGTTCATCCCACCAGCCTACAAACTACCGTACGATATTCTATGCAGCATCTTTCAGCTTTACGTCAACGATATCCTTATGGAACATCATGATCGTCCCGTCCCTCCCCGCAGATACGAAGGTCCCCTCCTCGTCTCCCAAATCTGCCAATACTGGCGACAAGTTGCATTTTCCACGCCAACGCTCTGGTCAACACTGACCGTCGAATACGGAGTCCCGCATGCTCTCGTCTCCCACTTCTTTGCTCTTGCAGGAAATGTGCATTTGCGGCTAAACATTTCATTGTGGACATACGATGGGGGCACTTCAGATCCAAAAGTCCTAGACTTACTCCTCTCATGTGTCCATCGGTGGCGCTCCGTTCATATTTGGTTTGATGATGACACCGCAAAGGAGGTTCTTCGGCGGTTCCACCGAGATGGGAATATTCCAAAGGATGATGGTGAAGGGAATTGTGAGCCGTGGATTCTGGAGGAGGCAGTCATTGAAGGCGGATCATTCTGCGTTTCAGCAGAGACTTCGAGAAAGCTTTGGTCGTTCTTTCTAGACCGGGACCGTTTTCCTCGTCTAACCAAACTCCACTGGTCGCTTGACCTAGAATCCCTCTACACACACAACAGTTCAAAAATCGACGTCGGAGAGGACGAGTTGGAGAACATAAACTGCGAAGGACTCACCCATTTAACACTCACCTCCCCACCTCCCATAGCAGGCTGCCTCCGCCTCCTCCAGCGATGCACCAATCTCCAAGTCTTCCAGATCGAATTTAGAAATACCGTCAATTTTTACTTTGGATGTTATGAATCCGAGTCACTCGAAACACCCATAATACCCCCTAGCTCTTTGCATAGTTTGGTAATACGAGTAGATAAACCTGTGATGTGTGAAATGATGAGTAGATATACTTCCGTTTACTTAGATTCTAGTGATTCAATAGTTCAAGTTTGCGTCTAATTTTATTTCTGTCAAGTAGTAGGGTCTACAATTATGGGACCTCCAGTGGGTCTGGATATGGACCGAAACGAGGTCAAGATAGCAAATGGGTAAGAAAAGGTTAGGAAGTCAAAGCCCCACCTACATCCACAACCTCCTCCAAAGGGGACCCGGAGTACAAGGGAACTCGAACGGTTACAATAATCCAACAAGACGCTCGACCATATGACATTCAGGGGTGTAGGTTATTTGTGGAGGGATCCGAGTCGAGGGCACCCCTGCCAAGCACTGGCACATTAGCCCAGATCGACAGGTCCGCCAGATATATCAGGATGTGTCCATACAAAGCAAGGCGACCTCAGCGGCGCGGCGCTCACCGGATATCAGAGTCAGAAATGTGCAAAAAGTCGTATTATCTGGCAAGGTACAACCACAAAAAGTCACTAGCAGCAAGTAAGAACATCAGACACCCAAAACACAATCACTTCATCCTCGAGTCGAAACAGTCTGCCCCTGATTACCTTGTCCGCCACCTCTCCTTGGTCGTCCACCTCTCCTACCGTATCCGCCCCATCCACCAACATATGCACCAGGACCTAGTAATCCCACTCCACCAGGTTCACCAAACGTAGCAACATTCCTCTCCCTCTCTTCTTCCCTCCTATTCCTCCCAGCGCTGCCGCCACCACCGCCTCGCCTTCCACGTCCACCGCCGCCAGGAGCATTACCACCCTCCGCAGGAGCAGGCGGTGTCGAGGCCGACGATGAGAGCGAGTCAAAGAACGACTTTTGTGGATTATATGCTGCCTCGCGCTTCTTCTCAGCTGCCGTCCCAGCAACACCACCATTATCACCACCCGCACCCTCCTGGCTCTCACCATCAGGACTGCCATCAGCAGCCGCACCACTATCGCCATTCCCACTCGCACTCGCCTGCTGCTGCTGGCCAACCGCTGCTTTATTAAACTTGGCGTTCATACTCTCGAAATCAAAATCAGTAGTCGGAACCTTCAATTGCTCAGTCGATTCGGCATTGCGACGACCTCCACCTCCCGCAGCGCCTCCACGTCTACCTCCACGTCCGCCAGATGGCGCGGGTTGGGCATTGTTGACGCGCAGATCGCCCAGAGCGCGTTCTACCGACTCCAATGACGCAGCGGCGTTTTGTACGGAGTTAGTCCCTCGGCGGTTAGGACCGGTGTTGGTTTGGGTACGCTGCTGCTGCTGCTGCGGTGGTTGTTGTTGTTGTTGTTGTTGCTGTGGTTGCTGTTGTTGGGTCGTCACGGGCGGTTGGGGTGATTGGGCTTGACCCTGGGGTTGGTGTGCCTGTTGTGGACCCGCTGGTTTAGAGGGTTGGGCCTGACGGGGGTAGTTGGTTTGCGGTTGTTGGAGCGCAGCAGGAGTGGCAGGTGCCCCGGCAGCGGGAGCGGGATAGGGAGAATAACCGGCATTAGAAACGGAACCAGGTGCAGAAGCCTGAGATAAGAGATGATTAGCATGCATGCTTTTTGTTTCGACGATATGAGAAGCAAGGTCAGAAGGAAGGCAACGGAAATATCCACATGGTGTTTATGCGCTCTCGGAAGAAACATATGTTTACATCCGTATTTGATTCATCTTGCGAAGGAGTTTTGGAATATATGAGAAGCTAAAAGACTTACTCCCAGCACAGCGGGGTCATCATGCACACTTCGTTGTGGAACGGGCTCATCAACAGTAAGATCCTTCACTTCGGAAGCTCTGAAGATGATGTATTCGTATGGGTCCGGGACGGGGGGTATGAATTCGTGTGGCGGTCTGCAGGATGTGTGTTCTTGAGCTGCGCAAGTCACAAAAATAGAAATGAAAATTGCACATACCGGCGAGATTCGGTGCCCATGGAATACACTAGAAGCAACGGGTTAACCGACTTCAAGAACTCCGAGTGTCGGAGAGGAACAGACCATTGGACAGCTGGATGGTAGAGGCAACAGGGTCGATGCCCGCAAGGATGCCTCTGTAGCGGACATCGGAGTGAGAAACGAGAGAAATGGGTTTTCTACGCGATGGCGTCAGGTAAAGAGGGGGGTGACGATGGCCGCGGTTGACCTACCCAATAAAGCTGAGAGCCATGAGAGAGAGAGAGAGAACAGCGAAAGGAACAAGGAGAGAGAATTGATGGAAAAAGCGGACAAACGACGCGCGTTGGGGCCTTTCAAACTCCGACGAGGCTTTTGCCAAACAAAGGCGGTGTTATGTAGTTATAGAAGAATACTGCTGGTACTGTAACAACTATGGACAACGGGCACATAACTCTGCTATGGACGGACGGACAGATGCAGGGAACTGAAATGGGGGAGAGGCGAGAGAACCAGTAGAGATGTTATACCATATCCAACAGAGACTAGCCCTTTATCAGTGGCCCAAGAAAGAACCATTTGGATCATGAGAAAGAGTAGACTAATAGAGAGAGGGAAGAAAAAATAAGTAGACAAGTAGGTAAAGTTTAGGATTGTAGGGGGAAGGGGGAGGAAAAGAAAAAAGGAAACAGCGAATTGGTCATTCACCAATGGTTCCGACATGAGATACACAGGCAAGGGTCTTTTGACGAAAGGGGTTGGAGATGGCGGGTGAAAACTAGAGGCATAAAGGTCCAATAAGCTACAGCGCGTGCATAAAGCTCATGAATTCATAAAGGGGGGGGGGGGAAGCAATTTGACCCATCATCAGCACCGTAGCGCAATGAATAGGATCCTCAGCTTCGGTTTTCACCTAGAAAACCAGTCAGCCAACGCCTCAAACCAAACGAGGAAATACTTAGTACCCACTCTTGGCAGCACCAGGAGCCGGCTGCCCGCCACCTAAATGTGGATCGATAGCCTCTGCAGGGTTGGGACCGGCTGTATTAGATGTGGCCCCTGCCGCAGGCGCCTGCTGTTGTTGCTGGGTGTCCGTCGTATAAGCTCTGAAAGGTGGCTGAGCCAAGAGCGGCCGGTGAAACCGCGCCCGGAATTCATTGGCGTTGGGATCGCCGGGGGGAGGACCCGGGGGTGGTGGCGCGCCAAACGGGGTTGGGTTGCCGTGTTCGTCATGAGTCAGAGTCGGCAGGGCATAGGAGGGGACGCCGAGGGTGGGCGGGGGGCCAGGAGGAGCACCTGCGCCCTTGGCTGCTTGTTCAGCGTAGTGCATGCGCCGCTGTGACAAGAATAACAGAAAACAGAATGAGCCGCGTTACGCGAAGGATGCAAAAAGGTGAACCGTACCTGATGGTCCCAGCGGTCCCATGCCTCTGCGATGATGGGCTCAAGGGACGCAAGCTCTTCGTTGGTCATGTTGAGCGTGCGGAGAAGATGTTGCTTCAAGAGCGGGGCGCAGGAGAAGGAAAGCAGAAGGGTAGAGGCAAATGTCTGACCGCCGATGGGCTGCCCCGGCGCAAACGGGGGTTCGTGCGGAATCGGAGGATGGGGAGGGGGCATCTGCTGGAGATCGTGAGGGAGAACAGGCGGATACTGGGCTTCGGGCGGGTTTCTGTAGTGGACCTCGTCCATGGGCTGCATCATCTCGTTCCCCATGTCGATTCCAAGCTCGCGCATTTTCCGCTCTTTGACCATCCGACGGTGCTTCCTCTGTCTCTCTCTGGCCGCCGCACGTACTCTGTCCCTTCGCAGGGTCTCTTCCGGGCTGAGCTCTGGCTGCTGGATGTCCTGCTGCGGTGGCTGCGGAGGCTGGATATGCTGGAGGGGGTGGTGGGGGTGCTGTTGTTGCTGATGCGGGTGCGGCTGTTGCTGCTGCTGCTGCTGCTGGCTGGCGTCGGTGCTGTAGGAGATCATGCCGACCGCTGCGTTTCTGTCTCTCTCCCGCTTGCGACGCTGACGTTCAGCAGCCTTCTCGCGTTTGATCCTCTGGCTCTCGGTTTCGCCCTCGCGAGGCCGTTTGCGTGAAGAGGAGGCCATGGAGGTCTGCATGGGGTTGCTGTCCATAAAACTACAGGAAAATTTCTATTTATCTCGAGGTCGACGACTGGGACGACGTGCGCCGTCGTGGTGATGCCTGGCGTGACCTGCGCAACGGCCTGGGCGAGCGTTCAGTGACAATATCGTGACGGGTCAGTGACGGGAGGTTGCAGGACTCTAACTGTCACAGCATCCGCCGCCTGGTTGGGCACTGTGGGAAAACACGTTGTCTTATTGTGTATATACATCAAACACATCAAACTTGGACATGTTCTGCAGGGGCTCCAGCCGGACCAACTCCCGCAGCCGCTCTGCCTCGGTGTGCCCCTGCATCCATCTCCAGATCACAGACAGCAGGTCGTGGGCCTCTGCCACCAGCACAAACTCCGTCACCGTCTTTTTCGCGAGGCACATCATAATCAAGTGCGCAACATCCGCCCCAGGAAACGACCGCGATCTCCACACCCGAAGATGCATCTTCTCCAGATTCGGCGCATTTGCCACCAGCCGCTTCGTTTCAACCAGGAGCCGCGCTGCATCCTCTTCGGTGGCGCTGTCCAGCGACAACGCCAGTCGCTCTAAACCCGGCGCAGCAATCATGCCCAACACTCGGTCATGCACCACTTCTAATTCGTGATCGAGCACCAGGTTCAGGGTCCGCAACTCTGGCAACCTAATGATATCTGGAAGCGCCGCACGTAGTCCATTGGAGGCGCTGAGTACTTCCCGCGTGAGCCCGTCTGCTCTCACCCGATGCACATAGGCGTTAAGACCGATGCTCAAGGCAGATTTCAAGTGCCGCAGGATTGTCAAGGCCACCAGATGGGGTAGTCCATAGCTCACAGTAATGCTGACGCTCGTAAGCTTCTCCCAGAAGCTGTACTCGGGTGGCGCAGGGATATATGACCACGGTGAACAGATCCTCCAATCCAAGGTAGTCAGGTATGGGGATCGTTGGACGAGGAAGGACAAGAGTTGTGCCGGTATTTGATAGGGATCTTCATCAAAAAAGTACTGTGTACGAAAATCGACTGCTAGGGAGCTGAACATGGTTGCATACGTAGGGTTGATATTCTGGAATTTGCTCGCCAGACGGTGGTCCATCATAAGGGTTATATCTTTCCAACGGCAACAGTACATCCCGAGGAGGTCCAATAACTCTCCGTACAACCTCTCAAGGCTGGGCGAGAGATACAAGCTGCTGCGATCGGAGGGAATGAGAGATAGTGTTATGGGCAGTCTCCCACTAGACCTGAGATAGAGCCCCAGCCGGTCGCGTGGCAATATCCCGGTCCTTTTAAGGGATTCGCAATCTAATATGATTTTCGACCAAAGGCGTGGCATGCTAGTAATCGTTGTGCGCCAGCGAGAACATATGCTCGCCAGCATCACCTGTATGGGAATGATATTCGGATCGTTGATCATAGCGTGTTGGTTGTGTGGCTCGGCATCGGCATCGGCAATTACTTGTACAAACACTTCATATAGCATATCGTCAGGAAGGCTGTCAATCGGACATGGCGGCTCCTCGGCGATGCTCAGATCATTGTGGTGGAACTTGGGATGTCCCATAGGCCTAGGAGGACGAGGGCGAGAAGGAAAGTATGTGAGTATGAAGTCTTTGACCGTATTGATTACGGCTTTGCGAGTGGCGAGGTGGCTCTCGGCTTTCTTTCGTTGTGATTGAGACTGCTGTTTGTGAGATAGTCGTATGCAGCGCATAAAACGCCGGTCAAAGCCTTTCCAATTCGTATATCCAGTCTTTGGTTGAGTGTCTGAGTCGTTTCGCATCTCAAAGGGCTGCCCAAGAAGTTCTTGCTTCGTGCACAACCCTGCTCTTCGGCTCAATGTCAGCCGTGGCTTTGTGAGGGGTATCAAAGGTGAAAAGAGACACACTTCAGAATCGGCGTGAACAGTCCAGATGGTGAATGTATGCGCTCAGAATAAGAATGCTGGGGGGAGCGTTCAGTAGGATTATATACAGGAATCAGAAGCGCCACGAACCCGTAGAAGACGAAGGATGACGAAGAGTGGAGAATGATGGTCTCACTTTGCGCCGCTGGCTGCATGCTATGTCACGTGTTGTATGTACACCTCATCTAATCTGGCCGTAGTTGCGTAGACTCCGGGCCCAACTCGGTTTTATCGCTCGAAACGAGGAGAAGAGCGCGCAAATGCAGCGCTCCTTGTGAACCCGATTGCTCATTTTGATGACTAAACTCGTGCCAATAATGTACTACCACGCCCTCCAACCTCAAATTCCAGTGCACAGGTCTTGGGAGGCTCAATCCTGTTCAGAAACTGACCAGCCCCTCGCAATGAACCCACATACAGCCTTCTCAACGCACCCAGCTTGACCCCACCCGAACCTACTCCCCGAACTTCTTCTCCCCGAGACACCTGAATGATTCGTTTGAAATAACACTCTTCTAGTCCCGGTGTTTTCGAGATGATTTCAAATGCAAGACTCTCCGGTATTTCAGTCTCCACCCGCAATACCCTGATACAAGTCATATCTCTTCCCAGCTTTGCCCACCCAAATGCTCCGCTCCCTCTGATAATCACGGTTTCCGGGGATGCATTTGCGATTACGAATTCCACCCATCCCATCTGCAACGAACGGACCGTGGCCCAATCATGTGCATACACCTCCAGTTCCTTCAACGCACGCCAACTTCCAAGTTCCGATTTTCCCCTGCTCGAATATTCCGTCCCATTCAGGTGATGGAATTCGAAGCACAATTTCCTGGTTCGATTTTCATTCTCATCCAATATCCTCCGAATTTCCCTCGTCACCCCTGGTGTCCATTCCCATCCTCTCTCCTGATTGTAATCCCGTTCTTCGCCCCAATGTATCACTCTCACTGACATCTCCACCCCTGCAGACCGTTTGAACAGCTCTTGTACAAATGAGAGCGGCGGAGAACAAGCAACATCTTTGATAACACTGATCTCAACTTCAGACCAGAACAAGGGTGATGAAAGAAGAAGTGTCCGAAGCGACGGTGCTGTTAAAGACAGCGTGGTGAGGGTCCTGATTCGAGATGAGAAAGACGCTGGGGTTCCACTGCTGTATTTGGCGCCCGAATGAGGCTGGACTAGATAAGAGACGATTTCGAGGAGCAATTCCGGAGGGAGGGAGGGAAGCAGTTGAGGCGGTGGACAAAACGACATCTTGAAGGGCTACTGCCCCCCTCGACGTCGGGCACTCACAAAAACCTTTTTATATATCGCCTGGCTTTGTCCTAGCTCGCTTAAACCAGCGGTCCGCAGGGTATCAATTGAATATATATCTCATATCTATCTGTCTATCATACACGTCTTATAGTCATCAGGCAGCGTGGCAGTATTGTTATTCATGGGTGTCTTCGAAACTTGAATCTAGGGGTCGCCGTGGAGGAATCACCGTTAGCGGCGGTAGTCTCCGTAGTCTCGGACGTCAAGACCTCTATAAATTGTACCTTATGAGCACTCAACGTCCCCAGCGAGAACGGGGGCATTAGCAGTGCAACCCCGCTATGGTATGGTATAGTGAATTTAGTCAATTCCCAGGGACTAGACCGTGTTCATCCTTCTTCGCTGCCAATTGCAGTTGAGATGAACAAGGCGGGGTAGTTGCAAATACCCTCAGGTCCTCCACAATCTTTCGATGGGCTTCTGATTGCGTCCCACAGAGATCTACGAGATCCTAATAGCCCAATGATATTGCACCAGCAAGGATCACCAGCCGAGAATAATAAAAATAGAAGTTCCTCCTGATCCTTTGAGACGGACGGCCGAAACAAATAAATACGAAAATATTGGTTGGGGGCGGTCCCGCTTGTCACTTGTCGCACCGTCATTTGCTTGGCTCTGTCGCGTGTGTGTGAAAAACTATGATTCTTGGCTGTGTCGCTTTGATGGAACTTCCTGAGCATCTGAGCGCTAGTGGGGTGGGTATGCATATTGAATACATATACCCATGGTCAAAGTTAGTATGCAATTGCCATACACATATATAATCGCCCAGTGTTTACCGTTGAACAGCACCCGCGGGCGTCATATATGCGCAAGATTCATTTCTCCCAACATCGGGTTCTAGCCCCGTGCTTTAAATATACGAATAGGGGCTAAATGTCAATGACGAGTATCACTCGAATAGGTTACCCCCACCAATAAACTAACGCACATTTTCGAGAAAAGAAGACAAGCACGGCGGCGGGGGCGTGGGGGGTGCTCTTCTTCTAACCACTTGTCCAAGTTGCGGTGGCGACGCCAGCCGTGGGTAAGAGTCTCACGGAGAGTTCGACTCGGGATCTTGACAACAATCGGACAAGTCTACCTGTATACATCAGGTTGGGATTTAACCCACGGGAAGCTCGGTGGGATTCAACTGCAATAGCAGTACCTCCATGGAGATGCTAGGAATAATGCCTAAGGAGACAAAATAGCATTGCATCGAATCTGAAGACAATGTATTCATCCGGATTGAGAAACTCCTCTACACTGTGATATCCCGCTGAATGAGGGGTGTGATATCGGGATAGTCGGAATTCATGTTTACACCTTAGACAACGAGTGAGAACAACATATTATAACCATATCGGACGTATAAGACGTCATACCCAAAAGAGAGCTAAAAGATTACGATGCGACGAATGCTCGTGAGATAATGAAATAGTTGCTTGTCAGATATCCCGATGACGTTCCACCTCGAGATCCAAGAGCCCGAATTTCACGAGCATTGTTCGGCGCACCTGTAGAGTATGTGTAATGAGTACATCCATGGGTGAGACCGTAGACGCTTAGAAACTTGAAACATTCACCATTCTGCAGGGGGGCTATTCCGCCAATCACTCGCATCATATCCGCTACCCAATACATACAACGAGCAGGACCCAATACAGTGTAAAGCGACAAACGTCCGTAAACGTACCTGGTTGCGAAAGGTAGTGATTAACCTGCCAATCTCGCACGAATATCTCGGCTGCTTTCCAGTTCTTTTGCTGTCCCCACTTTCTCAAACACACTAAAAGCCAACTCAAGCGCCGCGAGACTCTCCTCCATTTTCCCCTCAATCTCCAAAACACGGCCCAATAATGCATAGTCCTTGCCCTGTTTAAAAGTCACCTCCGCGGCAATATGCTGTTGCAAAGCATGCTTTACAGCCTGTTCCGCCTCTCGCGGATTCCCTCGTTTCATCAAAATAACAGCTTGAAGGTAAGAGTCATCCCCCATTCCCGCTGTATCTCCAATTTCCTCGTGCAGCGCTAGTGCTTCATTCACTTTCGCCAGTGCCTCATCGAGCTGTGTGCTCTCGTCGCCCGGTCTGCTCTCCTCAACCATAATCTCAGCTAGCCTGCCAAGATCGTCCGCCTGACCTTGCACACTTCCTACATCTCTGTGTAATCCCAGCGCCAGCTCGATCGACTCTCTCGCCTCCCCGTACCTGCGGCTCGCGAGCTTAATGCCCCCAAGAACGAATAATCCATGTGCCCTTCCAAGCCCGCACTCCAATACTTCCATTACCCCGACCGCCTCCTGAGCCACCGCCTCTGCACCACTCAGTCTCCCTCGCTGCGTCCAAATCTCGGCCTGCCCTATTCTCAGTTCCGCGAGCCCAATAGGATTATCTGCATTCCCATACAAGATCTCGACGTCCTCCAATATCTGCTGAGCCTCATCTACGCGTCCGAGGAGATAGAGCGTATAACCGAGATACTTCAAGTCGTCCCCCCGTCCTGAGTCATCCTTCGGATCCCGACGAAGCATCCTCGTGTACCGAAAAATTTCAGCTGCTTCCGTAAGCTTCCACTGAGCACACTTAACGCGGCCAAGGACGTGGTAGTGGTCCGGATCCTCATATGGTCTCCTCAATGCTATCGCCTCCTGGATGTATTCTTCCGCTTTTCCAAACCTCGAGCAAAGGAGGTGCACAGACGCCAAGCCGCAAAAACTATCCGCCTTGCATACTACGTCCCCAATGGCTTCGTTTGCTTGGAGGGCCTGATTGAAATATACTTCCCCTTCGGAGAATTTGTTCCACGTGGTGAGTGTATACCCAATATTGTTGAGTGCTGCTATGCGTCCAATTACATCTTCTTCAGCTTCTTCAAACATCCGAAGTGCAATTGAAAACATCTCCTTAGCCTGAGGAAGTCGACACCGCTGGAGATAAACTTGTCCAGAACCCATCATATCATGGGCTATCCCGGCCCTATCCCCCACTTTTTCGTGCAGCGCTGATGCGGCCTTGAACTTTGCAAGTGCATCATCAAGCGTCAGCAGGCACCCGAGGTTGTGCAAATCAGCAGCTTGCCCCGCTAAGTCTCCTCGCTGCGTATGGAATCCCAATGCAAGCTCAAACTTTTCTTTAGCTTGTTCATACCGACCTTGCCTAGTCAGCAGTTGCCCCCAGCAGCCGAGACAATCCGCTTGCAGCGTTTGTAGATCGTGTTCTGCGTGATCTGTCCCCCCATTTTTGCCCGTACGACCGAGCAGAAACCGGCGCAACTTCTTCCCCATGGACTTCTGCGGTTTGGGTGTAACCTGGGCAAGCTCTTCAAGCCGTTCCACGGCGCAGGCAAGGGGTATACAGGACCCGACTCCAGACACATGGGTGTACTCTGCAAGCGCTAAAATAGCAGAAATCGCATCCTCCACAGGCCGCGTCGTCCTAAGGGCCCTAACCAACATCTCCTCAATGTTCCCGATCTCAATTTTGAGTCGGCTGTGCACTGCAGCGACATGCTCACCACCTAAAAATGCAAGCTGTAAGAAATAATTCTCAACATATTCGCTAGCAGTTTCTGAGGGAGGATAGTGAGAGAGGACATAATGTCGTATGGGACTGAGCACGCGTAGTGTCCTCGCCGAGTCCTCGTATATGAGAGCATTTTGCCGCAGCGTATTAACGGCGCGTTTGACGTTGATAATCTCCGGAAGGTGAGTGTCACAAGCACGGAAGATGTCGTGGGACATTCCGTTAGGCAGCAGAGCGATGATGCTGAGAAAAGGGAGAGCATTGGGATCGTGATTGATCCGTGGGCTGCTTAGTGAAAGCTGTATGGAAGAATCAAGGTTTGCCAGACGATCCTCTCCCCGCTCAATCATCATGGTTTTCTCGTCCGTCCATCTCTCCCAAAGGGACTCAGTGGTGACGCCGTGGACGGCCGCAAGGTGGGCAAGGAGCGTGACCGCCAGTGGTACACAATCGATAGCCCGGATTAGCTCTATGGCATAACTGTCCATCTTGCGTGAGATTTTTTCAAATACTGTTTTGGCAGACTCCAAATCAAGGGGTTGGAGTGGAGGCAAGAGCTGGGACCATTCAACGCCAGCGGGATGCTGTGAACCGCGAAGTGTTACTAAGAGGTTGACAGTTGAGATGGAGGAGATATCTAATAGAAATGCCTCGACTTCCGAACGCGTTCGTAGTGGATCCCATACAGTCTCTAAATTGTCCAAGACGATCAGATATTGTCGCTGCCTGAGCCGCAACGAGATTGACTGGATAAGTTGTGATGAAAGCCCATCTGTGGCAACCTCTAGCGCGGATCCGAGCTCGTAGATTAGGAGGTCGAGTGAAGGAGCGCCGTCGCAAGAAAGAAAAATCCTGCCGTCGCCAAATCTCTTAATCACCCGCTCATTTCCAAGAACAAAAACAGCCAGTGCGGTTTTACCAATACCACCGGGCCCTAGAATGCACAGGTTCACCTGCTTGCTTGGCTCAGCCCCGGAAAGCAACTCTACGATTGTATCGACTTCGTCCTCTCTCCCGTATATTGCTTGAGCGCTCGGGATTCGTTTTATTTTAGGCCTGGGCTTTGATGAAACATGCTGCATATGATATCAATATTCGCTGAGTTGAGCTGGATGAGTGTGAGCATACTTGCTCTGCACCCGTAAAAAGCCCAAGGCGGAGGGCTATGTTCGATCTCGTCTGTGATGGCTATATGTGTGTGACCTTCATGGACAAGGGAAATCGTGCACACGTTAAAGTATTGAATGTAAGTATCCAGATTCTTCTCCTGTTCCTCGATGCATTGGAGCGTTTCAGTCCGCGCGACATAACGAAGAAATCTTGATGAGACTCTTGAGGTCGTAAGACTATTTAGGACAGTATATATGCACTCCAGAACGCTAGCGCGCCACTATCAGAGGGAAGCTTGAGACAATTGCATGGGCTGGATGTACCGAAGAAAGGCCAGCAAATCCGATTCCAGGCTCCGAATTTGTTCCCCCGAATGCGTTGTTCGCGTCAAGGCCAACAACCCCTCAAAAACACCGTGCGAGAATAGCGCGACCTTATTCACGAGTGCTTTGCATCGCTCCTTATATGCTTGCACCTCCTGAACGTAGGCGTAACAAAACTTCAGTTCTAGCATGAATGCAAAAGAGTTTCGGGAACGCACTTCAACAACCTCGATAATATGCTGCACAAGCCCCGCCACGCTTTTGACGTACGGTACTCCATCAAATGCCTCACAAACATCCTTAATAATCGCCAGTATTCTTGTTGAGTTTGAGAAAAAGCTCCGGCCAGGAGTGAAACTGCTGGAAGAACTGCTCGTATCGCTGCGATTCCCACCAGACGAGCCCAATCGCGACAGTGCTTCTGATAACGAGGAAATAGAAGGATCTGAGTCCACTCGAGTCGGTGATGACGATGCAAGCGAAAGACTAGGGCGTTTACTCCGCCCAGACTCTGCGATGGTAATGCTAGATGTCGAGTAGGATGTCGCTGCGAGTTTGGGTCGTCGTGAGCCCGATGATCGCTTGGATTTCGAATCTGAAGTGGGAGGTTTGCTTTGTAAGAGGTCCTTTTTTGCGCTATCGCGTCCCTTGCGGTAGAGTAGAGTGGCTCCACCCGTCGAGCGTCGTGAAGTTTGCTTTGTCCGTGCCATGGCTTCGAGTAAGCACGGGCAATGGTTGCTCTGTCTTCCTCGGCCTCTAACAGCGTTCCAATGCTATGGATACCACGCTATCTTCCAGGTGTACGGAGGACCGATGCTTGATGGTGAGGGCGAAGGGATCCTGAGTTTGTGAGTCCATGTTGGGCAGTGTCGTAAGCACTGAAATTCGAATAGGCGCCCGTGACGAACCCTGCGATCTCTTGCTCCTGCCTGCCTTCGATAAGCCTAAGAATCTCTATCCCTTCTTAGGCCTTTCTCTGAATAATAAAATATAGATCGAGTAGTGATTTACACGTGAAATCCAGTGCCGTCGATTTCAGGGCTTTGATATGCAAACTTTAGTATGTACAGACAAAAAAGAACTGTATCACTGATTAAGTGTCCTGGGCCATTACAAATACATTTCGAGAATAGCTCCATGATGATACACTGATACAAGGGAAACAAACGCTCTACTCATTGCTGGAGTTCTTTCTTGATCATGCTTTCCCGCCCAGGTCCAACGCCTATCCATTCCACGGGGACACCAAGATGCGCTTCTATAAATTCAACATAGCTTTTGCAATTCTTAGGCAATTCTTCATAAGACTTGATATCGATGATACTGGTCTCCCAGCCAGGGAGGGTAACATATTCCACCTTGACACGCTCGAGGAGCTCAAGGCAAGCTATTAGGGTGGCTCAGATAAGTAATAAAGACTGGGAAGCGATGAGAAGACAAACCTGGGAATCCCGCGAGCTCCTCTCCGTCTACCCTGTACGCAGTAGCCACTTTAATCTCCGGCAACTTGTCTAGGACATCAAGTTTAGTGAGATTAAACGTATCATAACCATTGATCAAGCAAGAGTGCTTGAGCACAACGAGATCCAACCAGCCACAACGACGTCTTCTCCCGGTCGTCGTACCATACTCTCTTCCAACCTCCTGAAAGTGTACACCAATATCCTAAAAATAGGTGTGAATGGTTTCAATACGGCGTAGAGGTGGACTAGACGTACGTTCAACTGTTCCGTGGGGAACGGCCCGCCACCCACACGTGTAGTATATGCCTTGACAACGCCAATAGTCTTCCCAATCATCTTTGGGGGAATACCAAGCCCGGTACACACACCACCAATGCAAGTCGAAGACGATGTGACATAGGGATACGTCCCGAAATCCAAATCAAGCATAAGTGCATTCGCACCCTCGACAAGCACTCGCTTACCAGAGGCGATGGCTTTGTGCATATACACGACACTATCGATGACGTAAGGTCTGAGCCGCTCAGCGAGCACCTTGTATCGTTCAATTTCGCCTTCGGTGTCGTATTCAAAGTGCCCGTAACGCTTGAACCGGCCTTCAACTATGCGTCGGAATTTCTGAGCAAAGGTATCGTGGTCGAACAGGTGGTGTACTCGGAGCCCAGAACGGGAGGCCTTTCCAGAGTAGGCCGGACCAATACCTTTCTTTGTTGTGCCAATGCTTGAGGTGAAAGCATTCAGCCTCATTTGAGAGATGCGAAATTGATGGATCGTTTACCTCGAGCCCCCAAGTTCTACTTCCTTGAGCCCGTCTACGATTTGGTGAAAGTCGAAAACGAGTTGTGCACGGTCGGAGATAAATAGGCGGCCCCTGCAATCTAGCCCTAGCGTCCAAACGAGATGGTAATGAGGATGAGATTTGATGGGCAGAATGACACTCTACCCTGTGACTGGAGCGCGTCCAATTCCGCAAAAAACGAGGGTATATGGACCACGAGCCCAGAACCAACGATACCCGTGCATGTAGGGTTAATTAGGCCTAAAATGATCCACATGGATCGTCAATGGTCAACGGCAACCTTCAGCATTGATATTGAAGACGCACCACTAGGAAGTAGATGAAACGCAAACGTGGTATTGATCTTCTCAGGGCCCATGGGGACGATAATTGTATGACCAGCATTGTTTCCCCCTGCACATCGTGCGCACACATCTACTTGGGCAGAGAGGATGTCCACCAACTTCCCCTTACCCTCGTCACCCCACTGTGATCCAAGGACAACAGTGACTGTCGAGTAATAATCTGGTTAGAGCGCTGTCGTCGAAATAAAGACAGTGAACATACTGCTCATGAGTCCGTAGGTGGTCTTTCAGTGGTCCTGGTGAGTGGAGTGAATCGGCCCAACTGGAGATTATCGGCCTTCCCAAAATGGATCTGTGGCAATCATCCGGGTTTATCCGGATTTGCAGTTGTATGCGACGGTCACGCCGTGGCACGAGAAAGCACACCTAGCTCGTACCTCGCTAGGTGCTTCACTTAGGGATCTGCATCGCGGCGTTAGTAACGATAACAAAGATAACGGACAGAGTGCTTTAAAAATGGGCCACCGGCAGAAAAACCAACCAAGTAATCGAAATGTGTTGATCTCATCTGTTTTAATTGCCATGCAAGCCCGCGTAATGTACGTGAGCTTACGTTGGTTATTTCTATATTTTATCGATCACTTTTAGTAACTAGGTACATCAGGTATTCTATCATCTGTATAGGGTATTGTATATTTTTCTGCGGGACTCCCTACTGTAAAGATGGCAAGATGGAAAGTAATGCCTACTCTCCAAGTCTTAACACGCATAGAAGGTGCACGTTCTATCCAACCCTTTATCCTGTCCTGAACCTCGTGACTAGCAATGAAAATACTTGAGCTTGATGGCTTGGCGTGTTACACCAGATTATATCAGAGCCCAAGAGATTTTGCTTCGTGACCAAATCATCAACTCACCTGGTGCTTTGTGAGAAGATGAAAATAGTGGTTCTTATCCCTTGTATACATATAATTGATGATAGTAATATGTTCCAGTGCATCAAGCGTAGTGCAGGTTAAAATCTGTCTCTGTTCAAGTTCCTGTGGAAGGTGCTGATCATGAAGTTCAGTGATGATATTTGTGTTAGGAGGAAGATAAGAGATATACCTCTTTGAGCTGACATAGACAGAAATTGAGAAATTTAATGGGGAAACGTATAAGTCTGTTAAAGGTACCCGGGCTATAAGAGACACACAATATAAGATTCAGTGTCTCGACGCGAGAACTATATTAATACCTATAAGAGACACACAATATAAGACTAAAGTAGCTATTAGTGAATATTCGTAGTAAAGGATAGACAATACTCACTTCAGTGTCTCGACGCGAGAACTGAAGTGCATGCTACAATATAGTATGTTCTATATACCTGGAATGAGCATTTCGAGGACAATAACCTTGTTGTACATATGGTATGGAATATTGGTATGATATCATGGTACTACAACGTGATCCTGAAAGGCACGTAGTAACTACATAGCAAGGTACGAATAAACAGAAGCGAATAATGTGGACATACATTTGGTGAGCACATGGACAACGGGGAACAGAGAGCGGGGACCTGAGGCCTCGAGAGCACGGGGCCTCGGTGCGAGCTTGTGTCACAACACTCTCCCTCAAGCCGTGCCAAGACCAAGCTCTCGAGCAAAGTGCTTGACTTTGGCAGAGGGGAGCGCCTTTGTGAAGACATCAGCGATTTGATCTTTGGTTGGGCAGTAGATAAGGCGGATTTTGCCTTCTTCAACGATCCATCGAATGAAATGGTATTGAATGTCGATATGTTTCATGCACACGTGGTACTGATGGTCTTTGGTGAGGGCGATGGCCGACTGATTGTTGGAGAAAATGGTGGTGGCTGGGAGGGCGGTGTTGAAGACTTGCAAGATGAGCGATTGGAGCCATAAGGCCTCCTTTGCTGCATGTGTGGCTCCTACATACTCGGATTCAGTAGTAGATAGTGTTACTATCTCCTGGCACTTCGCACTCCAGGAGACAGCGCTGCTGTTGACAATGAGAGCATACCCCAATGTGGCACGTCGGTCTTCCTCCATATTTCCATCGGCGTCCATGTAGCCTTCGAGTTTGTCTCCAATCCCACCATACGTGAGCCATAGGTCCTGGGTTCCCTTGAGGTAGCAAAAAACTCGCTTCATGGCCTCCCAATGCGCCTCTCCAGGGTTCTTTGAGAATCTTGAGAGGACTTGAACCGCATAGGCAATGTCCGGGCATGTTCCGAGGGTGGCATACATGAGGGTTCCCACAGCCTCTTGGTAGGGGATTTTGGCCATACACATGATATCAGCAGTTGCTTGGGGGGACTGAAAGGTGGAAAGGCGGGTGGAGGGGTCCATGGGGGTGCTGATGGGTTTTGCATCTTCGAAGCCAAAACAGTGAAGGGACATGTCAATATAGGAACATTGTGATAATTGGATTGTACCACGCTCCCTATCGCATTTAATCTCTATACCCAATAACCAATGGATCTCTCCCAGATCCGTTATCTCCACATGTTCACTTACACCTTTCTTTACCCAATCAATTAGCGCAATTGTAGAGGCAGCGATGGTGCAGTCATCAATGTGCACGAGAATGATGGTGAGGGTGGAATGGGAAACCTTGAAAAACATGCATTGGTCAACATTGCAGTGCAAAAAACTGAGGTGATCCACAAGGATCTCGCACAGCTTCTGATACCAGTGTCGGCCTGATTGTTTGAGGCCATACAGGGTCTTCTTTAAATGACAGACACAATTCGGAGAGGGGGAAGGAATGCTGGGTGCTTGGCGCATGTATATGACTTTGTTGTTGTTGAGTCTTCCATTGAGGTATGCACCTTTGATATTGATTTGGTGGATTTCAAGATCGCGAGCGGCAGCAATGGCAAGGACAGTGCGGATGGAGGAGAGTCTAGCAACGGGGGCAAAGGTGTCAAAATAATCGACACCCGGGACTTGGGAAAAACCCTGTGCCACGAGGCATGCCTTGTAACGCACTATGTTACCTGCTGCGTCCTTTTTGGCCCTGAAAACCCATTTGGAGCCAATGATGTTAGCTCCGGGTGGTGGGTCAACAAGTTCCCATGTGCCCACATCGCCCAACATGGTGAGTTCTTCCTCCATCGCTTTCTTCCACAGTTCCCAATCGGCTCTCCTCATTGCTTCCTTTAGGCTTCCGGGTTCAATCCCCACCTTGTCCTCAATATCCGTGAGCAGAACGTGGACTTCTATCCAGTCTGTTTCTTTGGCTAAGGTCACTGCTCGGCCTTCCAGGATGTCTCGAATTTTAGCACTGGGCTCTCGATTTTGCACAGGTCGGCCCTCTGGTAATTCAGCTGTGGCTGGCACGTCAGGGACAGCATTGATGGGCTTTGCAGACTCGTTGCTAAGTGGTGCAGGCTGGGAAAGAAGAGAGGAAGTGGCTCGAGTGCCATGTCCGAGCTGTTGGGGTTGTGAGTTGGATGTAGGTGAGGGAGATTGGGGCTCAACAGTGCCGTTCTGCAGCTCGCTGGTAAGTTGCTCTCCCTCGAGCCCTGAGTGGCTGGTGTTGACAAAGCGGAAGTTTTGCTCAATCTTGACAGATCCAGTATCCGGATAATAGATGCAAGAGCCGTTTCTTTCATTGTCGTATCCCACCCATTGCCCCTTCTTTGCTCGTCCATCCAACTTCGACATCCCCCCTTGGTGTACCCACACCTCCTCTCCCCATTCGCGCACAGCCCTCAAGTCCGGTTTGCAGCTGTACAAGACTTCGAACAGCGTTTTTCCATCTACAGCCTTGGTACCCATTCGGTTCATCAGCCACACAATGTGGGAGACAGCCTCTGCCCATAGTGACTTGGGTAATCAACTTGCGTGAAGTAGCGCGCGAGTGCGCTCGACAATGGTATGATTTCGCTGTTCTGCTACTCCATTGTGTTGGGGTGTGTCGTGCACAGTAAGCTTTGTCTGTGTACCTTGCGATTTCAAGTATGACTGAAAATCGCCATTGGTGTACTTGCCTCCTCGATCCGAGTGGAGGGCTTTGATATGTGTGTCGAATTGCGTTTCACACCACACATCAAAGTTTCGGTAAGCCTGGAATACTTCCGATTTGTGGGATAAGAAATTGATGTGGGTCCACCTCAAATGATCGTTGATGAATGTAACATAGTACCACTTTCCCCACTTGGTTTGCACCAGAGTGGGCCCCCAAATGTTGGAGTGGATCTCGGCACTGAATTCCATTGCTCACTCGCCTGCTCACTCCTTGAGTATGGGGAGTCGAGTGGCCTTGCTGTACTCGCAGGATTCACAAAGAAAGTCGGTATCACCTTTCTCCTCCAACTTTAAACCAGTAACCAGGCCATCACGGACAAGTTTTTGTGTGGCTATGGCTGATATGTGGCCAAGGCTGTTACCCGGGTTAGGGGTCCACTCCTGAGTCGCAAGATTGGGATCACAAGGATGTCTATACAGACTTGGTCCTTGAGTCTTACTACTTGACTTGGAGATGGGCTGGATAAATCTCTGATACCCTTTCAGGCAAACAAGAGGTTTAAGCAGAACAGTGTATAACACTAAGCTAAAGATACAAGTGATTGTAGCTAGGTTTATATACATATTGGTTATCTGCTATTTATGAGTACCCTGGGTAAGTACTTGTCAAGGCGAGTCATAAGAAGATGGGCCCAGGTAAAAGAAGGCTTCCTGTGTGAAATAGAAGTTGTGTGTGGGAGAAAGGAAGTGTGAGTGTGGGAGTGTCAGTATTAAAGATAGAAAAGAAGTATTCTACTGTCCATCAGGAAGGTGGCTAAGACCTATGTATAGTCCTTCTTAGGGTTCTGATAACAAAGGCAGCAGTGCAATTGGTCTATGGTGAGTGGTTCCGTTACAGCATTGACTTCATCCCCTTCCCTGACAAGCTTGTATAGCCCCTTCCCATTCTTTGGGATCTCCATGATACAAGCACTGCCGCCATCACAAATGACACACTTGCCATTTGCAAAGGTAGTGGAGAAACCAGTGTCATCGAGCCACCCGATGGACATGAGCATGAAACCGGCTTCAGGGGAATAGAGGACCTCAGTCAGATGTAGCTGGGAGGTCACGGCACCATTTGGTAAGTCGATAGTGATCTCCCCTTTTGTTGTAGTGCTAAATGACTGTTTATTTGCGGTACAGTGATTGAGTACAACTTGAGACAATTTTTCGTTAAACCAGAATTACTCAGCCTGTGTTTGGTTAATTCCAAAATAAAACACGGTATCATGTATAAGAATGTCTCTTCCGTGTTTGAAAAAATTATTAGGACTATCGGGTCAATATAGGAGGTAAAATCGCGTGTCGATTGAAGGGTGTTGTTTGCCATGGATTCCGCACAAGTTGAGATGCGTGACATTTCCAAATTAGGAGTGCGTCACGTATCAAATCCGGTATTGTGTTTGAGTGTGATGTCACTCTTCTGTCACATATCATGCTTGGATCAGGCTGCGGTCGAAAAGCATCAGATTCCATTAGGAATAGCAGTGTCTGTGCTAGAATTCCTCTGTTTTACAACAGAATAAGCTTGAATATATATGTTTGTGACATAATATTCAAGATTTAGCATCTGACAACAGTAGAAATCCAGTTCTACTACTCTGGAAATGCATTGTTTGCCTAACATTCGGTACTGATGTGCATATTTTTCAACCCCCATTGCTCTAATCTTTGTCATTTTTGGAAATGTTATGGCTATCATAGTATACAATTTTTGGGGTTTTTCTTGAGTTCTTCTAAGCGGAGGATTGCAATATATCACTGTTTGTCTCAAGTTGTACTCGTATCTCAAGTTGTACTCAATCACTGTATGTAGAGGGCGAGCAGGGATGGGGTTGAGGCTTGTGAAGTCCTCCTTGTAAGGTGAAATGTGTGCTGTGGCACCCAAGTTGAAAACTTTGATTTGCACCGCCGTGGGTTCCCCCTCGCTAATGTTCATAGCAGACTTGGTCCCATGGGTATTATCAATTTCATCAAATCCGTCCCAGCTGTCAGAGTCACTGCTTGACTCTCCCTCGGACCATGGTTCATCCATGCTCCCTTCGAGTTCAGCCCAACTTGACTTGGAATCGCTTTCCAACATCTCCTCGATCACAAGGGAACAGTTGTCTTCATCCTCGAAGGCCGTGTGTGCACTTGCAGCAGGTTTCGAGGATCCCCCAGCACTACCTCCACTTTTCTTTGCCTCTCCACCTCCTTTTTGCTTCGGGCAATCCCTCTTCCAATGTTCGCCACCACACGTCCAGCACGGTCCCACTTTCTTTCCCTTGCCTTTATCAGCTCCCTTGGCATTGGCACTGTTGTTATGACTGCTGCTGCCGTTACTGCCCTGGACACTAAGGGCGTCATCTGTTCCTGTTTTGGCATTGGACTTGGGCTTGTTCAGGCGCCTGTGGTCCCACTTGTCACATATCAAGGTGATCAGGAACTTGGGAATGATTTGTCGTCCTGCGATCATGGCTACTGAGAGTTGGTTGGAGGCGTATGAGGCCAACCAACGTGGTAGGGACTGTATGATGACACTGCAATAGTCCTGGTCACTAAAGAGTAACCCAACAGAGGCAAGTTCGGCTCGGCATGAACGGAGCTCACTCAGGAACGCTTGTACATCACCCTTGTCAGGGCATCGGGAGGACATAAATTCATTTCGGAGACGGGTCTGGGAGAAGTCACTCATATAGGAATAGTGGGTTTTGATTGCCTCCCATGCTTCTCTAACTGATGAGAGGTGTGCAGTGATCATGAGTGTGGCATCTGGGAGGCGCTGGGCTAAGAGAGAACAAGCAACATTTTCATTCTTCTCCCATGCCTCAACCATTTCTTCAGTGACGATGCTAGGACTCGCCACTGCTGGGGCCACAGGTGCTGCAGGGGTCATAGACGGGGTGGCAAGAGTTGCTGGTGGGGCCGTGGATGCAGGAGGTGTAGAAGGGGAAGGAGTGGCAGGGGCAGGTTTAGTGCCAGGGAGGACTGGACACTTCTTGCTACCATCGAAATGCCCCCACAGCCCTTTTCCCTGGACAACAGTCCGGAAACATAGCGCAAAGATTGCCCAGTTTCCTCCGGACACATCCAGCTTGGGCACTGAGGCAGGTAGTACATCGTAATAAGTTTGTGTAGACATTGCAATGTTATCAGTTCAGCACAATGGGTCGGGGCCCATAACCTATAAGAGACACACAATATAAGACTAAAGTAGCTATTAGTGAATATTCATAGTAAAGGATAGACAATACTCACTTCAGTGTCTCGATGCGAGAACTGAAGTGCATGCTACAATATAGTACGTTCTATATACCTGGAACAAGCATTTCGAGGACAATAACCTTGTTGTACATATGGTATGGAATATTGGTATGATATCATGGTACTACAACGTGATCCTGAATGGCATGTAGTAACTACATAGCGAGGTACAAATAAACAGAAGTGAATAATGTGGACATACATTTGGTGAGCACATGGACAACAGGGAACAGAGAGCGGGGACCTGAGGCCTCGAGAGTGCGGGGCCTCGGTGCAAGCTTGTGTCGCAACACGGGCTGTCAAGGATTGACAGAAAACAAGATAGCATCATTTGGTTTTCAGTGTCGAGCTGGAGTGGACAGGCGTTCCCTGAGAGATCCCTCTGCAGCAACTTCTGCCAAAGTATTTCAGGAGCATTATCAAGTGTGCAAGAAACCAGTGTCCACCATTGGGTGATATTTGGTGGCCATGGGACCTGGAGGTTGGCCTGCAATGGGCTCCGACCTATTTAATCAAATTAATGACAGGTATTTCACATGGTAATAAATTCACAGGTACCTTGAAACTGTAGGAACAGCCTTAGCAGCCCTTGCTGTAATTCACAACTGATGTTATTTATGAACTCTTTGCTGATGGAGTATCTGCAGGATCTTGATGCATCCTTAAGATAGTCCCAGAAGGATGCATGATAAAACTTCAGGCAAACAGAACCCAGGTTTCTTAAAGGGATATGAAGTACTGAGCAAAGGGATTGGAGAGCTGCAGCAGCAGTACTCTGCATTATACCCAACAGATTACACATGTAATTCAGGGTACTGTGACCAGATCCCAAATAAATACTTGCAGCAATCAGCTTCTGAGCAACCTCCCATTGTGTGTCCGAGGGAATCCTATGCAGAATTTCTGTATAGATGGCATCCAGAGCTGCAAGGGGATTTTTCTGGCCATGCTGAACAATCAATTTGTGGATGATAGATAGTACACATTCCAGTTGATCAATTGGGTTAGCAACATAAGAGTCACCAATGAAAAGGATCACCACAGATGCAAATGCAAACAGACCAGATGCTGCATTAGCAATCTTCAAGAACTGCTCATTGGTTGGCCATGTTGATGTTGGAATATGACCAGGATACTTTTGACAGATCTTGTTGAACTTGTTCTGCAAATACTTCTCAATATCCCTGCAAGCTTCATCAGAGTTGGCAGGAATATCCTCTTCTTGGAAGCTATCCTTGACATTGTTATGGGAAAATACAGCTTTGAGATGTGTCTTGGGACAACTTGCAATGGCCCAGATGAGAGGCACAGACAGGTGCTGTTGTATGAATCCACTGATCAGTTGAACAATTTTGCATTGGTAGCAGTCACTGTGTCATTTGAGCTGTATTTGATCCTTGGGGTCTTGTTCACTGCCACATTTGTCTAAACCATCAATCACAATTACCCAGGTTTCCTGACCCTTCTGTAAATTCCTTTTAGCAAATGGCTTGACAATCAGTTTCTTGAACTGCTTGCCCATTGTCTTGTTGAGCAACTTTGGATTCCTCATAAGTTCTACAATGTATGCCTTGTAGGACAAGTCTTGAGTAGCAAGCTGATAGGCAATTGTAGGGAACACCTGCAGAGGATTGGTGCAATGATTGGGCCTGGAGAAGAACAAGCTTGCACCAAGATGATGGGACTCCAATTCCAACTCAGCAAGGGTCTGAATGATTGCTGATTTCCCAACACTGGCAGGTCCATGTATCCACAACAGCTTTTTTATTCAATCAGGGTCCCGGAACCAATGCCAGGCTCTCTGTATGATGGCAGTACATGTACTGGGGTGGCAGTGCAGTGGTGGATCTTGTGCAAATAAGTCAAACTTGGCTCCAGGCATGATATGCTCCTCAAGCCATTGCAAAACTGACCAATAGTGACCATAAACTAGTGCTCCAAAGTAGTACATAAAATGGCAGGCTGACCTTCATTAGATTGGGTGTCAGGGCAAGGGTGGATAATTTGTGTTTTGATATTGTACATGGTTGAATGACTAATAGTTGCACCCTGAGAGTGACTCAAAAATCTGGCACTGCTTGGCCCATCTGGGCATTGCAGCTTGTTGGAGTTGGGGTGATTGATAGCCAATATGGGCACTTGTATGAGAGCATCCAACTCTGGATACCTTTCTGGAACCAGAATTGTTGGAGCCGATGATAAGCTGATTTTGGGTTTACATCTGAAATACATCATTTTTACTGATTTTATTACTATAAAATCAATGGCAATACATCTATGAACCTCAGAGAGGATTGGGATCTATCCTGAGGTTGCCAGTTTGACCATACATAGGGTGTTTGTGCCCTAGCATATGCTTAATAGTGTCTAAATGCACTTGAGGAATAGTCTTTATGACAGAACTCAGTAAAGGGCAAACATTCCAGGCAATTGCTAGGGGATTCCAAGCTATACATAGCTTGCCAAACCAACCCAGGTCGCAATCAGGGAGGGCTATGCATGAGATAAATTGAACTCCAAGACTGTAGACAAGCCAAACCTGCTCATGAGGACTTTAGAATATTCCAGAGACATGAAACAAGGTTACAGTGGCTCAAAAAACTGTCCCAATGTTTTGACATTCTCAACAAATTTGTACATAGAGCATGAACCAGAGTACATACTGTGCTGAAAATATTCATGGAGATGAGGCCCAATCCACTCTATTATTCAGTGTTTACATCACGTGATTTAATAAAGATTTGGATTTATAATTATCCAATATTATTACTCATTGGGACAGTTTTTTGGCCCTCTATCACCTTTGCTATATCAGGCCAAATTTATATCTGAAAAATACCAAATAAATTATGGAACTGATTTACAATGTTATATGACTAATTTCATGCATTTACCTAAGGTTTGATCACTTTTCTCCTTGCTGCTATATTATAAAAGCTGTTTTTTCTACCTAATATGTGTGAGTTATTTCTCTTCTCCAAATTTAAAGCCATACATACCAAATAGTGTTAAATACCAATGGAAAAGAGTACTTTGTCAAAAGAAAACCAAAAAAATAAATAAAAGTGAATAATATATAAAGCTTCCCTCTACAGATAAAATTTAATAATTCACTTGATCCTTACTGAATAACTAAACAATGTAACTCAGATAGCCAGACTGATGAGTATTACCCATTCTTCCATTGCCATACCTCAAATATTCAGAAATACACACTACAATACCAGTAGTTGGCTTCTATTATACTGCCATACTTTGACTATTCTCCCCTAAATATATTAACAGGCCATTGACAGTAGTCAAACTATACCTATCTATTATAAACACTTGGTATCCCTTCAAAAGTATATGTTAAAGTTTGTCTATGTTTATTTAGGCCTAAAAATTTGTTAAATTCACATCAAATATAACTATGATTCAAATAAAATATATTCAATCTAAACAATAGAGCAAGTATAGTTTGCCTGGGACCTATCTCTAGCAACTGGTAGTGTAAGAAAGTAAGATAGAGTGCACTTATATCATTTGGCATCATAAACAGTATTATTTGGCTTTCCAATAGTAACTTAGGAAAATATTATTTCTTGTATTTACAAAAATATTGGGAAGATTACATCTTTTGACATGTTTCTTGCTCTTCTCTGCCTATATCTTAGCTTAGCTAGTAGCATATTCCTCTGAATTAGTATTGAACACTGTTTAGTGCATGTGGCCTTAAACTTAGAGGAAGAAAAATAGCTTGAACATATTAGGTAGAAAAAACAGCTTTTATAATATAGCAGCAAGGAGAAAAGTGATCAAACCTTAGGTAAATGCATGAAATTAGTCATATAACATTGTAAATCAGTTCCATAATTTATTTGGTATTTTTCAGATATAAATTTGGCCTGATATAGCAAAGGTGATAGAGGGCCAAAAAACTGTCCCAATGAGTAATAATATTGGATAATTATAAATCCAAATCTTTATTAAATCACGTGATGTAAACACTGAATAATAGAGTGGATTGGGCCTCATCTCCATGAATATTTTCAGCACAGTATGTACTCTGGTTCATGCTCTATGTACAAATTTGTTGAGAATGTCAAAACATTGGGACAGTTTTTTGAGCCACTGTATGCAGGCAGGCAAAAACCCTTAGAAACAGAGCATGGACAATGGAAAAAGCTTCCTAATGTCGGAACGGCACCCCCAAACATCAGAATAGTCCAAACAGATTATTGTGCACTAATTAAGTGTACTTTGTGGGTCCACAAGGCTATGGAACCATTTTCCCAAGGAAGAATTCAGTGGGCACGGAATAATGGAGACCATCTCCAAGATGCAATAGGCATTTTGATCCGCAAGCTCAAGCATACGTCATCAAATGTTTGCATTCCCAATGACCTAGTAGCAATCGCCGGACTGCCATTGACTCAAAAATATCTTCCGAGTACTTTGGACACTTGCAGTAATGCAGAAGAACATTCTAAAATATTCTATCCTTTTGTTTTACAACAGACCAAATTTCCTGTTATTTCATATCTCTCTGTTTCATCTATTTTAGTTTTGTATCTCTCTCAATATAAAAATATGGCTGCAGGCCTCTGAGGAGAGCAAGAAGGACTTTACCCCAACTTCTCAGCAGAGTACTTTGCAGCCATGATCAAGAACGGTTTAGATCTATTTTGTGTGAATTGTTTAAGTGAAACTAGTCTTCAGGAGAGTTTAGAAAGAGTATTTGAAAGGAGAATCACCTTGAGCTCACTTTTGTGTGATTTCCTAAGAGCCTAGAAAGCAGAGGGATTTGGACTTGATATTTCTTCGAGTTCACTTCTAAATCAGAGACAGAACAGACTAAGCCAAGTGGGTCTTGAGCTTGAGTTTGTCCCCCAGAGTCTAGAGGAGTTGTAATCAAGTGGGTCTTGTATTACACTCAAGTTAGAGGTCAGATTGTGTACAGTTACCCAGGACTATCTTAGTCAATAACTGTGTCATTTTGGAGCTCTATAAAATCGGTTTCTTTGATTCTATCTGTCAGATCCGCACTCCCTTGAACTTGCTTTGGCAAACAATTACTCTTTGACATATCCTACCCTATACCTTTGCCCTAAGCTCCCACACGAGTTTAGTGATTGTGTTTGAATTTTGAGAGTTTGAGTGTTGGGTTTAGTGTGAAAGCTTCCCATCCTTATCCCCTCAGTATTGTGTTTCCCCACCCTTGCCATCAAGTCTATTTTCCAGTGTTTCACTGAAACCCAAGATACTTGATTTTGAACATCTTTATGGGCTTATAAATGCAGGAGGTGACACATAATCATAGGGAGTGCACCCATATTAGTTGGTGGGAAATGGGTGCCAGCTGTGTGATATCTTGTGTCTGATGATCTGCATGGCTGTATATGTATATCTCTGGGGGTGATAATGGAGGGGCCATGAAGCTCATTTGGGGAAATAAGTGGCATGAAGGGTGCATCCAGTTCTGAAAACCCTCCAATCATAAGGAGACTTGTAGTCACAGAGGCAATTGGCCTGTTCTGATTGTCTGCATGATGTAGATTAGGCATACTGGGAGAAACAATACAGCACAGGCAACACATACAATATATCCAGTGTCTGAAATTCATCTGGTATGGGAAACCCTGTGCTAGTTGAGGGTCCACATCCCCAGCCAATCATAGCTGCAAACATGCAATTAAGAGCCAATTTGAAGATGAAACACCAAGCGTACCTGGTGCTATGGCTTTGCCCATGCAAAAGGTGGACAAAAATGACCAGGTTGGATTGTCTACATAAGCTTGTTCAGGGGTAAGTAATCAAGGTGCATCACTGGGTTGTGTACAAGGGGCTTTTAGTGCCATCAGGTCTCCAGCTGTATTTGGAGAGTCATTTATTGGGACCTGATTAACTATGCAAACTAGATGATATAAAATATTATAAACACAAATGACATTTGCATACCTGCTGGGTTTGGTGGTGGCTCAGTGATAACATGCTGGCATTTTGAATCTCCCCCTGGCTTGTCAGTGTCCCATTGGTGCTTATTTGGAGCCTGTTACCAATACTGTAAGTTATAAGTGGGCAGCAGGGGTGGCACTGGGATGGAAATGACATACAGCACTAGTGGAACAAGTACTTTGATCTTCACCAAGGAAGGTTTGGTCGTGGAGGGGCGGTATTATGCTGAAAATTGAAGCATTGCTAAAATAAGCCATTATACCCCTATATACCCATGGCTCAGCAATAGCTACAATGTAATCATCTCGATATACCCATGACACCCCTACAATGACCCTAACCCGACTGGTATGTCATGTAAGGACCTCTATGAGACTACAAGACACCCCAGGAGTCAGCCAGTGGCTACTAAGTAGCTATTGTATGGCTTCGAGAGTGAACAGAGGGTACAACAGGCAACATCACGGTTGTACACACTCAGAGATGCACCAGGTATTGAGAATGTTGTCAGTAGAAACTCCCTAATCATGAGGGAAAAGCTCACAAACCATATAATGGCCATCGAGATGACCTGAGAAGACTGAGGGCCCCTAACTCAACTATCTTGAAGGGAACATCATGTAGCAGCCTAGCACTGATTAAAACCTTCAAGAAGATCATGTGACCGGCATCGAGAAACTTGGTAGATGGATTTTCGAGATACCTCGATTAGTAATGAACAGTGTCCCTCACCCAAATAAATGGCATACAATGTACTAAGAGACAATGTACCAACTGCTATATTAAGGGTGGGGATGATATTCTATTGAGAAGAGGGAGACTATGGCTAGTGCCCGAGAAACATAGATGGAAGGCGTCGGCAGAGGAATTACACCCAGGGCTGCATCAGCTTGTCTGATCACAATATGACAGTCAGAAGGACTGCTGATTGTCAGGAAGACTGATAGAGGGAGAATAAGGAGCGGAACAGACAGGGAATCTGCTGAACTATGGACATGTAAGCCTATCAGGCAACCCCAAGGGGATAACTATGACAATACAATATGTGCAATAGTATCTCAATGACTGATCAGGTACCTTGAAAGGCCTTGCAGGGTCCAATAGCAGATCAAAGAACAAATGATGGAGTAGTTGGACTATCTCGGACTATCCGCATGACGCATAGGCAATGCGTGGCCAGTTCAAGATACTAGAAGGGTATATGAACAGTGTACCAGAATGTCGGGTCAGGAGGAGACCAATAGGGTAGACACATGGAGGTGGAAAGCTTGCATATATGGGTAGAGAATCTTCCCGGGCATGCTGAAACAGCCGCCACCTGTCGTGATAACCCACAAAATGACACCAGCAGCATCTCAATGACTCGAAACAGGTCTATAACAGGCAGCCAGGACCAATACCAGGTGGAAAAGCATTATTGTGCAGGGGAATATCAGACCGATTGTGTATACTAGCATTACTCTCTCTAATATTTCCTTATTTACTCAGGCTGTTTCCTAGCTACCAAAAACACATAAATACAGCGTGGGGGAGAGGTGAAAGGCAAGCACTCACTGCCCTAGCTTTGAGACCACGAGATTGGGAATTAACGATTTCATATCTTGTGCTATTGTGTGCATTAAGGCAAATTAAGTGAGAGCTTCAGTTGTAGACCACACAGAAACAGTAGAGACAAACTGTGATCATTGAGAGAACTTGTTGAGAATATTGTTTGAGTCCAAGGGACTTCCAGAGAGAGACATTGAGGCTCAGGGGTAGTTTAGATTCCCCTTAGGCCTAGAGACACAGAGAGACAGAGACTTAGTGGGGTAGTGCAGATTCCCCCAGGTTTTGAGGTTAGAAGATATTGAGAGCCAGAGACTGTAGCTACAAGTGAAGACTTGTCACTACTACCCTAGAAACCACCCACAGAGTACACTTGGTGTACTTGGGTATATTTTCAAGAAAACACATATATATATTCTTATACCCCAAAAACCCCTTTCAAAAGTTGAATCCCTCTCTTTGAGAACTGTCTCCGATGCCCCAGAATTGCATTTCGAGGTACTGGTTGATATAGGTAGTGGTTATCCAACCCACATATTACATACCTACCCTACCAATACCATCACAGCGGGTAACCAATTGAGTCACTCCCTACCCAGGCCATGGGATAGTATTCTGTTGAATAAGACTGTGATTCCATGAGCAGGGTGTATGGTAGTAAGCCAAGCAAGAACTGTGCTATGCTTCAAGGCTGTGTGTATGCATTGCAGTGTTTGGAATTTGCCCATGGGTGTCTATTTATATCATACTTGGCGCCTAATACTGTGTGAGCCTCTCCCTTCCTCAAGTATCTATGAGCTGGGGCTTAGAGATAGATCTAAATAAACAGCATATTCACCAGATTATCTTCACAGTTTGCCTCCCATACTTCATATAGAAACACCTCTGTGCCCTTGTTATAAATAGGGATGAGTGTTCAGCTTGCCAACTTCATCAGCAATTTGACATTTCTCTTAATTACTCTTGTTTTACATTAATTTGCTTAAAAACACATTTTAAGGAGATTAAGGGAAATCAGGGAATTAAGAACCATTTTTCTCTTAAAATTTTCCTTGGAATTCATTGGAAAATTTTGCCTATTTCTCAGAGCTGCTATATTCTGAAGACTACCTAAGAGATATATAGAAATTAAGAAAACTCAGAAGATATCACAATGTAAAGCATTTTAAGAGAGGGGTTATATGTCAGGTATGTCAAAAAAGACTCAGGTCTGAAAATTGTTTCTCAGTAACTACCTATACTAGAAACATGAAATTTGTAGGAATGGAAGATTTATATGGTAGAAATGACCCATCAAGTTTTTGAGACCTTATGTTTGTTGGAAGCAGAGATACTGGGCAAATGATGTATGGAGATATTCCATAAAAGGAAGGTGGAAATAAAATTGCGAAAAAATAACAGAAAAATGAGAAAGTTTATTTGTAAAAATAATGGTTTCAAGGACTTCAAGCCCTAATGTAAACAATATTCAAGGAACATAGATCCTTAGTTTAAGACATGAGCTCTTAATTCAAGATAATAAAAATTTGCTTGAAAGTCCTTAGGGTTCTTATTTTAAGCATTTTAGACACTTTAAGACAAATTTAAGAACAATGTCAGAATCCTGATGTTCTACTGTCACCGCTGTGCTCAATATCCTTCAACATGGTATAGGTAACTTATGTTGACACATTTTTCAATGCTCATGCAGGGTGCGCAGGTTCAGGTAGTCTAAAGCAAAAATCCTGCCAAGTGTAGGATGTCAAGGCCATGCATCAGTATAATTCATGCTTGTATTTTCTCAATGGCATTTATACTAAATGATGGTAAAGTGCTAGCCTATGAGCCAGGGAGCATTGGTGGTAGATAGTGCCATGCTTAATTGAAGGATGTTGAAATAGGGTGTAGTGATTTGGTCCTGATGGAGCAGTATTAAGATAGGGACAAAGGTGCAATCCTGCGGAAGTGATAATGCTCTCAGCCTAGCCTCATACATTCCGGATGGCAGTACTATTGCAGACATGCTATGCTGGAGAGTGTTAGGGTTTTCCTGTTTAATCTATCCTATGCTGTTGCAAAAACTCTGTGCTTAAGTGTCAACTTGAGGTAATTCTCCAGAAGCTATCCCCATGCACTGATGGAACTCAGATATTTCTTCCTCAGAATGCTGATTTTCAACCCTTAGAATGCAAGACTGCCAACCCTTCTGAAAGCCATACATAGCACACCATGCAGTTCCTTAACCCATACCCCAAAAAGAAATAGTGTACTTCTCCTGATTCTATTTGAAAAACATGCTGTGGATAGGTGAGCCAATGCAACTAACATAATAAAAGAGAGGCTGACTTTACCTTGGGAAATTCAACAGGAAATTGAGCAGGGATCAACAGTGCATTGGGACCAGCTAAACACAATAGGTGGCTCAGAAGCCATGCATCCTCCGAGTTGTTGGCTTCTACTCGGATAGGATTACCACCAAAATCTTTTCTCCAATCCTACATGATAATAAATTGTTTAGAGATGGATATAAATCAGCTGGGATAATTATACATGAAACATACAAGCTGGTACAGCTTGTTTGCAAGGCCTTCAACAAAATGTGCTGGTACAATCATGAAAAAGTCGGTGAAGTGACACTGGTGAATTTGAGAGTAAAGGATTGGATTTATTCCATGCTTGGCAAGCTTGCAAGCTCTTTGCAAACAGTCTATGGCCACTGCGGCTATCTGGGTGTGTATATCTCCCACTTCAGATGGAAATGCCCACTGAAAATACGCAGCATAAGACATGGAACTTGTCCAACTGCTAGGGCCTAAGTAGAACCTCAATTTAGTAATTCTATTATAGTAGATATGCACTGAATAAGACTACTCACCTTCAGTCCCTGGGCAGGCTGCACCCCACTGCAGAGAGCAAGTTGCAAGTTTGGTATTCATTGTTTGACTATCAATGAAATATTTTCCGGAGTGGGTCGAATCTTGAAGATAATCCTTGAATGAGGCATGGTGAAAGTGCAGTGCCATCTTAGCTGCCTTCTCAGGAGGGGGGATTTCCATGACAGCATGCAATTTCCATAGAGCAGCATAGAACGTTCCTTGGTCAAGACATAGAAAATTGCAGAGGGCTTGGGCATGGACATAGGGGAAGAGGTAGACATTTATTTCGTCCACTGTACAGAATCTGAGGATCAATAATGTGGTAGGTAGGACGTGCCTTGTGACACCGGATAAAATGTGTGTACAGGTGATCAAGTGCTCCCCATGGGCTTTTTGCACCCAGGCTTTGGGTTTTGCCAATGAAAGACAACGGGAGTCGCAGCTGGTGGCACAGATCTGCATATTCTGGATCCATAATATACTTGATTGCAGTAGCAGTGAGTATGAAAAACCCAGATGCTGTGTTAGATACCTTGGCAAAATCCGCATCAGATGGCCAACATGCTCCTGTCTGGGCTTCAACGACATCCAGGTACTGGTTACAGATCTCCAGAAAGCTGCCTTGCAAGTATCAGTCAACATCGTTCCATGATTCATCATCCAGAATAAGCTGTTCTCTGCAACAGTTGACACTCAAATCAATAGTAGAGAATGTGTTGATGATGTGAGATTCTGGTCTACTGCAGATGAGCCATAGGAGGGGTAACCCATTCTTGGGATGCGCAGCTTCACAAACAAGCTTGATTATCTCGTGCTGGGAATCCTCACCATTGCACTCATTGAGTCCATCTAATACAATCAGGAGCAGTTGTTGAGGATTTGTAGCAAGGCCTGAGAGTGGTTCGACAATAAGTTTCCTGAACTGCACTCAAAGAACAGCATCCAGGACTTGGCTATTCTTGACAAGCTGCCACGTGAGCAGTGATTTATAGTAGGACCATTGTTCTGCTAGTTAATATACTACAGTTGGGATAACGCAAAGGGGTTTATTTCACTGGTTTTTCCGAGAAAAGAAGAATGCTGCACCGAAAAGACCCTGCTGGCTTGTGTGCTCAGCAAAACTTTGGGCAACTGCTGACTTTCCGGTACCAGCGGGACCACGGAGCCATACCATGTCCCATTGCTGCTGTTGGTCAGTCAGCCACAAGTCGAGCTTGTCACCCAGGTGCTTTTGAGTTCCCAGGTGACAGCAAGGGGGTGGGTGGCGAGTGCTTGAGTCTACAGTCGCCCCCCAGGACAGTACCTGGCCGGAGAATATCGAAGACTGGTTGTTCCTGAATTCACCTAATGTCGGTACACACAAGTTGAGGGCTTACCCATCCTCAGATTCTCAGAACCTGGCAGGTTGTAAGTGATTTGCGGGGAGTTATCAATCATGATCAGCCTATAAAGGAAGAAATGCCATGTGGAATTACGAGCGCTAGCTCGTGATTGTGTGCCGTTGCGCTGGGCGCCCGGACCCACAGATATATTTTTCTTGTTGCCTCCCTCTACATTTTTTCCTGATAATTGTTTTATTTACTATTGTTATAGATAGTATTTAAGTATGAATATTACGAGGAAACCCTTTGCGCGTTTGCAAAGGGTCCCTGTTATTCTTGCCTTTCTCACCTAAATCCAACATGCCAAGCCTTATAGAAGATGCCTCGAGCACCCCTGTTTCTCGTTATCTACATTGTATGTGTCATTAGAACAGGGATTATCAATAAGTCAATTACCCACTGCACGGTCTATCATCGGCCTCAACAGGTTGCTGCTCAACATTCATAGCCTCCGGGTGAAGTGATTTTATTGGTTTGAAAAACAAGGACATTAGGGTATATATAGGCGTAGATGGGACTAGGTGCTAGAGTTTTGATAGAAAGTATACTATTGTTTGTTCTGCAGTCACTGGCGTGACGGCTTCATCTTGTCTTATCTTGTCACAATATCAAAGTCTTTGCACCCGATTGTATTAACTAATCTTTCTGGAACATATAACTCCTCCTTCCACCTTATTTACTCGTGGCCCCTTTCTTGTTTAGAAATACATATGTCGTTCGCGAGTGGCTATCGATCCGCTCTCCTTCCCCTTCCCGCTGGTAAACGCATCCATAAGGTAGTTGACGGCAGTCCACTGAAAGAGACTCTCTTCCTCTCCCGTAATAATATAAACACTACTCACACAAGGACCCAGACCTAGACCCAGACCTGCTCGAAGGTGTATCAATTTTGAATTTAGATGACAGCTGAAGGAATTCACATGTATGGGAGAGGACAGGTGCCTGCTCTTGCGGGAAAGGCAAGTGCATCCCTGCGGTTGCAAAGAGGGGAATAGGTGTCAATGAATGTTGAGAAGGTGGTTGGTGGAACTTTCAGAAGCCTGCAGGAAATCTAACTTATTTGAAAGGTAGTAAATATACTTCACTAGGGGATCCCACTGTAAAGATGGCGAGACGCCGTTTACCCACACGTCCCCAGATGGTAACGTCGGTAGCAGGTGCATGTTCAGCCCAGCGTATCACTTTACTATACCCCTTCGAAGGGACATAACGGCGCTTGCGCTTAAAACCCTATAGTCGGATACATTGAAATCCACGGGTAGGCAGCTTTGCCAAATTATGAGCTTACCTCGTCGTACACTAAGTAGCAATTCTCACACTTTACGTAGGAACACTGCTCAAGGTCGACGAGGCGTGAGAGCTCTGATGTACCAAGTGTAGTACAGGATAAAAGCCCTTCTCTTGCAAGTTCCTCTGGGAAACGCTAAAACCTGAAACATAAGGTTCTGTGGTTGGTGATAAAGTCGGAAAACATGCCTCCGCAAGCTGGCCGAGCCAAAAGAGAAGAGGCTCAATGGGGGAAGCATGCATGTACTCTCTAATCAGCTCGGAGGAATACTTCGCATTAAGGGCACCAATTAAGCCATACGCCAAAATATGAGCATGAGGGTCAAGCCGGTGCGGAATGGCGTTCATCGAGATGTATGTGTGAAGAAACTCTACCCAAGAGGTCTTCCCAATTTCGTCGATCACTTGTCTGAGCATCAAAATTTTGAACCCATCCAGATTTGGGGGCCAAGAGAAGGAAATGTTGTTGACTTGGTCAGTAACTGTGGGTTCCAACGCGGTATTCCGATCTGTTAGATAAATGGTGGAGTCAATGAACCAGTGACACTATATATGATGTCAACCTACGCGTAGCAGCGAGTTGTTTGAATAGACATAAGAGTCCCTCCTTCCATTCACTGACTACTGTATTCATAAAGCTGTCATCGATGGAGTACTCGTGTGATCTCGATGCATCCTTGAGATAATCCCGGAAAGAGGCATGATAAAACTCGAGGGTGGTATAACCAATATTGGCGGTTCGTGGGATGCGGACAACAGAGTGAAGGTGTCGGAGAGCCGTGGCAGCGGTGCTCTGTGTGATACGAAGTGCATTGCATATGTAAATCAAGGTTTTGGAGGATGGCGGCAGACTAGGATTAATTTTGATGGCTATAAGTCGCTTCGTGATTCTCCAGGTATTGAGCGGAACCCTACGAAGAATTTCGGTGTATATCGCATCGAGAGCAGCAAGCGGGTTTCGCTGATCATACAAAATCCTTAAGTTATCGATGACAGATAGCACGCAGGCGAGCTGGTCCACCGGGTTACCCATGTAAGGATCACTAATGAAAAGGATGATTACGGATGCAAAAGCAAAAAGACCAGATGCTGCTTTGGCGATCTTTAAAAATTGGTTGTGGGCGGGCCACGTTGGGACTGAGACATGTTCGGGATACTGTTGCCGAATTTCGTCAAATTCACTTAGTAGATATCTTTCAACATCCTGGCAGGCCTCGTCGGAGTCAATGGGGACCTCTTCTTCCCAAAAGCTATCTTTGATGTTGCTACGTTCAAATACGGCGTTCAAGTGTGGCTCTGGGCGGCTTGCGATGATCCAGATGAGGGGAACTGATGGGTATTGCTGCACAAATGTGCTGATTAGTTGGACAATTTCGCACTGGTAGTGGTCGCTGTGCCGCTCAGGCAGTGTGTGATTGTGCCCCTTGTGATCTCTACCGCATTCATCCAGGCCGTCGAGCGCGATAACCCATACACTTGACCCATGGCGTATATTCCTTTGGCTAAATGGCTGAGTGATGAGCCGTTTGAACTGCTCGCTCATTACTTTGTTGAGTGATGTAGAGTCTGCCATTAACTCTGTAATATATGCCTTGTAGGATGGGTCTCGAGTAGCGAGTTGATAAGCGATCGTCGGGAATACTTGTTGGGGGTTGTTGCAGCCATTCGGCCTGGAGAAGAAGAGACTTGCGCCTAAGCGATTGGATGCAGATTCGGACTCGGCAAGGGTCTGAATGATAGCGGATTTCCCAACGCCTGCGGGTCCATGTAACCACCATAGCTTCTTTTCTCGTTTGTCGTTGGCGAACCAGTCCTGGGCTTTCTGGATGATGGCTGTGCGTGTGCCTGGGTGACAGCGAGGTGGGGGATCACGTGCAGATGAATCGAATTCGGCCCCAGGCATGATATACTTTTGAAGGCGCTCCAGTCCTGTTCCGCAGGTGTGAAAATTCACACTGCTGGCCAGATCATCACCGGAAATGAGGCTCACCTTCGCTGGAATCCTGGATAGGATAGATAAACTGTGATCTGGCGTCGACCATTGTTGGATTATTGAGCACCAGGTTGCTCGCATTATGAAAGTACCCTCTTGTTTGATATCTGAATGCAACTCGATTAGTATTCAACGTAAACTACTGATAATGAATCAGGGCATACGTGCTACAGAAACATTCACACTCGAAGGCTGGGATGCTGGGGCTTGAGTGTCTATATTATTAAGCTCAATGACCAGATGAGAGTCACAACCACTTGCGACATGTGGAGATTGGCTAGTGGGCTTACGTTGGTCATATCTCTGGGGTCTGTGAATGCGGGTGCTACCCAACTAGGACCAGATGCGTTTGAAGTGAAAGTCGCCTCGGATGGGCTAGCTAAATCGTCATTAGTCCTCCGTCTGCGCTTCTTAACAGGCCGAGCGTGAGGACTGTAAGTTGGGGGTTCCATGGATGAGGGGTGGATCACAAAAGCACAGCTCTGTACTGTTGAGTTTGTGGGAACAACCCAGACGTGATGACACTCGTTGAAGCAATTGACGAAGTCGACGCCGCTGACGTAAAGCATCACGAGAGGGGTAGATGGGAGTCCGGGAAAAATCTTCTCCTTTAATCCCTCTCCCTGGTGTTGATTGCAACGCGGAGATCCCAATCTGCTGCTGAAGCTGAGCGCGACGTGGCCTCAAACTTGACAGCACTGGCCGCAAATGCTACTTCAAATGTCTCGGGCATTGCTTGAGCTGCCTCTCCTACTGTAAGTATCCGTCATTCCGGATGCGCGTCCACAGCCCAGTATCCCACGACTTAGACAATCCGCCGGAAATCTTCAAAGTAAGTGGTTCATATATATTGTACCCAGCAGGCGACGTCAGAGATATCTACCGCAAAATCCTCCTCACCGGGGGTTCTGACTGCAGATATTTTTAGCAGCATACACCTTCTCAATCGTGACTTTGAGCCAGCCAACAGTTGGGTGGCTCATGTCGAAAGCCGGAGGACCCATATGCTGTTTACTGTTTCTATATTCTATTGGTCACTTGTAGTATATAAGCAGTCCACTGGGATGCACATCATCACCTGTTTGCTGCATGAGCTCAACAAGGCCAAATCAACATCCCGCCATTGCATATCCTACTTAAAGGGTACCACAAACGTTTCTGGGGGTGTTCCTACTGTAAAGATGGCAAGCCGTGGAAGATGTACTCCCCAAACTTTAACGCGTGTAGAAGGTGCAGTTTCCATCCAAGTTTTTATTCCGTTATGAGCCTCACTGGTCGTAATAGAAAAACTTGATAGCTTGGCGGACTGCACCAGGTTATATCAGAACCTGAGAGGTTTTGTTTCACGAAGCTATCACTTACCTGATCTCTTCTGAAGCAATAAAAATAATAGTTCTTGTATTTCATGTAGTAACCCTGGAGGAAAGTAGCGGATTTCAATGCATCAAGCGTCGTGTGATATAAAAGCCATCTCTGCTCGAGTTCCTGCGGAGAGTGCTAATTGCGCAGTTCAAAAATGGTATTTGCGTAAGGAGAAAGATAAAAGATATACCTCCTCAAGCTGGTCGAGCCAAGAATTGAACCATTCAATGGAGGAATGTGTGATATTGTCTTTAAGCTCCGCAAAAAAGATCGCGCTCTCAAGGGCTGATAGGAAACAAGATAACGACATTTGATTTTCAGTGTCGAGCTGGAGCGGAAAGGCGTTCACCGAGAGATCCTTCTGCAGTAGATTTGGCCATAATACTTTGGGAGTGTTATGGAGCACGGAAGACACTAGTGGCCCCCGTTGTGCATCACTAGGTGGCCATGGGACGTGGAGGAGGTCAGCTTCCGATGGGGTCTTGCCTATTGATCAAGTTAGTGATGAGCATTTCACGGGGTGCTAAATTCTACAGATACCTTCAAACTGTATGTACAGTCGTAGTAGCCCCCGCCGCAGTTCACGGCCTATATTATTTATGAAGTCTTTGCTGATGGAGTATCCGTGGGATCTTGATGTATCTTGGAGATAGTCCCGAAAAGAGGTATGATAAAACTCGAGGGTGGTGTAACCAATATTAGTGGTTCGCGGGATACGGAAAACGGAGTGAAAGTGTCGAAGAGCCGTTACAGCGGTGCCCTGCGTAATGTGTAGTGCATTACACATGTAAACTAGAGTTCTGGAGAAAGACGCCAAATTAGGATACATTCCGGCGGCTATGAGTCGCTTCGTGACTCTCCAGGTGTCGGGCGAAACCCTACGAAGAATTTCAGTGTAAATCGCATCGAGGGCAGCAAGCGGGTTTTGCTGATTAGATGAAACCCCTAAGTTATCGATGACAGATAGCACGCAGTCGAGTTGGTCGATCGGGTTACCCACGTAGGGATCGCCAATGAATAGAATGATCACGGATGCAAAAGCGAAAAGACCGGATGCGGCTTTGGCGATCTTCAGGAATTGGCCGTGGGCGGGCCACGTTGGAGCCGAAATATGCCCGGGATACTGTTGGCGGATCTCGTCAAATTTATATAATAGCGATTTTTCAACATCCTGGCAGGCCTCGTTAGAGTCAACAGGGACCTCTTCTTCCCAGAAGCTATCTTTGACATTGCTACGTAGGAACACAGCGTTCAAATGTGGTTCTGGACGGCTCGCGATGATCCAGATGAGGGGAACTGATGGGTATTGCTGCACAAATGTGCTGATCAGTTGGACAATTTCGCGTTGGTAGTGGTCGCTGTGTTGTTCAGGCCGCGTATGATTGTGCCCCTCGTGATCTCTACCGCACTCATCCAGGCCATCGAGTGCGATCACCCATACCTTCGATCCATGGCGAATATTCCTTTGACCGAACGGCTGAGTGATGAGCCTGTTGAATTGCTCACTCATCGCTTTGTCGAGCGACGTGGGATCTGCCATCAACTCTGTAATATATGCCTTGTAGGATGGGTCTCGAATAGCGAGTTGATAGGCGATTGTCGGGAATACTTGTTGGGGGTTGTTGCGGCCCTTCGGCCTGGAGAAGAAGAGACTTGCGCCTAAGCGATTGGATGCAGATTCGGACTCGGCAAGGGTCTAGATGATAGCAGATTTGCCGACGCCTGCGGGCCCATGTAACCACCATAGCTTCTTTTCTCGACTATCGTTGGCAAACCAGCTCTGACCTCTCTGGATAATGGTTGTGCGTGTACCTGGGTGACAGCGGGGTGGGGGATCACGCGCAGATGAATCGAATTCGGCTCCAGGCATGATATAGTTTTGAAGCCACCGTAGCGCTGCCTCACAGATATGCGAATTCATACCGCTGGCCAGATCATCATCATAAGTGAGGCTTACCTTCACTAGGATTTTGAATAAATTGTGCTCTGGCGTCGACCATTATTGTATCATTGAACACCATGTTGCTCGAATTGCTGAAGTATCCTCCATCTTGCCTGATATCTGAATGCAATTCTATTAATATTCAACATAAACCACTGATGATGAATAAGGGCATATGTGTTACAGAAACATTCGTACTCGAAGGCTGAAATGCCGGAGATTGAGTGTTTAGACCAATAAGCTCAATAAATCGGATGAGAGTCACAACTACTTGCGACATATGGGGGTCGGCTGGTAGGCTCACGTTGGTCATATCTCTGGTGTCCGTGGGCGCGGGTACTACCCAACTGGATCTAGGTACATCCGATGTGAAATCCTCCCTGGACGGCCCAACTAAATTGTTATTAAACGTCTGTCTATGTGGGTGGGGATTGTAGCTGGAGGGTGGTATGCGTAAGATGGGAGGTGTATCACAACAGCCGCGGATCTTCCATATTTGAATGCTGTTTGAGTCTGTGGGAACAACCTTCCTCTTTAATTGCGCTCCTTGGTATTGACCACGACGTCGAGATCCCAGTCTGCTGCGGCTGAAGTGGCCTCAAACATGACAGCGCTGGCCGCAAACGCGACTTCAAATGTCTCGGGCATTGCTGGAACTGCTGCTCCTGCTGTAAGCACTCGTCACTTCGAATACACGTCGACGGCCTAGTATGCTTCATGTCTAATTCTACTCTGAACATAGTGGCGCCAGTTTCCTTTCTTCGATGTCGTTCCGGTGAAGGATATCCACGACTTAGATAGTCCACCAGAAATCTTCAAAGTGAGTGGCTCATATGTCTTATCCACCACAGACGACCAATGACGCCTGCAGGTGACGCCTGAGATCTCTACTGTAACATCCTCCTCCTCGGGGATTCTAGTTGCAGATATTCATGGCAGCATACATCTGCTCAATCGTGACTTCGAGTCAGTCAACAGCTGGGTAGCTCATGTTGGAGGCCGAGTGACGCATATGGTAGAACAGAAGGACGTCCTCGTAACTTTAGGCGTGTGTATGGCCTTTTGTCTTCGTAGGACCTTCTGCTGACCTTGATGTAGGAGGAAGACTCTGTCCGCTCACCGCTGCTCAAGATATGGGACATGTTGAACTTGGACAAGAAAACCGGCGCCCCTGTCCTACTGCGCTCAACAAAGCTCCAGCTCAGCAATCGCCCCCATCCTGTGAGGCCACATGTCATCTGTAATGCACTTGACGCTAACGCTAGCGACACTCAGGTCACAACTGTCGCGCTTTCCGCTGCGCTCTCGTACCTTGCCATCGGTCTTGGAGATGGCACAGTGATTCTCTACCGACATCTTGACCAGTCCCTCGCATCATCTAATTCCCTCACCGCACTTCCCAAAACTCGCACAGTACACGAATCCCCAACAGAGCCCATCACTGGGCTTGGTTTCCGTGAACCGACCGAGGAAATTCCCAATCTTTATCTGTTTGTGGTCACGACAAACCGCGTTTTATGCTACCAAGCGTCAGGAAGAGGGAGTGGCGGTACACCAAGTGTGGTGGATGAAATCGGCACAGGTTTAGGATGTGCTACTATGGACTGGCGTGCAAAGGACATTGTCGTCGCGCGAGACGAAGCGCTCTACGTCTGCAACACGGAGGGGAGAGGCAACTGTTGGGCGTACGAAGGTGCGGGCCATCTCGGCTGCAAAGGACCCATTCCTAACCTTTAGCGTAGGCAGCAAATCGTCTATTCATACCCATCTCAACTATCTCGTCATTGTATCCCCTCCCTTCGTCCCAACTGCCTCTGCCGCTTCCGCTACCGTCCGAAACTATGTTGCCCGTTCGACTAACCCTAGTGAGACGGATATCACCAAAGTGACCGTATTCGACCCCGAGAATAAAATTGTCGCGTATTCCGGGCCTTTCAAACAAGGGGTGAGGGAAGTAATATCACAATGGGGAAACATCTACGTCTTGACAACAGATGGCCAGGTATGTTATAGGTTAATCGCTTATGAGTGCTGAGCTCACCCTTAAACAGCTTCTATGTCTGCAAGAGAAGAGCACTGCGGACAAATTGGACATGCTCTACCGCAAGACTTACTTCCCACTTGCTTTGAACGTGGCCAAGACCCAAAATCTAGATGAATCGAGTGTGGCTGATATTCATCGCCAATACGGAGATCATCTTTACCTCAAGGGTGATTATGATGGTGCTATGCAGCAGTTTGTGCAGACGATTGGGCATTTACAACCTAGTTATGTCATCCGAAAGGTAAAATTCGACACATTATAATGCAAGACAAATTTCTGATAAGCGCTTTAGTTTCTTGATGCCCAACGCATACCTAACCTCGTGACATACCTCCAAGAACTCCATTCCTTGGGTCTCGCCAACTCGGATCACACTACACTACTCCTGAACACGTACACCAAGCTGAAAGACGTTTCTCGCCTTGATAGTTTTATCAGAACGGAATCGAAACGCGACGCGGACAGTTCTGGGGAGCTGCCTTTTGACTTGGACACGGCGATTCGAGTGTGTCGGCAGGCAGGCTACTTTGAACATGCGGCGTACCTAGCGAAGAAGTATGAGAGACACGGGGATTATCTGAGGATCCAGATTGAGGATGCGGGGAATTACAAGGATGCGTCGGCGTATCTGAGGAAACTAGGACCCGAGGCTGTGAGTGCTGATCTGTAAATCTCGTTGGCCCGCTACATGTTTTGACATATACCTAGGCTGAAAGTAACTTGGCTCGCTACGGCAGGGCGATGTTACATAGTCTCCCTGAAGAGACGACACAGCTGCTCATTGACCTTTGCACGACAGCTGGATCGCTTTCAGAGCAAGAAGGACCAGCGACCCCTGTAACAAAACCCATATCCATAGCGTCCCACGGTGGACCCTCATATCTCTCGTATCTCGCACTCAACCGCATTCAACCTCCGACCTCGACTACGTCAGACACCGCACCTCCATCTCCCTCCACGAAAACAGTGCGACCGGAGGCTGGATCCCGAAGAGAATCCTCTGGCGGCCCTTCGACACCCCCACCCACCACAAACTCTGCGAAACAACTCAACATAGTTGCTACGCAGAAAAGCCAACCTCAGCCCGTAAGGCTACCCTCTCCGCGGGTGTATTTCGCGCACTTTGTGGATCATATGGAGCAGTTTGTGGTATTTTTGGAGACGGTTGCGTACAGACGGTATGGACAGACTCTGGATGAGGGGTCGATTGTGGGACATGTATCGACACAGCGAACGCGAGGGGAAACGGGATCGTCTCTGGATGAGACCGCTGAAGAAGAACATGACGAAAGGGATGATCAGGTGGCGATTTGGAACACGCTATTGGAGTTGTATTTGACTCTGCCTGGAAGGGAGAATGAAACAGTGTTGAAGGAGAAGGCGATGAAGTTGTTGAGGAGCCATTCGTTGCCTTATGATCCTACGCACGCGCTGATTGTATGCTCGACACATGGGTTTACGGATGGGTTGGTACTGTTGTGGGAGCGGTTGGGGATGTATGAGGATGTGTTGAGATTTTGGATTGATAGGTCGCAGGTGGGAGATGAGATTGCGTCGAGGAAGGTCGTGGAAGGGCTGATGCTGTATGGAACGGATCGGTGGTCGTTGTATCCGCTCGTGCTAAGGTTTTTGACGTCGACTCCCGAGTTGTTGGCGAAGCATAGAGAGGATTTGAAGGGGATTTTGGAGCATGTTGAAGAGGAGGGGATTATGCCGCCGTTGGGCGTTGTGCAGCTGTTGAGTAGGAATGGGGTTGCGAGTGTAGGACTTGTGAAGGATTGGTTGATGAGTAGGATTAAGGAGAGTCGGGAGGAGATTGAGAATGTGAGTGTTTATTAGGATTTTTTGTTGTATATACGCTGACTTTTTTATGTTTCTAGGACCGACAACTGATCCAATCGTACAGATTTGAGACTGCGGAGAAGTTGAAGCAAGTGGAAGAGCTGATGGATACTGGGCACCCGAAGGTTTTCCATGTGACACGGTGTGCGATATGTAAAGCACAGTTGGATCTGCCTGCGGTACATTTTATGTGTAGCCACAGCTATCACCAAAGGTGGGTTGTCTCCGTGTTGCGAGTTGGTTCCATGTTCTAATAGCAATTTTGTCGGTCAGGTGTATACAGGAGCATGAGACGGAGTGTCCGAATTGCGCGAGGGAGCATGGTGTGATCCGGGAGATCCGGAGGAATAACGAGAGACTGGCGGATCAGCACGATGTGTTCCTTGCAGAGGTGCAGGAGAGAGGGTTTGAGGTTGTTGCGGGTGCGTTTAGCCGGGGGATGCTGAATCTCCCGAGAGAAGTAATTTGAATTTTCGGGGCAATAGATTACGTTTGTTTTTTTCTGTACTCCTCGGCACAGCCACCTACTTGTTCGCCCCTCTCTTCTTTCGCAACCTCGTTTTGTGCCCAATGTCGCAGCGTTTTCCATTTCCACCCAAGACTCGAAAATGCAAAGTACGGTCCTCTCGGCTTTCGTTCTCACCTCTCTCACGCACCAAGCACTCGACCCTTTCTATCATAGCACTTTGGGTTTGATGGCAGGGACAGACTGCCGGGCTGTCCTTATAATCACGTCGACTGTCATTTTGTACATCCCTCGGACAAGGAGTGGGCAGAGGTCGTGCAGAGGAAGCGGGTGCCGTCTTTTGGTTCATCAGTATCATCCCTCCGTCGCGGGACACATGGGCGGGACTATTCGCCTGAAAGGGGACGAACGGCCAGTTCGTCTAGGGACACAGTGCAAAGGGACGACTCGATTGCTTCGTCGCGGTCGGACGCGACCGAGCCCACCTCTAGTGGTACAGATAAGGGGATGAGTAAGAGCAAAGACCGGAGCCGGTTCGAATTTCTGGGTACCAGTACGATGCCCGCTGCGATGCGGGCAGCGCTATCAACCAAGGCGAAAGTGAGTCCCTCGACGCCTGTGCTTAGAAAAACGTCGTCGGCAGGGGTGGCGTCGAGTCCCTCTGCTATACCCAGGCCTCCTTCCGTGCCTCCTGCCCCACTCCCACCTGCTCCGCCTCTTACGTCTTCTCCTGTGCCTTTGACATCTTCCCCTCGATTTGTCGTACCCCCTATCCCTTTGACTACGGGGTCCTCCTCCTCCAGCTCTGCAGGACCCCAACCATTGCCATCAACCTCGAGTGTGCCGTCATCGCCTTTACCTCCGACCCTCTTTCAACGAACACAGTCGTCGCTACCGGCGCAGTCCATCACCTTTTCACGCCCAAAAACATCTTCGACATCTTCAACAACACTACCTTCTCCAGTAATAAGACCTACGGCACCAGCTCCACTCGCACCACCGTTGCCGCCCACCGCGTCTGCTACACTACCCATTACCACGCCTATTTTACCACCACCATCGCCGTCGACCACGGCCTCTAGCTCCACTCTCTTGACCCATCGAGCACAACCGAAAGATTTGGATGTTACGATGGCCTCTCCTATGGCGATGCCGGAACCATCATCAAATGCCGCGTCGTTGCCCATTAGTACCCTACCGACACCCAAGGTCGAGACACGCCTGACTCTAGGGCTACCGCCTCCCTTGCCTGTGCTCCCCGATCTCGAGACCTTCAAACCGCCACCGATACCTGAGTTGCCCCACGAGGCTAGATTGGAGCTGTGGACCAAACGAATAAAGTGAGGCTGTCCACATATGAGTGGATTTGGAAAATCTCACGACTCTCTTTTATCATAGGACTATGGCTGAAATGCTACTTCATAATGAAAAGGCAGCCAGACTCGCAAGTGATATCAGTGACCTTGAGAACTACTCCACCATCGACATCTTTACAACCGACGCGGAAGAGAAAAAGCGCATAGAAACAAATATCGAGGAGTTGGTGGCGGATAAAGGAGCTGCGGAGCAGGCGTTTCGGAAACAGTTGGAAGAGCTGGTCGGAGCGAATGTGTGGCCCAGTCTACCGTTGTCGGAGGATACTCAAGTGCAGAATGAGAAAGTGTTGGAGCATGTGAATAATTTGGCTAAGACGATGGGACAAGTCAAGGATATTTTGGCGCAGTTGGTTGATCTGCATGAGTCGAGGAAGAAGCGGGAAGGGAAGAAGGAGAAAGGGAAGGGGAAGGAAGTACCTTCGGGGGTTGTCGCTGAAGAAGCAATGGATGTTGATTCCGAGGTTGCGGTGACAGCGGGGGAAAAGGCAGCGGATCAGGCGACCGCCGTGCAGGATCAAGATGATAAAGCCAACTCTACGCCTCTAAGACGAGGCGCAGAGCTGGACGAGATTCGTCAAAGCCTCGCATCGTTGCGTGAACTTTGGGAGCACCTAAGAAACTCGATGGATCAACGAGAAGGCAATCTAATAGATGCGGTCAAGGAAATATCCTACGACGTATTGGAGCAGAAGAAACAGGCCGTAAAATCATTCGCCCGCGAACAACAACGCCTCATCGACGCACGCGCAGTGGAATTTAAAACTGGACTCACGAACGTCGAAGGACAACTGACTGCTACGAACGAGGAGCTCACGGAACTTGCGGATGTCGCTAAAACGGCGCTTGAGAAGATAGACGCACTCAAGAAAGAACGTGATTCGTTACTTGCGCATGAACAGCAATTCTTTGAACAGGATCTCGTGCAGTATAGATCACAGCTTTTGGAATACGATCGGCTGCGGGAGAAAGATCAGAAACGGTATCATGCGCTTGAGACGGCGCTTAATGCGTATATTAACCGTCCACCATCGCCACCGCAGACGCCTGAAGTGCCAGTGATGGACGCACCAGAGTATGTCGTACGGTGCCTGAAGCCGCAGTTATTGGACGTGTTGAGGGAGAACGTGAAGCCTTTGGTGGAAGAGTTTAGAGGAAGAGTGGAGGAAATGGTCAATGCGCAGAATACGGAACTGTGTAGGGCTGTGTGGGATAAATTGGAGTTGACGCTTGGGGTGGTGGATAAGGTGTATCAGAATATGCCGATGGAGAAAGAGCAGAGTGGTGGAGATGAGAGTGGGGGTGTGCGGATGGAGGTGGATGGGGCGAAGTGATGTGTGGTGTTTTTTTTTGTTAATACCCTAGCTTTTTTCTTTTTTTTTTTGTTGTTGTTTTCTGTATCACCGTACATTACATTGTGTTATTCATTGACGTTTATCATTTCTTTTTTTTTTTAACTCGTGCATAGCTCCCTTCTCCCCCTCACCCATTTGCACTGGTTATTAAATTTTTGGAACCGGGGGTGCATCCCAGGTGTTATCACGCCAGAGTTCGTAAATGTGTAGAGACGAAACAAGGAAGTGGTACATGGGTAAGTTGATAATTTGGAGCTACATAACTACGTTTGGAACGACATGGGCTGTGTCCGATATAAATAGAAAGCTGTGGAATATTTGTGATACGCTCCTTCCTTTGCTCTAACCAAGTACGCAGCCCTGACTTACAGATGAACGAAATAGACTCCAATGCAGGGTTGGTCTATATTTTTGTTCCATATCTTTCGCTTATATGGATTGACAGTTTGCCACAAGTCGATGCATTATCTGATGAATCGAGAGATACATCAACCGAGTCAGGCGAGGGTGAGCGCGTTGAAAGAGTACCTTCGATGAAAACATATATAGCTGATCTGACCGTATCCATATGTACAGATATCGAGGAAGCTATATCCGCGCAACAAGAAGCTATAAACCTCATGCCCTCCGACCATCCTGACATGCCTCGCATGCTCAACGAGCTCGCGAGCCTATTCCAAGTTTCCTTTGAAATCACGGGAGACATTGAAGATATGCAGCGGGCAATTTCCACACAGCAGAGAGCTATCGAGCTCACTCCTTCCGACAACAAGGACGAGCTAATCCCCAGGTTCAGTTATCTCACATACTTGCTCGTAACGCAGTTCGAGCATACGGAAGACCTTGAAGACAATCGGAAAGCCATATCCGCCCAGCAGAAAGCCATCGAGCTTACTCCTCTTGGACACGAGAAGCTGCCCACTATGTTCGGCAATCTCGGCTATTCATTCTCGAGTCAATATCAACGCACCGGGGACATCGCAAACGTTGATGAAGCGATAGCTGCACAACGGAAGGCTGTAGATCTCACCCCTCCCGACCACCCAGACCTACCTACGTGGCTTGGCGGCCTTGGAGTTTCACTCCGAATACGATTCAGATCCACGGGCGTAGTTGCAGATATTGATGAGGCGGTGTCTGTGCATAGAAAAGCTATCGAGACTATTCCCTCTGACGATGAGGAGCTCCCATCTGCACTTATCACCCTTGGTCAATCGCTTTCATCTAGGTTTAACCGCTTGGAGGGGCTTGAAGACATTCAAGAGGCAATATCGGTACAGCAGAAGGCCATCGAGTTTGACCAAGCTGGTCATCTAAACTTACCCGCCTGCTTCAGCGATCTCGGGACCTATCTCCGACTTCGTTTTAATCACACAGGAAATCGTACAGATATCGAGGATGCGATATCCATGCAGCAGAAAGCCATTAACCTCGTTCCTCCTGACTATCCGAACCTACCTGCGATGTTTGGAAATCTTGGTAATTTGTTTGCAACTCGATTCGAAGTCACGGGAGATGGTACAGACATTATGGAGGCAGTGGCTGCACACCAGAAGGCCATTGACCTCGCGCCCTCCGACAGCCCAAATATGGCCGCCTGGCTCAATAGTCTCGGGGTCTCACATCGAAGTCGGTTCGACCACAAAGGAGATATCGAAGATCTACAAAAAGCGATATTGGCGCAGCAAAAGGCCGTAGAACTCACTCCCCCCGGCGACCCAGACCTGCCTAATTTATTGACCAATCTTGGCGATGCACTTGCAACTCGATTTGGTCGTATAGGAGAGATCCAAGATATTCAAGAGGGAATATCTGTGCTCCGTAGAGCGATTGAGCTCATTCCGTCTGGCCGCCCAGGGCTATCTTCCACGCTTGGTAGCCTTGGAGTTGCACTTCAGAGTCGATTCATTCGCACAGGTGACCTTGCAGATGTCCGGGAGGCCATAGCTGTGCTGCAACATGCCACTACGCTCGCTAACTCCGGTCATGTGGAACTGCCGGGGTGGTACATTAACCTCGGGACGTCATACCTAGCCCGGTTTAACCGTGTGGGTGACATGGCGGACCTCCAGAAGGCCATTTCCGCACACCAGAAAGCGGTGGATCTTATGCCTCTTGGCCATAGCAAGCTGCCCGCGGGCCTCGAGAGTCTCGGTCTTTCCTTTTCGATCCAATTTCAACGAACAGGAGACTTTTCAGATATCCAGGAGGCGATATCTGCTCTGCGGAGAGCTGTTGAACTCGCTCCTTCTGACCATCCAATCCTCCCTACTTGTCTCAGTTGCCTTGCAGCATCACTGGAGGTTCGATTCGGCCATGCGAGGGATTTTCCAGATATCCAAGAGGCAATAGTTTTACAGCAAAAGGCAATTGATCTCACGCCCTCTAGCCACCCGAACTTGCCTAGCTTGTACAATAATCTCGGCAATTTATTTGAAATTCGATTCGACTTCATGGAAGATACTGCAGATATCCAGGAGGCAATATCCATGCACCGGAAAGCTGTCGAACTTGCACTCTCCGGTAATTCAGGCACCCCCCGTCCGGAGATGCCCAACAGACTCAATAGTCTCGGAGTTGCACTCCTCACTAGATTCGACAAAATAGGAGATCTTGCAGACGCACAAGAGGCAATATCAACATTCCAGACAGCAATTGAACTCACGCCTTCCGCTCATGCACATATGCCGATCATACTGGGAAATCTGGGACTCGTGCTCAGAGCTCAATTTACCTCCACACGAGTCCATGCAGACATTTGTCAAGCAATATCTGTACAACGGAGAGCTATCGAACTTACGCCTCTCGACCATGCAAGACTCCCGCTCCTCTTCAAAAATCTCGGAGACTCACTCCAAATCCTGTTTGAGTCCACCAAGAACCGCAATGACGGGATTGAAGCCCTTGAGTGTTACTCCCGGGCAGCCAGCACTGGAACAGGGTCGCCTCGTACGCGCCTTCTCGCTGCCCAATCATGGGCTCATCTCTGTCGAGAATTGGACCCACAGCAATCCTTGAGTGCCTTTGCTAAGGCCATCGAATTACTTTCTCAATTTGCCGGTCTGGAGCAAACGCTCCATAGCCGCCATGAGAACCTCGCTGCAATGTCGAATCTTTCGTTGGAAGCGGCCGCTACCGCCTTCTCGCTGGGCGAAGTCAGTACAGCTCTAGAGTGGCTTGAACAGGGCAGATGCATCGTTTGGGCACAACTTAACAAGCTTCGCATGCCGCTTGATACCCTTCGTGTTCACAACGAGACACTCGCAAATCGCATCTTAGATGTATCAAAATATCTGGAGAAAGCAGGGTCTCGCACAGTCGCAACGGAAGACCTCAACATAGCAGAAGTAAATATGGAGAAACAGGTGTCCCTCCAAGACGACGCAACACGGCACGCTAAGTTGGCAAAGGAGTGGGACCGACTCCTCGCAACTGTGCGGGACATTCCAGAGTTTGAATCTTTCCTTCGTCCGACACCGATATCTACTTTGATTGAGGGCCTCCCGGCCGGAGGTCCAACAATTGTATTGAATATTCACGAGACCCGCTGCGATGCAGTCGCCCTTTTTTCTAACCCCCCAAAGTCTGTTCACATTCCGCTTCCCAATTTTTCCCATACCAAGGCGATGAGGCTCCGCAAGCTCTTGCAACTGGGTTTAAAATACGCGGCACTCCGAGCGCGGGGACCTGAGCCGGAATTTGAAAATAGCAGAGATTTTCAAGTCGAAATCGGAGGGATATCTGACGAGGAGATTGATCTCAAAGACCGGGATTACAATGATCGAACAGGAGGCACAGAGCGCCCCCCCATAACTGCTATCAAAATTGTTCTGAAAGGTTTATGGATCGACGTAGTGAAACCAATTATTGAGTGTTTGGGATACCAGGTAAATAGAATACAATTATGGCCAATTGAAGGTTCAGCACTGACGATACCAACACGTTACTTCACAGCCGTCAAAACTCCCAGTAGCCGAGAAACCTAGGATCTGGTGGTGCACAACTGGTCCCATTTCGTTCTTACCCCTTCATGCTGCAGGATTATATGATAAATCGGATGGGAGATCGCACCTCTCAGACTACGCAATATCTTCTTATACCCCTTCAATCAGCGCCCTCGTTCAGCGTGTCAAAAACTCTCCAATCGTCACCGAAGGGCCACAAGGAATCCTTTTGATCAGCCAGCCAAATGCGCCAGGCCTTCCTCCAATCCCTGATACAAGCAGTGAGATTCAGACAATTTTGAAGCGCCTTGCTGGACATGAGGTGTGTCATGCTACCTTGGAGGGGGAGCATGCCAATATCCAAGCGACAATGGCCAACATTGAAAACCACAGCTCTGTCCACTTGGCATGCCACGGTTCACAGAACACTACTGATCCACTTAAAAGCTGTTTCTTCCTTCAGGACGGAGCGCTTGAGCTATCGACGGTAATTAAAGCCAACCTAAAGAATGCGGACTTTGCATTCCTATCTGCTTGCCAAACGGGTAAAGGAGATGAAAAGCTGTCTGAAGAGGCCGTTCATCTGGCTGCTGGGATGTTGGCGGCTGGATATCGGGGTGTCATCGCGACCATGTGGTCAATCAGAGATGATTATGCTCCCATGATTGCTGACCTATTCTACAAGGAGTTGCTGGATTGTGAAATACGTGCTGGTGGAAAGGGGATCAATGGATTGCATGCGGGCTATGCCCTTCATCATGCGATTCAAAAGTTTCGTGAATTTCTTCCGAAGACAGAATCTGCTTTACTCTCTTGGATCCCTTATGTTCACTTTGGTCTATGAGCGTTAGTATTCTTACAGTACGGAAGGCCAGTCAAATCATCCGGTACAGCTTTATGTTTAGGTTTTTATAGTATCGTACTTCTTGTGGAGAGTTCAGAACAGATCCCAGCAAAAAGTGTAATATAGTTTGCCAACGTTGTTAATATCCCTTGGGTCAAGCCAACCAATGTAGTCAGTGCGCTTGAGAATTTAATGGTACAACTCATTTCAACGTGCTGCGAGGTTGCACGCATCGTATTCACCAACATCATACTAAAATCGTGATTCAAATATTGTAACCGCCCGAATTACATGTTTGATCCCCTGAGTAAAAGGATTGGTCACACGGGTTTTTTTCTAACAAGAACGTTGCACGTGATTGAGAGTTTTTAGAACGACATTCCGTGTATAACTAGAAAGCTGTGAAGAACGAGATATCTGCATATTGTTTGAAGCCTTTGTTTATACGCTGACCTTCTCCTTTGCTCTAACCAAGTACCCATCCCTGGTCTATAGATGAACGAAATGAATGACAATGCAGCGTTGGTCTACTCTTTTGCTCCATATCCTCCGCTTACATGGATTGACAGCTTACCACAAGTCGAAGCTTTGTCTGACGATTCGGGAGATACATCGTCCGAGTCGGGCGAAGGTGACCGCGAGATAGTACATTCGATGGAAACACATATATCTGACCTGGCCGTGTCCATATGTGTAGATATCCAGGAAGCGATATCTGCGCAACAAGGAGCTATAAATCTCATGCCCCCCGACCATCCTGACATGCCTCGCATGCTCAACGAGCTCGCGAGCCTATTCCAAGTTTCCTTTGAAATCACAGGGAACATTGAAGATATGCGACGGGCAATTTCCACACAGCAGAGAGCTATCGAGCTCACTCCTTCCGACGACAAGGACGAGCTGATCCCCAGGCTCAGTTATCTCACATACTTGCTCGTAACGCAGTTCGACCATACAGAAGACCTTGAAGACAATCGGAAAGCCATATCCGCCCAGCAGAAAGCCATCGAGCTTACTCCTCTTGGACACGAGAAGCTGTCCACTATGTTCGGCAATCTCGGCTATTCATTCTCGAGTCAATATCAACGCACCGGGGACGTCGCAAACATTGATGAAGCAATAGCTGCACAACGGAAGGCTGTAGATCTCACCCCTCCCAACCACCCAGACCTACCTACGTGGCTTGGCGGCCTTGGAGTTTCACTCCGAATACGATTCAGATCCACGGGCGTAGTTGCAGATATTGATGAGGCGGTGTCTGTGCATAGAAAAGCTATCGAGACTATTCCCTCTGACGATGAGGAGCTCCCATCTGCACTTATCACCCTTGGTCAATCGCTTTCATCTAGGTTTAACCGCTTGGAGGGGCTTGAAGACATTCAAGAGGCAATATCGGTACAGCAGAAGGCCATCGAGTTTGACCAAGCTGGTCATCTAAACTTACCCGCCTGCTTCAGCGATCTCGGGACCTATCTCCGACTTCGTTTTAATCGCACAGGAAATCGTACAGATATCGAGGATGCGATATCTATGCAGCAGAAAGCCATTAACCTTATTCCCCCTGATCATCCGAACTTACCCGCGATGTTTGGAAATCTTGGTAGTTCGTTCGCAACTCGATTCGAAGTCACGGGAGATGGTGCAGACATTATGGAGGCAGTAGCTGCACACCAGAAAGCTGTTGACCTCGCGCCCTCCGACAGCCCAAATATGGCCGCCTGGCTCAACGGTCTCGGAGTGTCCCATCGAAGTCAGTTCGATCATAAAGGAAATATCGAAGATCTACAAAAAGCGATATTGGCGCAGCAAAAGGCCGTAGAACTCACTCCCCCCGGCGACCCAGACCTGCCTAATTTATTGACCAATCTTGGCGATGCACTTGCAACTCGATTTGGCCGTATAGGAGAGATCCAAGATATTCAAGAGGGAATATCTGTGCTCCGTAGAGCGGTTGAGCTCATTCCACCTGGCCGCCCAGGGCTATCATCCACGCTTGGTAGCCTTGGAGTTGCACTCCAGAGTCGATTCATTCGCACAGGTGACCTTGCAGATGTCCGGGAGGCCATAGCTGTGCTGCAACATGCCACTACGCTCGCTAACTCCGGTCATGTGGAACTACCGGGGTGGTACATTAACCTCGGGACGTCATACCTAGCCCGGTTCAGCCGTGTGGGTGACATGGCGGACCTCCAGAAGGCCATTTCCGCACACCAGAAAGCGGTGGATCTTATGCCTCTTGGCCATAGCAAGCTGCCCGTGGGCCTTGAGAGTCTCGGTCTTTCCTTTTCGATCCAATTTCAACGAACAGGAGACTTTTCAGATATCCAGGAGGCGATATCTGCTCTGCGGAGAGCTGTTGAACTCGCTCCTTCTGACCATCCAATCCTCCCTACTTGTCTCAGCTGTCTTGCAGCATCACTGGAGGTTCGATTCGGCCATGCGAGGGATTTTCCGGATATCCAAGAGGCGATAATCTTACAGCAGGGGGCAATTGGGCTCATGCCCTCTGGCCACCCAAACCTACCTACCTTGTTCAGCAATTTCGGAAATTTATTTGAAATTCGATTCGACTTCATGGAAGATACTGCAGATATCCAGGAGGCAATATCCATGCACCGGAGAGCTGTTGAACTTACGCCTTCCGGTAATTCAGGCGTCCCGCATCCAGAGATGTCCGGCCGACTCAATAGTCTCGGAGTTGCACTCCTCACTAGATTCGACAAAATAGGAGATCTTACAGACGCACAAGAGGCAATATCAACATTCCAGACAGCAATTGAACTCATGCCTTCCGCTCATGCACATATGCCGATCATACTGGGAAATCTGGGACTCGTGCTCAGAGCTCAATTTACCTCCACACGAGTCCATGCAGATATTTGTCAAGCAATATCCGTACAACGGAGAGCTATCGAACTTACGCCTCTCGACCATGCAAGACTCCCGCTCCTCTTCAAAAATCTCGGGGACTCACTCCAAACCCTGTTTGAGTCCACCAAGAACCGCAATGACGGGATTGAAGCCCTTGAATGTTACTCCCGGGCAGCCAGCACTGGAACAGGGTCGCCTCGTACGCGCCTTCTCGCTGCCCAATCATGGGCTCATATCTGTCGAGAATTGGACCCACAGCAATCCTTGAGTGCCTTTGCTAAGGCCATCGAATTACTTTCTCAATTTGCCGGTCTGGAGCAAACGCTCCATAGCCGCCATGAGAACCTCGCTGCAATGTCGAATCTTTCGTTGGAAGCGGCCGCTACCGCCTTCTCGCTGGGCGAAGTCAGTACAGCTCTAGAGTGGCTTGAACAGGGTAGATGCATCGTTTGGACGCAGCTTAACAAGCTTCGCACGCCGCTTGATGCTCTTCGTGTCCACAACGAAACACTTGCAAATCGCATCTTAGATGTATCAAAATATCTGGAGAAAGCAGGGTCCCGCACTATCGCACAGGAAGATCTCAACATATCAGAATTAAATATAGAGAGACAGGTGTCCCTCCAGGACGACGCAGCACGGCACGCTAAGTTGGCAAAGGAGTGGGACCGACTCCTCGCGACTGCACGGGAGATTCCAGAGTTTGAAACATTCCTTCGTCCAACACCAGTACCTACTTTGATCGAGAGCCTCCCGGCCGGAGGTCCAACAATTGTATTGAATATTCACGAGACCCGCTGCGATGCAGTCGCCCTTTTTTCTAACCCCCCAAAGTCTGTTCACATTCCGCTTCCCAATTTTTCCCATACCAAGGCGGTGAAGCTCCGCAAGCACTTTCAACAAGGTTTAAAATACGCGGCACTCCGAGCGCGGGGGCCTGAGCCGGAGTCCGAAAATAGACAAGATTTGCAAGTCGAAGTCGAAGGGGTGTCTGACGAGGACATTGAGCTCAAAGATCAGAATAGCAACGATCGGGCAGGAGGCACTGGGCGTCCCCTTATATCCGCTATCACAGCTGTCTTGAAAGATTTATGGATCGACGTAGTGAAACCAATTATTGGGTGTTTGGGATATCAGGTAAATAGAATACAATTATGGCCAGTTGAAGGTTCAGCACTGACGATACCAATATATTGCTTCACAGCCATTACATCTCTTAGGAGCCGAGAAACCTAGGATCTGGTGGTGCACAACTGGTCCCATTTCGTTCTTGCCCCTTCATGCCGCAGGAATCTATGATAAATCGGATGGGAGATCGCACCTCTCAGACTACGCAATATCTTCTTATACCCCTTCAATCAGCGCCCTCGTTCAGCGTGTCAAAAACTCTCCAATCGTCACCGGAGGGCCACAAGGAATCCTTTTGATCAGCCAGCCAAATGCGCCAGGTCTCCCAACAATCCCTGCCACAAGTCGTGAGATTCGGACGGTTTTGAAGCACCTTTCTGGACATGAGGTACGCTGTACCACCTTGGAGGGGGAGCATGCCAACGTCCAAACGACAATGGCCAACATTGAAAACCACAGCTCTGTCCACTTGGCGTGCCATGGTTTACAGAACATCACAGATCCACTCAAAAGTTGTTTCTTCTTTCACGACGGAATGCTTGAGCTGTCGACGGTTATTAAAGCCAACCTAAGGAACGCGGACCTCGCATTCCTATCTGCTTGCCAAACGGGTAAAGGAGATGAAAAGCTGTCTGAAGAGGCCGTTCATCTGGCTGCTGGGATGTTGGCGGCTGGATATCGGGGTGTCATCGCGACCATGTGGTCAATCAGAGATGATTATGCTCCCATGATTGCTGACCTATTCTACAAGGAGTTGCTGGATTGTGAAATACGTGCTGGTGGAAAGGGGATCAATGGATTGCATGCGGGCTATGCCCTTCATCATGCGATTCAAAAGTTTCGTGAATTTCTTCCGAAGACAGAATCTGCTTTACTCTCTTGGATCCCTTATGTTCACTTCGGTCTGTGAGCGCCAGTATCCTTACAGTATGGAAGGCCAACCAAACCACCTGAGGCTGGTATAGCTCTATTTTTAGTTTTTCATCTGGTAGCTCTTGTGGAGAGTTCAGATTCCTAAAAAAATGTTATATAGTTTGCCACCGATGTTGATGTCCCTTGGGTCGAGCCAATCAATGTAGTCAGGGCGCTTGAGAGTTGAATGACCAACTCATCTCAGCGTGTTGCAAGGTCGCATGCCTCGTTTTCACTAACACCATGGTAATTATTTCTATGTAGGCTGGGCCTGTGGATGGGGTTAGATGAAAAACTGTTACATGCTCTGCCTTCCTATTCCAGGCAGCCCCGCCCCCATCCACTCATAAACCACGTCGGGCTATCGCTTTAGATAAACGAAAATATTCACGTTTTTGCTTTCTACTTGACTACGGAGCCTCGACTTACCTTTGGTCTGGGCCACTAGAAACGAGGCATCGTAGAGAAAACTCTAATCGAGGAATATGACTTGAGATACTTGTCCACTGATAATAAGTAAATTTTAGCGAGACCATATGAGCCTCGAGCTTAGCCTCTGTCACCAGCCATCTTGCCGACTGCACCACTTTATCTTCTTCGTCAGGACGGTTTCCACCAGGCTTGATCGGCGCATGGGAAAATAAATCGCCCCTGATGGCACGGCCTATTTCCAGGGACGCGTCCAGATTTTGTCGAGCGTCACTCTTGCATAAAGTCAGGAAGTTCAATGTAAACCGTCCACGACTGGCCTTGCTGGGTTGTCGTGTTGTGGAGCGATGTGATGCACAAATCTATTAGGCAGCAAATGCCCAGTGTTCGGACCAAGGAGTATATACCCATAACGCCTCTTCACCACAAATTTTACATCATTTCTAACGTGGTAAATCTTGGCTAGATTTTACGACAACAAGACTCAGGACACATGATGGCTCAGTTATACATTTAACCGCACTGCAACGCAAGTCGGGGCCCGAGGAATCCAATGTAGGCGATTCAAATCTTCGTAACATTCCTCGTGCGTACCGCGAGTACCTTCAGGGTACTTCCTCTTCTGCCACTCCAGTCGGCCTTCGATTACATAGTCCGGCTAGCGGAGTGAGATAGCTCAAACAAACCCGAACCTCCTTGGGTTTTCCTATAACGTTCGTGCGCTCCGCAGTGGGATCATATGATCAACTCCCGCTGAGGCCTCCTAGCAACATTACGCCCCAGAAAAGAACCGAGGCTCCAGAAGCGCAGATGATGGAGATGAGTTACCGGACCTGATTAGCCATCTTAAGAGTGTCCTAAGAGCTGAACCTGGGACCTACTACTTACCACATGTCAAGGGTGCATACGGAGCACGCTCAGAACCCGTGAACGAATCGACCGGCTGGACGCGCTGCGCACACTACCGCAGCACCACTTTCTTGGGGCCAACATGGCGCTTATTCGTTTTCCTGGACCGTCAGGCAATATGCGTGGACAGAAAGCCAGAGCGTGTTTCGCTACTTCCCGGAAATAGTACAACCAAATGGGCAGGCATGTTCTTCCATGATATCGGCAACCAGGGTTGGGTTCTTGAGCTACGGCCCCGCATAAGCCGCAGGCAATATTACCCAGAATGATGCTAGACGAACCCCGACCCTGAACATGAGTTCGGTGCCAGCCGGCTACTTACTGCTTATGGGCCCTTAGAAAGTTTTGGGGAGGGACAGCGGCATCTTATCTGAAGGTATGGTCCAACGTGTGTGCCAAAGGCTGGGGGCCATCGACAGAACGTTGGTGGCCCTAACATCCCACTTTGGCATTTTCCGAACTTGGGTTCGCACATTCCAGCCCCTACTTCTTGCCCGTGTTTAGACTCATGAAAGCGAGCGCTGGTGTTCAAGGTTGCGCGATTTTAGAAAAAAAAACGCTGACCGGCGTCCCCATCTCCACGAGGTTGAGAAACTATTCATCCCTTTTACGAAAGCTCGGGCCATTTCCGCCTGATATCTCCTTGTTTATCATATCCTATGTCCTGTACTCGATTCCTATCGGCCGGCATCAACACACATTACTCCAAAACGCCTCATTTTCATTGCGAAGTTATCTTTACTACACGAGCCGAACCAGCTCTCCCTCAGGTTTCTGCCCCCTCCTCACTCATTGACTTTTTCTCGTGGTCTAGGCGTTTTCTGTCTCATGAGCCGAAACACCCAAAGCCCCTGATTGGAGTGGATCGGTTTTCTGGTGACAGCGGGCAGTGTCCCAAGCCGAACGCGATGTATTTAGCCCTTTCAAGATACCCAAAACCTCATGGGGAGACGTCGTCCCTGTAGCCACCACGACCAGGACCGTTGGGTAGGATTGAGATCTATACTGAAAAATTGGATCCTACTCTCCCTCGAAGTACTACCTCTCGCTGAGTCAAGCCTAGTAGTATGCTTGTCTCGCTTCTTCAGCTGGAAGAATCACATGAAGCGCAAAAGAACTGCTTAAGATGTCTAGCCCTGTGTCTGTCTTCATGCCGGACTGAAACCATACATTGCATCTATTCGCTGTATAGATGACGCCATAAGATAGGAGATGTGGGCGTGTAGTCTTGGCCACGTATCGCGGCGCATGGTAACGGTGCATTGAGACTCTTGCCGGGTGGTGTACTTTATCATCTGCTCCGGGTTTTTAGCCGTAGTCCGGAGGTTTCCCTTGGAGTATACACCATTACAACGGGAGGATAAGATGTCGAAGTGGATTCTAAGACCCGCAATTGTTTGAAGATGATATCATTAGTTGTGGAGGACATAGGCCGGCAACCTCTCTAGCCGATCGAGTGCACTCTGTGCCACTCAATAGGAGACCCTTCCACTCCAAAAGATAACTGGAACGGGTTCCTCGTTTTTTTCGTGCTGTATCCTACAGGTTCTGGCCCGTCTCTTATACCGTAACTTCATTGAGAAAAGTAGAAAGCTTACTGCCTTTCTGGGACTTTCTAACTTCTCGTCTCATCTCGTTGCCGGTGATCAGCGATACTTGCGAACCAGCCGCGATCGTAGGCCTTAATCGTGGAGTAGTAACATAATCGAGACAAATTTGATGTTTGCATCGTTGGGCAATATGTACCTCAGTATGTAGCGGCAATGTCTGGGTCGGGCTGGCACATAGCCGGACTCCTTTCACTGCTATGGCCACGTCTCGGAAGGTCACTTCCACGATTATACATTCCATCGGATAACAGTCGAGGCTTCTACGGGAGAGATACATAATCCTATCAATCACCAAGTAGTTGACATTATGCATTGAGGTCGTACTATATGGAATACATAGGTTGCCCGCTCGTCTACACCGGCGCTTACTGAGCTGCAATTGGCTGTGAGCCGTGAGGTAAAAAGCCATGGGACAAATTGAACGTGAGGGGAGTTATTTCTCAGGTTTGCTTCCATTTGCCATCCGATCTGGCCAGACACCAATTGGATTTGCCTCAATCACTAGATACTACTACAACTTCCTCCGATACTCAAGCTAGCGAGTACTGGGAAAACTAACACACTACGGTGGCAATTCGTCGCTTGAATCGAAAGCTTCTTGGGGTAACAGTGAGCTTGAGAATTCTGTCCAAGTGAACCGAAACTGGTCGTTCCCACCAACACCAGATGACTTGATTCTGCAAAGTACTGTGTGCAAGCTTCAAGTACTGTAGTAACTGATGTCCCAAGTTTTTGGGCAAAGAGCAGCCCGGCGCTCGCGACTGGCGCAGAGTATTGCTCCTATACTCTACAGCCATCACCCTATAGAGAGGGAAGATCCTAGGTGTATTCAGATAATTCCCAACGTTCCCAGAGCGCCTGTGTCATGGGTTTGGCCTCCTGACCCTGACTACCGCCTCCCACTCTTATTTTCTGCTTGACTCTTCACACGACGGGCCAGTTCACAGAAAACACACACCAATTCTATGACCCAATGCCCCGAATACAGAGTCTGGGGTTAAGCACCCTTTCCGACGCATATATGCATCTCCTGAGCACTCCGCTACGCTGTATTTGCATTACGACACTAATTGGAACTATCCTCACCAGGGTTATCATTACCAAGTCGACAGTTTTGCTCTGGATCCGTGACCTCCTTCGGGTATCCAACAGTGACCACCGATGCGGTGGTTCAGTAGGGCATTGAAAAATCATCTCACAAAGGCGGGTGAAGTTTTGTATGATGGCCTAGCCGATATGTATTGGCCTGTACGAATAAGATACCAGTCCACGACGCGTAAATCTGAGGTACGCGAATAAGGGCACCACCAGTTAAACGAGAGATTAATTCATCATCCCCATAAATTATTAATCAAGGGTCGAGTAGCGGTTTATCGATATCACTCGAGCCATGCTTTCTTGGTCTCAGCCAGATTACAATGTCAACTCTAGATGCGGGGCGCGGTGCAGACCGTCTGCTAACACCCGCTCGCTTACCAAAGTGGCATTCTAAAGCCGCCATTGCAGCTGTGCCCGCTTCCCGCATTATCGCCAGGACAAGGAAGCAAATGTTCGCTGGGCATGCGAGAAACAATGTAGTTGGAACCCAGTATTCGCAGCCTAGAACTCCTAGAACACGCCAAGTCCGACGTTCGTGGATCGCGGTATGGTGGCATGCCCTGCGCTGCCCACAGATCATGGAGCCTGGCGCCCTCTGGCACCACTGGGACACACCTCGACATCCGACGCTCCGGAAATTGCCTCGTTCGAACCCCTATTGTCCTCTAGCGGAGTGGGACACAACTCTAGTCTCGGGTATAATATGTACAACTGATACTGATGCGCCCACCAGGGCCTTGGACAGTTATCGGTATCTGCTGGATACTCTTTATCCGGGAATCGAGCCGTGACGCTCTTGTCTCAGAAGCTCAAACGGTCGAGTAACGGAGGGTTGCAGACATAAGAGGGTTGGGCTTCGCGAGTGAAGAAGTTTGTTTTGTGATCTTGCTCAGTGCCAGACACAAGCATTCTTCGAAATTGAGCCAGGCTGCTGTTCAGGGTACGTCGGATAAGGAGCCCTGTTAGCTTGCCAAGCGATTTATTTACCTTCCAACGTTCTCAAACTGGCGCAGCTATTGTTTCGAGAGCGCTTAGGAAAGCCAAATATAGAATGCTTAACCAACATAAGACACCCAATGGAGGAGTCTCTGCGAAGCTGTGCAGCCCAGGCACTGAGCAAACCGGAAAGGAAGGAGGTCCCGTGATGTTGGCCCTTTGCCCAAATGGGCGCAAATTGGGATAACATTGGGACTTGTTCTGGTTCTGGAACATCTCCCGACACTAGGACCCTGCTGAGAGGTGCCCGACTCGCAGCGCCATATCGTAACAGGCTGTCCAACTGCTGTCCTGAGAAGCTAGCTCAGTTTGCTCGGCCTGGGGTACATAAATTTGGGCTTCTCTGTCCTACGTGGTGGCTCGGCACACAAGATCACACTGCAGTGCTGGAACCTAACCAATAAGCAAAGACATCCATAACAAGGTGTAAGCTGAGACCAAGTATGATGTAGTTGTTGGTACAACAAGATCCGCAACCGCGTCAGCAGCGTCACCCATGTATATAGCCACCCCAATTCCCAGCTCGGAATGAGGTCAGTCGCAGCTCGCGATATGACCCGATTACTGACATGGACAAGTGGGGAATTTGCGCTCCTCGTGGGTTATCTGTGTGTTCTTTGGGTGAGATGAGTTGGGGGTTGTACTTTGGTCCGGATCTAGAAATGGTGATATGATGATATCGACGGTGACGTCACTATCTTATCTTCCTACTTCCTTCCACTAGGGACAAGGGTATTCCTTACTGTTCATCCAAGCCAGCTGGTCTCGCGAAACGAACCGTTCTTGTCTTTGAGAAACTTGGAATTTCGGTGGAAGGGCCCGAAGACCACTAACGTCGAGATTATTCCATTGCCTTTCCAACACATCGTCCACCACGTAGACATTGGTCTTCACATGGCAACGCCCTCCTGACCACAACCAAAGTTCATAGGGGTAATTTTCCGGAAAATCAGCGGAATTATAAGTGAAATCACTCCTGGAATATCCCTGCCCCAGTTAATTCCGCGAACGTACACTCCGAGTCTATTTCGCTGGCTTATCTGTCTTTATTGAGTACTACTTCCGGAACATTCGGGTGAAGGATATATTGTTTCCTATGCTGGACGAGCGCCTGACGTGTTCTGCAGACAACAAAACACAGTCCGACAAATCACCGACGTACGGAAGCAATATTGTCGTTCCGGGCAACAAAGTCTTGTTGGCAATCAATTAAGCTATACATGACCTAGATAAACCTCGATATCAACGCCTGACACATGTCCCCCTTCTCTTTCTTCGGTCCGTCGATAAATGTTGCGAATTTCCATTCCCTCCAAGCAAAAATCTCGGAATAAGTAACTGGAAGAGGTAAGGCTTTACCGCTGAGAGCCAATACTACTATGTTGGATTTATCTCGCGCAATTTCACTCAAATTATTCCATTTATAATATAACACTCACGATCGATATGAAGAAGATCATGAAATATGATACAGGCGCAATCCTCGAGGCGCTGTGGAAGAGCTCAAGCGAGCACTGCAAACGCGGATGTGCGTGTAGGCCAATCACCCCAATGAGGCATGACCCCGGGTCCTTCCTGGACATCTGGAGGCTGTAGTTCGTTGCAAAGGAACTTCTCGAAAGAGTCCCCAAGTTCCACCCGGGGATGGCGAGGATCCGAATTACCCTCCAGGTTGGCTGGGGGAGGAATGACGATGAAGTTTCATGCTAGGTGTTATTGTGACCTCTCCCTAGTAGTCAAGTAGGCTCCGTCCTCGAGGATTCGCCGCCACTAACCCACGGCTATGTCGGATCGGAATTGGCGCTCATCGCATGACCTTTTTGAGAGATGTGGCACACAAAATGGTTATCAGTTGATTGTGTATCACATTCACTTCGGATGGGTCAGGGCCGAATCGACGGAAACAACAAAAAGACAATTCAGTTCGGAGGGGGAGGGAAGGTTACCAGTGGAGACTTGGCTAAAGTGATGATCGGCATGGGGTTCCGTCCCCTCTTTCCCCAACTACTCATCACGCAGCATCTTATCTTATCACAGCCGGGGGAGAACAACTTCAACGACGTCAGTTTTCCTGCGGGAACGCTTACTGCGGGCTTGACCCAATCCCAGACACCATTGTGACACAAGGGGCCTTTTTAATGATCACAATAGCTTCGGCTAAACATGCAACAAGGCACGGCCTGACTCCGCCATCCGCAAGTCTCCTGCCGCTCGATGACAGAGCAACTTCATTTGCGGGGGAGGCTATGCCTTTTTTCATATCGAAGTAAACCTGAACTCAATGTAAGTTGCGTACCCAGTGACCGCATAAGGTCGTAATCGAAGCTCGGAGGGGGGGGGGGGGAGAGGGCTTCTTTGTATTGTATCTTGGGCGTTTGTTTGAGATAGGGGCTAAAGTTGGGTTGCGGTGCTTGTTACACAAAACTCCAACCCCTTGCTGTATTTTTGTGACTGACGGACGGACGGAGGGGGGAAGGAATCTCAAAACACATCTGCGGGTGGCTGTAGTAAGCTTTTTTGAACGGCGCGGTGCTGTATTCAACGCAGCCCATTGGGCGTTGCAGGCCGTTCGAGGGGGGGGGGGGGGGGAGGACGTGAGGGTGATGTTTGGAGGTGACCCTGTAACAAAGAATTGAGTGGCCTTGATGGATGGGAACCCAACAACAAAAAAAAAATTTGCGATTTCCTCGCTCCTCCATAAACCAAACTCGAGCCGTTCCGTCCATCACATTGGTTCGTTCGTTTTACCTAGAGCTCACTGCAACCGCATTTTCGGGCTCAAACTTTTCACTTTGCAACGCATACACGCATACATACACACTTTTCCAAGAGTTCCCGGTACCAGTGGAGTGGTAATCGACTCAGCTTGTGTCGGAGGAGTTTTAATTCCGGCCTCAACTTGGTCCTCTACTTGGCTGGTAAAGGAGAGTGGCGGCCTCGAGTACTACAGCCAGCATCTCGCCGTTGTTTTTTTTGTACCACAATACACACAACCCTGGACTTTTTTACATGAGACGCGATTGGCGTATTAGTCCCTATCCTAATATTTCACCCTCAAAGGTGTACGAGCTGAAACTCGAACCTTATTTCACGAACAGAAACATTCCAAGCCACGCGAGAGGATGTTTCACAACAGCGTGAAATTCGTGTGTGCTTGGAGAGGTTTTTCACTTTTTCTTTCGGTCCTTTTATTGCAAGGCCGGGGGACCTTCAGATCGCCTGGGAGAAAATTTGAGTAAGGATCATTACTACGAACGGGTTCGACTTGAGAACAACTTTTTTTTTACGCGGTACCCAACGCGACATCCAGCCTGCATCATAAAATATCCACCCCAGAAACCACACTTCCAGGCCGAACAAGGCCCCCCAAGCCCGAGACATTGAGAAAAGGGGGGGACCACCCTTCAGGCTCAGATATCTCGACATAGTGTTACTAACGAAAAAAAGGGAGAGGGAGAACAGGGGTGAATCTCATCTCTAGAGTTCACGACTGTAACATATGGCAACGGAGCTTCCCTGGGATATAATTCACCTTTTACCCCTACCTTACTTTGTATAGTAACCCGAACCCATCCCCCCCATCAGCTCTTAAATCACGTTCAATTACGCGATCCCGTCGGCGCACATACACATCACTTATGACGAGTAAAAGTACTCCCCCCCAATACACCAGAAGAAAACGCGCCATGCGACAGTACTTTGGCTCCCCCCCCCTCAAGTTCCTTCCGAAAACCCTACACTGGCTCACTTCCCGTCTGGCCGAGTTATGGTTATGATTCGTCTCCCTCGCCGGGTGATCCGGTACGAAGTGCGAGAGAGAGAGAGAGAGAGAAATCTAACAACAGCACCCGGATGACAATTTGGTTGCTTGTCACCTACCCACCCGGCCAAGGCGTGTGTGAGCGTGAGTTGAGCGAGAAATGATTATCGACCCTTCTCGGGCAGAGATTGCCGTTTAAGCAAGGGTAAGAAACAAACAAAAAAAAGAGAAAGCGGATCGAACCTGCAAACGAAATGTATTACGAACTGATCTTGGCGCTTTCAGCTAGCAGTGCTTTTTTTTTGGGTTGCTGGGTGGGTGGGTGGGGGGTGTAGTCAATAACTCAATTAGCTGTCATGCGTACGATCCGAATAAACAAGAAGCCCAACCCAGAACGGGTAAAAAAAAAAAAAGAAACGAAAAAGGGTTCGCGTTATCAGCCCATGTGGCTCTACTTGGTACTACTTGAATATACTCCGAATAATACGAAGGAAGCCTCCGTAGTCTCGCATGTTTTGCTGAGAGAACTAACTAGTGACTAGCATACTCGACCATATGAAGAAGCCAAAAAAAAAGTATTCTCTTCCGCTCCGAACCCGCAACACCCCAAATTGTTTAGAGGAAACCCGAAGCAAGCCGACAAACACTCGCCACGCGACCCCCACACCTCCTCCTCCCTCTCCAAAAAAAGAAGCAAAAGAAAAAAAAAAACACCTCCGCTCCGAACCCGCAACACCCTAAATTATCCAGAGGGAAACCCGCGACAAACCCTCACCACGCAACCTCCACATCCCCAAACCCCTCCCCCCCCCAAGAAAAGCAAAACCCCAAGGCCCCAAAACCAAAAAAAAAACGCCACCAATTTATTTTTCTATTCCTGCCTTTGCCTTTTTACACTTACACGTAAACAACTAACCGGCGCCTCGTTGAACGGGGCGGGCGCGGGGAGGAGGGGGAGGAGCTAGCCCGTTGGGGGGTTTTGATTGATCTGAACCCTTTTGCATTTAGTCAAAGCTATGTATCACACATATTGAATCGTCGGACTCTGAAAAAAGTTCACGCGTCTTTGTTCAACTTGCCCGATTTGATCATTTGTTAGTTGGCACATGTTCGGCTATTTCCTTACCCCCCCCAATCTTGATAGCAGGGTGACCACATATACTTACATACATGCCCACCCTCGCTTAAAGTCCAAAGGGTCTCTGATGACCACGGGAAGAGGCGGGTAGTCATCGCAAAAACTCGGCTAATCGGCCCTTTTTTTCTCACAAAGTGACACACAACTCATTCACGCGGTGTAGTAAGGAAATCATCAACAACTTTATTCATCAATGCAAACACCAAAATGCATCAATAAATTCTACGTAGTGATAAAAAGTACCCAAGGTACTGTATCCAGAGTGGTAACGTATCAAAAGTGCCAGAGTAGCCTGATGCTGATCTGGGCTGGGGAGGCGTATAGGAGGGGCGGAGATCGTAAAAGGGGGTAAAAGAAAGCGGGAGAGGAGTGCGGACAGGCGTGGGGTCGTAAAACATGGTTGAAGTGAGACAAGCTAATAATACAGAAAGCATCGAGGAAAGCGTTCCAGAGGTCGAAAAAGGAGATTGTGGTGTTGGAGAGAGGGAGGCCGGCTTGCGACCAAAAGCAAAAAACTCGAGAAAGATCCAAGATGGAGAGGGTCCCAGAGCCCTGCCAACAGACAGCGACAGCGATGAAAAAGAAATCATATACAGAAATACAGATGCGAAGAGTGTCGATGGAAGCAAGATGGGGCGGAGAAGCGTGAGATGGTGAGCAGTAATACAGAAATGCCAATGGGGTATCGCGATGTCTGAGAGAGTTGTGGGCGAGAGCCGTGCATCGATGATGATGATGATAAAGATAAGAGATGAGATGCATGAAAAGGCATGATGGTCCGATGGATTGCGTGATGAGATGCAAAAAAGTGCGAGAGAAAAGCGAGATGGTGATGGAGGGTTGAGATGATGGTGGAGGAGATGATCAGTGTGTGGACATGAGTGAGTGCACGCGATGCTTCATGCGCCGCTGCGCACGAAAGACACTCAGGTTGAATGCGAGACAAAGGGTCTGCCATTGTCGCTGGAAGACCTCACCACAGGTAGGCGTGTATTCTTCACGCTTTGATGGTGGTGGGGTAAGATCCTGGACGGGGACAGGTGCGCTCTCGTAGAGCTCCTGCTCGTCGTCCTCACGCGTCTCTTCGGTTTCCTTCTCTTTTCCTTTATCCTTTCTCTTGCGTCTTAGCACCCCAGTCCATCCCTGCTTCTCTTTCTCGCCAAAGGGCTCGTCGCCGAGGACGGTGGCCTCGGAGTCGTATGATGTGGGTGGGGAGGAGTAGTCGGCAAAACTGGAGGGGGAGTAGCATGCGTAGGAGGGTGTGTAGGAGTGGGTATAGGAGTAGTTGTTGTATCTGCTTTCGCGACGATACTGGCCGGATGAGCGGCGGTGGGCGTATCTGCTCGAGTAGGCATAGCCGTCGGAGAGCCTGCGCTCATCACACGCGTCGTTGTCGTCGTCATCGTCGTCGTTATCGTCGTCGTCCTCAGTCATAGAGATGGTCTCCCAGTAAGGGCGAGGGGAGGAATTGTGTCTGCGGGGAGAGGCGGACTGGGGGCGGGAGATGGGGGTGAAGGGGCGGTAGTCTGGGTCATGGAAGTCGCCGTGCTGGTCGCGGACAAGGGAGAGCTGGTGGAGGGGATTTGTGCGCGACTTGGGTGAGTACTGGGGGTCGAGGAGACGGGAGACGTCGTCTGAGATGGCCTGGCGCCGTGCCTTGGATGAGGAGGAGAGAAAGGCCATTTGTGTGGTGGTGGTCTGGGGCTTAGCACAGCTCGTTATATATACCCAACAGATCGAGATCGATCCCCTGAACCACTCCGGGCCAGTCCGGTTCACACGTCGTCGCATGCCGCCTCGCCCACTCCGCGTTGTGTGCTCGGTTTATGCGCGTGGCATGTCAGCTGCTCCCCTTGTCCATGGCCAGCGACTCGCCATGACTCGCCCAGCCAATCACCAGCCCATTCGCTGCACCCGTAGTCATCGCATGTCCCCGGCATCTATCCTGCGTCAGCCCAGCCCGGGCGAACCTTTCCTCAGCTTTCCAAGCAGGGCTTACCAACAGCGTTTCCACCGGACAGAAGAGCCTTCTTCGCATGATTCATCCTGGCGTCTCCGCTGCTGCCTGTGCCACCACACCGCTACTCACGTATATTATCAGCCTAATCAGTATCGCAATCACACTCCTCCAAAGCACTATCTAGCCCGGGAGAGATCTCCCCCCGACCCCGGCAGCCACGCACCCTCTCCCTCCCCCTCAACTTTGTCAGCGCCAGATTGGTTCTCCACTCTATCCAGCATTTCCCTATGTGATCTTCCAACTGCCGCCGCCTGGTCTGAGAATTCCGATATCCTCCGCCCCTTGAGAAATCTCACGAAACCGCAAGCCGCAGGGCACGCATTGACTGCGGGGGGGCTCTGCATGTCTTCTCCCTTCTTACAGACACATATCGCCCTGGAACATCCCAGAGTGGATGAATACGGATGACTCGGTCTCGGTGGTTCGTCTTCGGTGCTGTGGCGTCAACACCAGGACTTGTACTACCTGTTATGTTTGGGAAGGTTCCAGTGGGTACTCGCTGTGGAATATCTGCTGTTTGGGTGTTGTTGCCCTTTTTTGCTGAACGCCGTAGGTAACGGGATAATGCTTTTGGGTTCGGGAGTTTTGGAGCGCGGGGGTCGTGGGGCGCGGGGCGGGGGCGGGCAATATTAATTATATTGTGCACGGTAGTAGTCAAGTATGATGTAACTCCGAAGCTTCTTCGGTATGTGGGGTATCGGTGAAAAAACTATGAGTTCAGTGGTGCAATCAATTGTCATTTGTTGCTACTTGATGTGCTCATTTATCGCTATTTTGATATAACATTTCGCTGATCCTAGCTACACTTGGGATATCCTGACTAAGACTCCTCGAAGAGGCCCGAACCAATGAAACATATTCCCTATAAAAAGCGTTATTATCATTGTTTGTGTCTTGGCTCAACTTCCAAAAACAATAAATGTGAACAACAATTACTAGAACTATACCAGCTCTTAGACCTTCTACACAGCTCTAGTGGGTTGTTGTTTTTTGTGGGTGCAACAACGGGATCGGGTTTGCGCGCAACCCATCATCACAGCCACCTTTGCCCGATTTGGACATAAACGATCGGGATAAGCTCTCCTTTGTAAAAGACCCATCAGAACAAACGCCCGCATTTAGAAAAAAAAGTTCAACTCTCTTTTGTTCTCCCCGGTTGGTTTCATATCGATACCTTCCAACTCCCCATCGATGTTGAGTTAAACGCATTGTGGTTCGACTTGCATACAGCTCACAAACACAAGCGGAAGGAGCGCCAGAAAAAAAAAGAAGTTTCTTGTTATACGCGCGTGTGTGTATGTTGTTGATGAGCAATTAAGCTGTTGAACCGGGGATATAGAATCATCGAGCTGCTGTGGTGTGTTGCAGCGAGGCAAAGGGAAAAAAAATAACACATGCCATGCTTTAGGGCAAAGGGGTTTTTGTTTCGTCTTGGAAAGACGCAGGAGGGGTCTTGTCGTGTTCTAAACCTGGGTATTCGAAAACTTCGAAACAAAGAAGGCCACGCTTCCCCCTCCTTCAAGAGATAAGGGGGAAGCGAGGGAGAACAGTTAACGAAATGCGATTAGCCTTGATTATCGGTATGAACTGATGGCCACGCGGTCTTTCTTTTAAAGAAATGTTTCGGTTTTGTCGATGGTCCAGGGGGGCAGGGGGACTTATCAGACAAAAGAAATGAAAACAGGATGGTGTCGGTTGATGCATGCCCGAACTTCTCAGATGATAACTCGATGAAGAAGATGAAAGAACAAGGTGGTCATCATATCAGTTTGAGATGTAAGAGGGAGGGGGGGGGGGATGCATACCTATGATATCACAACCTTGATAGATTATCGTTGGGAGTACAACGAGGCAGGAAAGGCTGTGCAACAAAACTCGTGGGCTTGCAAACCTCAAGAAAAAAAAAACAACCTTGCTGGTGGGCTTTTTGCTCATATGGGGGTGTGTGCTGGTTGGGTGGGTGTTGGGTGGGTGTTGAGCTTCGTCGTCTTCGTGGCCTCGTGGGTTATGCTTCCTGTTGCAAGGGATACACAACAACCCACTGCCCAAGCCGTGTGCCAGACTGGCCTTGAGGCTCGATTTCCTTATCTAGAACCCTTTGATTTCGGTTTTTTGTCTTTTTTCCGTTTTTTTTTTTTTTACAAGTGCGTCGTTGGGCAAATGGACCCCCCCCCCTCCTCTCCGGCCCGTGCGCTTCATTACACGAGTTTTGCGCTTTCGGTAACACGAGGCCTCAAGTCAACTTTAGCGAAAACAACCCATGTGAAAAAAAGTCATGAGATAATCTAATCCAAGTTTTCCCATCACCCCCGTGAGTATCTTATCTCCATCTTTGGGAACACACATCACAAGATAGATACCGCCCCTATGTAGCCCACCGACATGCGCAGTCGTAAGTTACTTCACCGGGGGTCAAGGGGGGGGGGAGGGAGGAATGATTACCAGCACCCTTCCCCCCCCCCTCTCCAAAGATCAAATTCTCGCGTATGTCGAAGTTGGTTCTTCTATCGCTGCTGCGGTCTCTCTGCTTAACAACATGGAATTTGATGCGCAAAACGCGTGGGGGTGGCCGATTAAGGCAACTGTTGCCTTCGGTGGGGGACAAATCAACAAGGGTCTTTGTTGTGTGCCGGAGTAAAAAGCGCCAAAAGCGGGCGCGGCGAACTGGATCGTCCGAAAACATCGTGTCCGGGTGCAAAGAGGGGTTAGGGTTAGGAGTATCCCTTTTTTGGATCTCCCTCCCTCCTTCATGAAGTTCTACCTCGGTATGTGGTTGTTTCTAGAAGTGCTTTTTTTTTTTTTAGGATGACTGTCCATGCGTTTTAGAGTTTTTCGGTTACAGGAGTTGAAGGACATCGTTATGTCGTCCGTGCACTCAACACCATGAGGCGTGCGATTCTGTTCTTATCCCAAGCACACACAATTCTTTTCAAGGACGCAGGCATCCCGGTCGGAAGTGATATCATCACAAGCAGTCTCCACAACTTCTTTATCTTTCGCGAACCCCCAACCCCTATCCCATCACGTCTCACCCTTACGCATCATGTTGTTGGGTCAATGTGGAACCCCTGCGGGGGTTAGGAGGAGGTTATCAAGGGGCTTTGTGACGTTTTTCTTTTACATACAGCCCACCCGATCTCTTCCTCTTGGCTCAATTATGGGCTTCAGGTTCTAGTGCGGGGCTTGGCCTTGGTACGGGACTGCCCAAGGGGGGGAGGCAGGGTTTCGGATGCGGGAGCCCACATATGAACATGCGGTACGGAATATGCCATTTCATTTTGGGGGGGGGGAAGGAAGTTGTGTCCTATTCGGCCGATTACGACCCCCAACCATACCCTACGCCATTAAGTTCGGTTCTTCGGATGATAGGAGAGAGGGTGCTAAAGCCTGCTTTTTTTTTCGCCGAGTCGTGGAGTATCCGACGGAGAGGAGAACTTTTGGAATGGGCGAGATACGTGGCCCTCTCACACTCCGGGCTACACACACATATACCGAACGGCCTTCGAGGTTCCCGGTCGAAGGAAGGGAGGTGGAGAAGGAGGGGCTGCTTCCATACCAATCCGCCTGCCCACAGATCAATAAAGGGTAGGCCTGTACAAATCTCACACGTCGGTTTGTTCTCATGACAAGTTCCTCAGAACGCGGGGGAACCTCTTTCCATATTCCGCGTCAACATAACCCGTCTGGCCTCCGCTTACACTGATCTCCTCCGCACTCTGCCGCAAACCACATACACACGCGCACACACACATATTCTCTCTCTGCTCTTTACCCTACCTTCTGGCTAAACTCGTCCTAAGGACTTCTTTTCATCATATTCGTACCCGATTCATCAACATCTCCCAACCCGAGCATACATGATCAATACAGTCCATATCTTCGCCCCTTCAAAAAGCGAACTCCGGGTGAAAGCGAAGTTGCGCGCACCCACAACAAAGTCACGAACCTTAAGGACCATCCATGCACATGCGACCCGGGCTTCTAATCTCGATTCCATTTAACCCAGTTGCTCGGTGCTCAGGGTACCCGTCTACGCCTATTCGAAGAAGCTGTTTAGAGTTTTTTCTCTTTTCCTTCTGGGAGCTTGAGTTTGGGCCTTTGAGAAAGGTTTCCAGGGTTGTAGGGTTTGAGGTCAATCGTAATCCTTCGGTTGACCTCTTTGCTCTTTTTTTTTCCGGATTGAGTTTATTCTTGGAGCCGGCTGTGTTCCTGTGCTGGAGATACCCGCGGGGGACCGTTTCAGTTATACAATTGATCGAAATCGGCCACCAAGAGGTTTAGGAAGGGGGGAGTTGATGAGATAAGGGTTCAGCTCATGCGTTCTGGCCTGGTTTCTGATGACTGCACACCGGCCGAAAGTAGCATGGAGGACTCAAAGGTAAGGTCCCTTGGTATTGCGCAATGTGAAAAACCTTACCTCAAAGGGCGATCTTTTCCAGGTACACGCCCATTGGACCTGGTCATATGGATGGGGTAGTCCCTGCACGACACCTATCAACGTCGTACCTCAGTTGTTTTTTTGTCCTGGGGCGTGCCGGCTGAGTGTATCACCTGCTGATACCAAATTCATCTCAACCGGAGGAAATGTGCAAGCCAATCAATTGTGCTTATTACTCCTCCGAGGACCTATTTACGAACCCACATGCAAGAGTTTATTTCGTTACTTCACCTGTCCGGACCTGCATTCGTTTCCTTTACCCCCCCCCCCCCCCCCTTCCCCCCCTTCCCCAGCTTCCTGTGATCCACTTGTCCAGTTTCAGTACCTGAGCCGATCGAGTTTGGATGGAGGGGAGTGGGATGATTACATGGACGAGCTGAACCTAAACCAAGGGACCAGATACCTGAAGTGACACACACATATCAACATCACGGGGATGACACCCCTTTCCCAGCACACGAACCCCCCCAATGACTTTGAGTGACTGTGACCGGTCTTGATCCTGGTCGAGTCGCGCTGCGTCATAATTGCTCAGCACAAGGTCACGAACTAGGGGATGCGTAGAAGTTGGTTTGGTTTCCGATTTCATCTGGATTAGAGAGACTCTGATGACTTGCTGCAGGGGTGCTCACAAAAGGCATTTTTCTGCATATGACCAGCCTACGGAATGTGACATCGGGGTGAAGAAGAAGTCAGAGCTGGAGATAACCACTTGGGGCACCGACGATGGGTGCCTCTCTTGCCCTTCATGTTAACCTTCTCGTTGGACCGGAAAGAACCTTACTCTCCCGCCTGTCTGAGCTAGAAGCTCATTTTACTTGTCCAGGTGCCAAGAGTTTGCAGCTAAGTGAGTGATTATCGTTACAGAGGTTCTCCTGCTCTCATGAATATTCTGCGGCTCCACTCCTGATCCGGCGTTGATTGATTCTGATTGGAAAAGTAGTATCCGTGAACCTTGTCTGATTTTCCTAGCGCTTCATTTGGAACACGTGTGGCTGTACAAAAATACTCTCGTCGTGGAACGTGCACCGTTCTCGCGTTTCTGCGACAAGACGTCTGGCATGGAACAGAGTCATCTTGGACTTTATGTTCATAGCGCCTATCTACTTGTCCCAAGATGGAAGTTTTGCCGTTATCTAATGATCATGAACGAAACACGTTGCTTGCGAGCCTCCCCACAAACATACGCTATCTAATCACGTTTCACGCGTGTAAACGTGTCTGTGTCGTTCCTATCGCTATATTCCATGATCCACGACCAAGCCAACCAGGTTTACGCGTGTAATCGAGCCAACTCGAACGACTGGGTAGAACCAACGCGTGCCAGGACGAATTTGCTCCAACGAACTTGGCTTGTTACCTTATTTTGGGTGGTTTTGACGCCCAGGAATCCAGCTCTGGTTCAACAGTTCCTGTGATTGCACAAAAAATAACGAGCCGGAGTGTGTACTACCGGTGAACCATCTTTATCCTCTCCAACCCCTCTTACCGGCATTAATTTGAATATCTAAATTGTATTTAGGATCTAAGCACGATCCCAAGTCTAGTGGCTATAATCTGCACTGTATAGCGATGCCGATCTTGTTTCCCCAGGATCGTCCCTTGATAATTTCCGGAGTCAGGTTCTAATTTTGGGCGTGCCTGCGCCCCCAGCGTCTCTCCCCTCGAGCGACGCTTCCCAGAGGTCGAATCGCGCTTGCAAGCTGAAAGCGGAGAACGGACTAGAACGATGAATAACTTAGCTCCGAGCTGCCACAGCGATGGGTGATTGGCTCCCCTCTCTCCCCAGTTCCTCGGAGAGAGAGGGGAGGGGGAAGAGGGAACATTCCTGTGCGCACAGGAGGCTGAGTGGGGGTTTCATGTCTGAGTGTGGGAAGACCCTGCTTGGAACGGGCATACCCTTCCTTGTTGCTGTGGATGGATCCTGGGTGGTTGTGCTTGACACCGACAACAGCATTCCGCAGCGATCGACACGCTGGTATCACACGCTGGAAGGGGGTTCTCATCGGTCGCGCTTCGCGCAGTTCCCAAGCGGAGGGGAGGTCCCTGTGCACACAATGTCCCAACCCACCCCCAACGTGTGGAGACTGGCGTCACCTAGGATGACGATGAACGAGGTCCATTGTCGTCACGGAAACACGCGTTTTACGCATCTACCTGGACCTACTTCCAGACTGCGTGTCTACACGTGTTTTTGTGCGTATTGCTCAGGGATCTTCAATGATACTGGACTCTGTGTTTGATGCTAGGCGTCTGGTATCTCATACAGATTGTCAAAAAGTTTTGTGTTCTTGCGCAGGGGCTTGGGAACTGACAAGTCAGATTTCATTCCTATCCTAGTCTGGGGGTCCCGAACTTTAGGATTCTTCAGAGATTCTCATGACTATGCACAAGCGATCAAGTTTTTCTTTCATCTGACAGGGGTTGACGCAAGTGATGACGGTGGACAAGACGGTGCAATCGAAGCGAGGTCAGTAAATCCAGCCTGGTTTGGGAACTTCCGCAGAGTTTGACGCCAGGTCAATTCAGTGGCCTATTTGTATCATCTTGCTCTCCTACTTTGACACCCATTTCCTGACCGTTCGATCCCTTCCGATCAACTCAGCGAAGCGTCAACCTTCGGTTATACCTATGTTATTAATATTCGCAACTCGGACTTCTCTGCACCCCCATTTGACCCTGTTTTAGTGTCCCTAGACATCCCTGGTCAAGGAACCCTCCGCTCTGTGATCCGTTGCAAATCTGTTCGCCACTCTATTGAATTTCCCCCTGCGGATTGGGCTGTTGTCAGAGGGTTACTTCAGGTAACTCCACTAGCGTCTCCCCGGGAAACAACGATCATATCATTAGCCGATACCATTATCGGGTGACAAAGGATCACAGCTGCGTCCCGAGCGGACAGAATCACGCCGGAGTGACCGATCGCGACGCTCCGCGTTACCGCGTCGGAATCTTATCGGACAAATAGATAATCGTATCACTCGCAATGATGAGCCCCGTCAGCTTGATAGGGCCAAGCTGGAAAGCTTTCTCAGCTTTTGCAATGAGCCTTCGATCGTCCTCGGCATTGGGGGTGCGCCTTGTGCATCCTTTGAAGATTTCATGATTCGAGGGACACGCGAGTAATGGCGATGAACGGTTCAGAGTTGTAATTCCTGGATGATGAATGGATTAAGTATGAAAAGCTCATTGGACGTGGATCAGCTTAGGATCAAGCTCGTTTCCGCGTTCGCTGAATGGAGACTCCGGAGTGATTTGGCCCTCTTGTTGAATTTTGGAATCGAGTCTGGATTTATTTATGGGGGTATAGGGTTCCTTGGAAGCTGAGAAGACGGAGGTTGTCGGGTGGATTCATCAACTTTACGGGCCTGGCCCCGGCTTACTCAAGTCGACTTCACGCGATATAAGCCGGATGGCAGTGAAGCGGTGTCCCAGCGTAGATCACGCTCGCTGGTTTGATTTCCTGGCTTGGAGGATGTGAAGTGACTCGTTTCGTTATTTTGTGCTTTAATTGCTTTTTCAGTTAGTTCTTTTGATATGGCTACGGCGGATGATGGATTATGTTATTAGTTACGCGGTGTTCTTCAAAACGGTGTTAACGCGCAAGCTAAAGAGGGGGATGTGCTTGGAGACCGACATATCATGCAGTAGCTCATGAATGGTTTATTCTCCTCGCTGTAGCATGGTCAGATATTGATACAAGTTTATGCCCTAAGCAAAGCTTTTGTTTTCATCCAGTCCATACTTGTGCGGGAAATCACGCGGTGCTTACGAGGAACGCCTCTCTTGGCTTCTAGTACATCGATCGATTTTCCTGACTTCTCGGTTAGCGCACGCCTCTCTCACTTTTCCGCTCCAGCTAAGCTCCAAGTAATCAAGCATGAGGAACTGACGTGCCAACTCGGATGTTTCAAGCTCAAGGGCAGCACCTATCCGGTTCTTCCAAAAAGGAACGTCTTGGAAGAGGAAGCTAGCACGGAAAGCGCCAAAGTTCTGTGTCTAGAATCATATCTGGAATCACGATGCTATGGACTCGTAAGGAAAGCAAGGCCTCCTTGCA